>CM022301.1:564946388-564999368 GCA_011799875.1 Thinopyrum elongatum
GGGATATTGGCTCAGTTCCCAAACCAGAATGCTCATCAGCAGCCTACACCAATAACACTGTCAGAATTCGTGCGCCTCAATCCGTCCACTTTTTGCAGCTCGACTGATCCAATGGATGCTGACGATTGGCTCCGTGACATTGCCTTCCAGATGAAGTCAGCCAATGTTATCCCTGACAGTTACGTCACCTATGCGACGTATCACCTGAGGGGATCAGCTGCTCAATGGTGGGAAAGCCACAAGGGTATGTTGCCTGCTAAAACTGTAACCACTTGGCAGGAATTTCAGTCAGCCTTTCGTGCACGGTACATTCCTCAAGGTCTGATCGACCAGAAGAAGCAGGAGTTCCGCAAACTCTCACAGGGCAAAATGGCTGTGGATGAATACCAGAGGAAATTTCTTGAATTGTCCCGCTATGCTGCGGATGACGTCGACACCAACACACGCAAGCAGGAGACATTCCGTGAAGGACTACGTACTGATATAAAACTTGCACTTGCTGTCCATGATTTCACAGACTTCGCAACGCTTGTCAGCAAATCTTTCCAAGTTGAAACAGCTCTGACTGAGTACTAGGAGTCACTCAAGCGCACTCATGGAGCTGGCTCATCCTCGGGTCAGCCTGTTCAGAAGCGTCGAGTGTGGATCCCGCATAATGTACACCACCGACCTGCTCCAACACCAAGGCCGTCCTATATTGCACCTCGTTTGCCTTCACCGCCGAGACAGCTATCGGTCCATGCTGGACCGCCTGATGCTATGGCTTTTCGTCAGGATGCACCACGTCCTTCTGCTGGTTGCAGGAAGAGCCGTCGAAAACATCCTTCTAGGAACGTTGGAACCAGACTACCTGCTAGTCAACGTGTTCATGTCAACCAAGTCAACATGGAAGAAGCTCGGCAGGACCCCAGCATTGTGATGGGCACCCTTCTAGTGAATTCAATCCCAGCTTCAGTCCTCTTTGATTCTGGAGCATTCAAACTTGTGACATATGATAAACTTGATATATGAATCAAATGTTGCATATAGTCAAATTCAAACTTTGACTATGATCAAACTTTGATTTATTATGGTCCACCACGTTATCAAATATACATAGACTGTTCGGAGGAGAGGGGGTGATCGACGTCTCCCCTCAGTCGAAGTTACCGGAGTTTAATCTTCTAGTGGTTTGGTGTTGACCTCCGATGAGTGTGTGCAGGTAGGTGGCGGGGTAGAGTGGATGTAAATCGACAACACTTTTTTTTAGTTGGGTGGTCCTCGAGAGTTGGTCGCCCGTAGTACGAGATGGGGGGGGGTGAACATTTGACCTTAGTAAGGACTATGAAAAAAATTTTATCGGTTGAGGGGGTTATAGATGACCCCCTCCCCCTCATGTCGACATGTAGTGGGGAGGGGCATATCGACTCACACGACATACAACATGTGAAAAAATGTTATCGGAGGGGTTTGATCGACGTCCCCCTCTCGACCCTCTCGGCGAGTCTTTGTTTTTCTCTTCTTCTTCCGTTTCTTCGCTTATTTTTTCTCTTCTCTTCTCTCTGCTTTCTCCTTCTTCCTTTTATTCTTATTTTCCTTTTTTCCTCTCACTTCTTTTTCTCTTCTTCCTCTTGTCGTCGTTTTCCTTATTTCCTTTTTCCTCTCGCTACTCTCTACAAAACTACTAACTACCTAAAATGCACGAACATACAATACCTAAAAATGCACTAATTTCAACTAACCTAACAATCCATATTATCTCATACCACTAAATAAAAAATTGATACATTGAAAAAAAATGTTTATAGGCGTGAGGGTGTATATAACGACCCCCCCTCATGTCGAAGTTGATCGGGGATGGGTATATGTTACAAAACGACATATACATATAGGCCAACATACTATTAAAAAAATTCTAACGAAAACATCCCTATATACATACATAATAGTGGCTATGAAAAAGCTATGAAAAAAAATTTCATCATAGAATAAACCAAATGCTATGACCAAATACATATTAATACATATATGAACAAAACAATTTTATGAAACAGTCCATTACCTACCATAGCCACATACATTTTATATATACATTAATATGACCAAAAAATTGTCATCATATAAAAAATATCAACATTAAAAAAAAACACAGAGCGGGCGGAGTGAAAAGCGGGGGGGAGGTACACGGTATGGGGAAGGCGGGCCTGAGCAGTGGTGCGCTTTGGGAGCCGGGTGGGGCGGTGGGTGGGAGCAGGCCGGCGGGGGCAGGGGCGCGGTGGTCGGGGACGACGACGGATGACTGCGACTTGCGACGACGGGGCTAGGCGGTGGCACGTGGGGCGGCGCACGGCCGGGCGATGGGCTGCATCGGAGGGTTGGGCGGTCGCGTGTTGCGACGGCCGGAGGGCGCGTCGAGGCGAGCGTCTGCAGGCTGGCGCGTCTCTTATCCGTGTGGGTGTGGATGGGATCTGGCTGAGAATCGTAATTCAGGTGTACCTATTACCAGGCAGTTGAGACGTTCGTGACCCGGTACCAGTGTCTTGCAACTGTGTGAGTTAGTCATCACGTGGACACTGCAGCGGGCAGACCGTTAAGCGGTCCAGGACCTGCAATAGGACACGCAGGTCAAGAACAGCCGCAACTACAGGTGCGCATGGCAACTTACGTGGGGGGGGCTGACTGAAATTAGACTTATGCCACATTGGTCGCGTGAACGAGACAATGTTGCGCAGGGGTCTTAGTCCACTCACTGTTGAAGACCCACGTATAGCTATGCCTCCATGCATTTGACTCTCTGCTCGCTATGGGATTGAACTCTATGTCCTCTGGACTTTCGGCCTGAATTCTTGGCCAACTAGTCTGGGTTTTAGTCGTCTTCAAGGCCGGGTGGCCCAATGGTTGCATTTTTTCTGTTTTTCTCTTTTTTGCTCTTTTTCTTGCTTTTTTTTTGCAGTGTTTCGAGTGTTTCGGGTTTTTGCTGTTGGCCAACAATTATAGACTTTGTTAGTGCATTAATTTTCAATTTGAATAGTTTAAATTGAATTCTTGTTAAATTTGTGTGATCCTAGTTTGTGAATCTCTTTACTATAAAATAGATTTTTGAGTGATCTTTTTCCTGTATTTATAATTTGTGTTTTAATCATATATTTTAAATTTGTAATTTTAGGTTATTTTAAATATCTTTTTTTACATCAAGAACGATTGTTATTTCTAGTTCCCTACTATTAATTTCTAACCAAAAAAATGTTCGTTTAAATGAAAATCTTTTTTGTCCATTAATTGTTTTGACAGAAAATATACTTTTGATAATTTAGTTGCATTAAATTTTATATAATTTTAGTTTTAAAAATACTAGAGGTTTATAAAAAAAAAAAAAAAGGCTTTTAGTGTGGGTCCTTTTGTCGATTAGAGTTTTGTAAAGCTTTTTTAGTTTATTGTTTTGGTATTGAAGAATATTATAGTTTGTTTTAGTTGATCATAACAGATATTTTAATTGTATTTCTTTTAAGTTCATTTCTTTTTTGCTATGTTCATTACTTTTTTGCGCTAAATGCCCTGAAATTGAAAAGCACTAAAAGAACTATGAAAATGTTGAAAGTTGGTATGGGATCATTATTCCCACCATGCCATGTGCTAAAAACGTGAGGGGTTACGCAAAAATGGATGCACTTCGCGTAAAACGGGCCATCTCTTTCGAAAGATCAGGGTTCGAACGAAAACTCGTCTGTTACAAAGGGATTTCATTTGTTTGAACTTATTTGAACCCAGACTTTTGTGTGTTCAAAATGACACCCATTCAAGCCACATCATCACTTTTAACCCTTTCTTTGACTGACTCATTGTTATTTTTCATGCATTTACTGATTTTTTGTGAGCTATTGCCCCTGAAATTTGAAAAGCACATCACAAATAACTCTGAAAAGGTTGAAAGTTGCATGGTAATATCATTTAAATTCCCCACATAGCATGTGCCTAAAAAGCTTTGAGAGGTAGGGTTACGGCAACAAACTTGATTCACTCGTGTACCAAACGGACAATCTCTTCGAAGAGTACAGGGTTTCATACGGAACTCGTCTTTATCAAAGGCATTTCATTTCTTCACGTGTAACTGCCAGTAGTATATTTCGAGATCAAAGTGCATCATCATAATCTGTTGTGGAGAGAAGTCTCACTTTTCTTTCGCTTGTGTCCTCTTGGTTATTGCGCGTAACCATTATTCTTCATCGCTTAAAACAGGTGCTTGGGTCAGCCTTATTTTGAAGGGAGGAATCAATGAACGTTTTATATCTTCAGACTGTCTGTCTTGCGCCACCAACCCACGATGTTCTCTTTTTTCCTGAAAAGAACTATGTGGCGCTTTGGCTCATGTATGATGTATTTGCTTCCTTATCTTTTCTTTTTTCTTCGGTTGTGGTAGAACATGTCCTTCACATAGAAAAACCTGTGCCTATACATTGGGGCTGGACGAATGGTTCGTCTGTGTACCCAAAGTTGTTCAGATCCACTGTTGTCATTCCGTACTGTGGGTCTACCTTTTGTACCCCCCGCCTCCTGACATATTGTCCCATTTGGCACTTAAATAAGGGACCTATACAATCCATGTCCTAGTCCAAGTTCCCATATGCCACTATGTACCCAATAAGATGTTGTCCTTTCCCTCCTCTGGTTGGCTGATCAAAGCGGACACCGCTGTTTGGTTGGTTGCAGGCTCTTTTGATCTTGGGCGATCGTGTGAAATGTATTCCCATTTAGTCTCGTATCCTTTGTAAGTCAATAAGTCGACAGATGGTCCCCTGGACAACGACGTACAGCTTCATCAGAAACGTGTTGTCACCTCTGAGAACGTGTTTTCCAACCAACGCCAAAATCCTGATATGGTTCATATTGTGTAGAAAATACAGGGCCCAGAATACAATCTCGTCGACTGAGATGAACAGGACGAGTGCGTATTGATATTCAGAAGGATGGTGCGATACAACATCTGAAACTGACAAGCATGCTCCACATCACGTCCTTAACCTGGTAGGATTGTGGATCGGATCACCTTCCCTAGAGATGTCATTGAGGAATGCACTACTTCACAATGGCTAATCGAACATTTTCACGTAGTAAGCCCCTACAATGCAACCGGAAGCAGTTTGCGTCATAATCACGTGGCATCATGAGACTTTAGGGTTCTGGAAATTTTTCTCTGGGATATTTATTATTCCCTTTAATTGACGAGAAGCCAGACGGGACCTACAGCTGAATGAGGCAGGCATTCAAAGAAGAATATCCTTCTCTTCTTTTGGTAAGAGCGTATCGTGCAGGACCTTCCTACTGCTTTGGAGCCATAGCCGTCTTTTTTGTGCAAACTTTGCAGGTCCCTCCTGCCTATCGGTGTAGGATCTTTCGTTTCTTCCATACACGCCCAAGAAGCCTGTAGCAGGTTCACGCAAAGGTTCTTTGTCATGTGCACCACGTCGATTGAAGAGGCGTGAACCTCTAGGTCTTTCATTAGGGTAGTTGCCAAAAACTATAGGATTTCTTCTTCACTAGGGTCGTCGTCCGCTCAGGTCATTCGGAACAAATAGGTTCTCGCCGGGACCCTTTCCAAAGATACGTGAAATCATTGACATAGCAAGTCGCGTGATGCAGCGTACCATGGTTCGGGGCTCTTTCCGGTGAGTTTCTGCCTCGCCTTTGAAATGCTTGCCTTTCTTTCGACAGGGGTGATGGGTTGGTGGAAAGAAAAGAATGATATGACCCCAGGTAACACATTGCCTTCCTGCATTTGTCCAGGTATATACTTCGGGGTGGCAGCGTAAAACAGTGGGGCAGGCGTCGGATCCTTTTTGTCTGTCCTGAAGAGTTAACTGAGTAGCAGGCCAATCATTGAGGTTACAAACACAACGCATGCGAGGTCAATTCCTCCTGTCTGTGCTCACCCACACACGTCAGGACACCATTCCTTTCCCAGCTGTAGAAAGGTTCTTCAAACTAATGTTGTAACACCCCCAGTGTGTTAACTACAGTATCACCCTTTGATTATGCCATGTTCATCATTTACAACAGTGCAGATCCCAGTATAGCATCATCACATTTCAACTCTAAGTCAATTCACGATTTAAAACTAAGTGGGAAAAGTAAAGTTGTTCAAACTGGAAAAACAAATTTGCCCATGTTCAAATATTCCCATAGCATTAGTAAAAATGATTTGCAACATATAGTGAAATTGTAAAAGGACTCGAACAACTAGAAACACAGCAACATAGCACTATCAATCCTTTGTTCATTTAAATAAAAAATCAAACAAAAAATCTATGGAACCCCCAGAACCAATTTCTAGCAGTGACAGAAATAATGCAGCTGTAATAATGGAGCAAGTCTCATATTTACAAAAGTTCTTTTGTAATAAAAATAAAGAGAGAAACAGAAGGAAAATAAATAATAATCAAAAAAAAAAGTAAGAAAAAGGAAAAGCCCCCCCCGGCCACTGTGCCGTGGCCCACTGGCCACCAGGCCACCACCCAGCCGGCCCACCCCGTGCCTATAAACCCCCTCCCCTCACCACCCGAAACCCTAATCCCCCTCCCCCCTCGATCCTCTCCCCCCCCCCCCCGATCCAGAAATTCGGATCGGGACGAACCGGGCCGTCGCGCGCGCGGCCGGGCCTCGCCCCGTCCTCGCTCCCGGCCTTCTACGACTCCGAATCAGATGCCTGGCGTTGCCTGCCGCCGCCGTCCGGCCGTCCCCTCCTCCTCCTGCCACGCTCGCAGACCCCGCGCTCACCCGCGCCCTCGGCGCCCGACGGCCACCGCGGCGGGACGCGGAGTCTGCACCGAACCTCGATCATCTTTCGTCGCTCGACGCCTTCCCCGCCTATGAGCCGGGGATCGTCCGAGCCGAGCGAGCGGACCGGGGCTGTCCTTCCTACACGTCCGTCGTCGAAGGCCCGCGGCGGTCGGGCCTCCCGTGCCGGCGGCAGATCCGCCACAGCGAGCACCCAGGGGCAGCCAAGACCTCGTTAAACGCGCTTGCGCAGGGGGGGAGGGGGAGTCCCTGACCCCTCAACAAATATTCTAGGCGGAGGGAAAAAGGGGAGGTCGCCGACGCCTGAACCAGACGGAATGGTTCACAAGGGGCCCCGGTGCGCGGCCGCGGTGCGCTCGTAAATCGTCGGATCAGCCGACCGGGACTCGATAGACAATCCCAGCCCCTCTCGCCTCCTCTCGCGCCTTCACCTCTCCTTGTCCACGCCCCTGTCCCGCGGGGGGCCCCGGCGTCAGGGTGTAGGTGGCGGCCGGGCGGGACCAGAGGGGCCGTGGCGGCGGGCGAAGAAAGGCGCCGTGCCTCGGGTGAACGTGCCGTCGTGCGTCGAGCCAAGCTGCGGACGCAGCTTCTGCCCCTCAGGTGGGGAAGCCGACAGCAATAGCGACAAGCGGCGGTGCGAGAGAGCTTCCCCGCCGGGCCCCATGCGTTCGCTCTGCCCGTCGCTCCGGGCCGCTCCGCACAGCGGCGAAGGGGAAGAAGGGGGAGGGAGAAAGGGGGGGGGGGCTGCTCGCTCCCTGTTCGCGGGTACGCGGCCTGCGCCGCGGGCTTCACCCGCCGGCTCCGCCACCCGTGGCCGTATGCCTGCACCGCATCGTTCGCCGGGTGCCCACGAAGAATCCCTCGGGGGGAGTGAGTGCAGAAAGGGGCCGAAGGGGGGGGGTTCCGGATCCAAGAAGTCTCTGGAGAGAGGGAGCAGAAAGCGGGGGAAGAGGCCTCTCCCCGGGAGATCTCCTTGCGTAGCCGGGCTCACAATTCCGCCCCTTCCTGTCCATTACCCTCCGATGAGGCTCTCCTTCTTCGAGCTTCACCACCTCCCAGCCTCACCCCTTCCGCCTTTCTATCCAACATGCCTGCCCAACGAAACAGGACATGGCGGTCACTGACCAGGGCCAGTTGTAAAAATAAAAATAAATAATATAATATATAAATAAATCAATTAATAAGACATACAAATAAATAGTTAATTAATTAGTAAATTTATTATTCCTGATTTATTAGACATACAATTAGTTAACTTAACTAACCCTATAAATGACTGCTGACGTCGCTGTGTCATGTACGTCATCCTTTAATATTCTGGATAGATTTATTTTATCAATAATTAAATAAATTCCAGAAATTAATAAAAACTTTAGAAATCTTTAATAAATCGTAACTCGATCGAATAAACGTATGTGTACATGTAAAGTCGCTCAGAACGACGAGACGAATCCGTAATACACATGTGCGCAACGTTCGTCCGTCACAACGTCCTCACTATCAGAACATGAGACCGTCCCTATCGGTCATCTGTCTGCACAATTGTCCGGAAAAAAATACCGTGGAATAACATTCCCGGATGGATTACTCTTCCTCGTGTACGTGCAACCTACGTATGTATCACCCGGCGCTGACGTATCATATCTTTCGTATACCTTGTGTTGACTCCAGTTTGCTCTATTTATACTGTTCTCCATCCGTTCCCTCCCCTCTTCTCTCTCTGTAGACCCTACATCCGGGACGTCGTCCCAGAAAACCGACTCGCAACTAGGAGCCCGACTCGCCACCGTTGACGATCCCTCTCGGTCGTTGCCAGAGACAACAAGGCAAGCCCCTTCCCGTTGAGCTACGCTTAGGGGTATCGTCCCATGGTCTTAATTCTAGTTGCATTAGAATTATAAAGGACTGGCTAGAAGGGGGGGGGGGGAAGCAGGGCTTTTAAACCTATTCGATGGCATGAGCCTGTTAATTGTGCCTGCTGTTGAGAATTACCTACAGTAAACGTCCTAAACTGTTTTTTAACAGGCGGGTAGGTACCGGCATCAGTGGTACCCCCTTATCCCGAACTGGCCGCCCGCGGATCGTCAGAAGACCCCGATCAATGGGTATTGAAGACCAGGTACGACACCGACAAGACACCCCCTTAGTTGTAACGAACTACTGCGCAGCGTTACTATCGAGTGCCGAGGGGGATGTAAACCAGCCTTGATGGGCACTTCTGGTGTTCAACTCTGGTAGAGTTAGCTATTCGTTCATGGTCATCAGGTGATTCTCCTAACTCTCATAAACCACTCCCCAGTCTTTCCGATAACGACCGCTGTCTGTACAAACACCTCAGATGGTGGACCCAAGGAGGGGTGACTTCCTCCTAGTTCACCTTGACGATACATCGAGTGGGAATTCATGAGGCGTGATCGTTACCTGCAGGTTTGCAGATTCCGATTACTGACAAGTAGCTTTACAATGTTACTTGGAAGGCGGTCGAGCCCTGAGGGGTACCCGCGTTGTGATGTGAAGCAGGGGTTGCATTTGCGTGCCCGAGTGGTGAATAGAGTGGCGGCCGGCCGGGCATTCTTACCCTATAGCCGCAGCCTCGAGACGGGGGCGTAACGTGTCAATCTCTTCTTGAGTCTCTCTCTGTTACCGCAAGCCCTAGCCTAACCGATTTGATATTTGAATCGCGCAGGCCTCTGGCCTGATCACTAACCATCACGTGGTCATTAAGTAGTGGGGCGTTCTTCATCGTTAAATGCATTCAGCCGAAAATGTCTCTGTCAGACGTCCATTTGCAGCAGGGCGGCATGGAGTGTTGGCAGCCATTTCAGGTGTGCTTGGATCGGGGCCTTTCGCACGACCCGCGGAGTGGCGAGGGGCGAGGCCAAGACCCCCCCTTGGCGCTTAGGATGAGAACGCGGGGACCTCTCTCTCTGCTGAGCGGGTGTAGGTAGATATTGTTTGCGATGTGTCGGTTTGGCGAGGTCGGGCATAGACCCAGGATAGTGTGTCCGGCCGAAGTTAATGGCGTGTTTTGGGTACGTTTTGGTGCACCCCTGCAGGGAAGAACCTTTATCGATAGCCGGTCCTAACGTAAAGGACACTCGGAGTGGTATCCTGATTGAACAATTTTTAGAAACTGGATACCTGTGTATGAGACTGTATGTAGGCCTTAGGGATTTGCTTTCTCGCAGGGAGTCGAGGAAAGGATCTCTGGGTTGAGGTTGATATTATTAACTGCTACATTATATTGGGTATCTGTTCTACTCTCTTCCTACTGCTGAAGAGACGCGCTGAGATGCTGAGTCTTCGATCGGACTAGGGCCTTCTTCTATGTCGGCATTATCTGCAGCCGAGCAGTCCAACATATAACACAGCCTCCCCTTGAAAATGTTGGCATTGTAGTGAGATCCTTCTTGCTGATACGTTCTGAGTCCAGCCGGTTGTTTGTTTTCCTTTTCACTCCCCGTATCAGTTTTGTCGTGAACCAAGGACGGATGCCCCTGAGAACAGATCTGCCCCGACGAATCCGCTACTACTATACCCCGAGGGATGGATACTACTACGAGTTGAACTGACACCAGGAGTAGGATAGGAGGGTCCCAGTCAGGAGCCTGGCGCCTTTCGTCGTATGTTTTATTTTTGCCCCCCGCTCTTCTAAAGGCTTCTGTTTCTCTTATATCTGTACTCGATACTCTGATGTTCCGCTGACGCTTGTTGTCTCGAGCTATGTAGTCGAGCCCTCGAGGCCCTGGCTTGAAATAAAGCTTGTATGATTTATTTATGTTTTAGCGTTGTGTTGTAGATATTTCCCGTGAGTCCTTAGCTTATCGTGTGCACTTTGCGTGTATGAATATGCACGATCGGGCCGCGGGGCGTCCACCAGGTTGTTAATACAGGCACGACCTGCCTGTAGGAGCCCCCCTTTTCAACTCCTTGGCGGCCGAAGTTGAGTTCTAGAAACCGAAAAACTATTTTACTAATTGGCTGTGGGCTTACGGGCCCACGTCCCAATTGGTGAGGGTTATTAAGGATCTTGTTTATCCTCGACCTTACTCTCTGGGCCGTGGATCTCTCTCTACTCGGGTTAAAATGTTACTAACCTCTTATAAAAGCTTTAGGCTCCTCGTGCTCACGTCCACCCGAAGTTTGAAAATATCCCCCTTGACTTCAAGATTTTGGGCAGGTTCTGCGTACAGATCACTTTTATCGAGGCACCCTGTTGTTGTCTCACTTGCAGATTCCTCGCCCCAATAGTTTTCTCCGACGTTTGATGTAGCCTTTGCTATGTCTCGTTGTACTTCCATACCGCGTGCCCTTCGCGCCGCCTAGATGTCTAAGCCTTCCCCTGTTCAGCTGTCGTAAGCCGGATTTAACGAGGCTATGGTGTGGTTCGAATGTCCTGGTGCCGCATATTGATGACGTAATCTATTGCACTTCCTTCTGTGTGCGTGATACTCATGAATCATTCCATACACACTGCCAGTTTTTTGCTAAAACTGCCCTGTTGATTTGGCAGGATGGCTGACGAGGTCCTCCACCTCCACCTATATGCCGCAATGATGCAGCAATTTGACGCGAACCGTCAGGTTATGACCGGATATGCGTCATAAGCTGGCATGTTTGAGCTCCGTGATAGATCCACGGGGTGGTGGTTGGTTTAGCTAGGAGCCGTGAAGTAGGACTGCTGAACGAGCTCGGTGGGGATGCGAAGCCACGCTGCTTCTCCGCGACGGGATGGCGGGGTAGATTAAGGGGTAGCCCGGCAGCCGCTGTCTCAACTTGTTCCTTAGCTTTTGTACCCTTGCATTCAGCTGCCTGCAGTTCGCTCTGCTCCAGTTCCTCTTCCTCTCGCCGGGTTCTGTAACCGCCTGCCGCCGGGAAAACGCAACTTACACACAAGGGAGCATGGCGTGCTCGTGTTCATCCAGGGGATCAGGATTCCCGAGGCCCTCGGTCAGCTAGTTTCATTCTCTAGTATTGCCGGGAATGAAGTCCCTTGCTGAGTTTGCGGCGATACCATTTGAAGTTCTGGACGGGATTGCAAGTTACTCGTCCGTCCAAATGCACTCCCTGTTTCAGGGTCCAAGGTTCCCCCAACTCCGAAGAACCAAGTCCTTGAACGGTCTGGCCAGTCAATTGTGCTCTGGTGCGACCCCTTTAGCAAAGCAGGTCATTCTCAGCTTGTCCCATAGCGGCCGGGCTCTTTGAGGTAGCCACCTGACCCCGTGCGAGGGGAAACTTCCTTCTTTGCAGCATTATCTTATTGTCTTCTGGACATCTTCTTACTCTTGTCCGGATGTCTTGTAGGCCACAAATGCGGGCCAGTATCTCTTATCTCTCAAATCGGCCGGGTGAATTCTGGATCGTCCCTTTGTCGACAAACGTTGATTTCAACTCACTTCTTCCACCTCTTGAATAGATCTGCCATTTCTAAAGAGCACACACACGCTTGACCAATGGTCTATAAACTGGCTTATCGGAATACTAATTGGCGGTGGGTAGGGTGAAATTGCCTTTCAGCGAGGTCCAAGATCATCTTTGCTATCGGTGACATACGAAATTGAGGGTCTTCGTATCTTCTTAGGCTCATCATAGTGGATTGCTTGATCGGGAATGCTTGCCCTAACAATAGCTCCGCACTGAAGGCTAAAATGCACCTTGGTCCGCCTCGGTTCAATCGGCTGGCCATCGGCGCGATTGCTGTGATCGGTGAACCTTTAATCCTGATGCAAACCTTTTCTTAGGGCATCGTCTCGTTACCAAAGTTTGGCTCGATCCGGAGGGATTTAAAAGAAGAAAGAAGAGTTAAATATATGTACATACCAAAACAATTAAGCATCAACTAGCTAGTAAGCATAGGCTGAATTAATATAAACCTCGCCGGACTTTGCAAACAGCTTCCCCTCCGTTCGATCCCACCGGAAGACATCATCATGGTATCCTTCTTCCTCCGGCATCGGTCACCGGAGCCATCATGATCAGTCCTTCCCCTCCATTGTTCGATCACCGGAGCTTCACCCTCTCCTTCCAACAATCGGGTGTCATTGAGATACTACAAGGAACAATCACCTCCACGAGGAGATGTTCCCCAACAACTCTATGTTTCCAAGTCTCTTTGTGATCCATAGTTCTGCAAATATTACAACATTGGTAATCATATACAAACATGAGGAGAGGGATATATTAGTGGCAACATTTAGACAGCTAGCTAATCACAACAAGGAATATTATTTAGTGGCATAGACGCTTCTACGGTTTGGGGTGGCCTCACAACGCTTCTAGGTTTGGGGTGGCCCGACAAGCTCCTTATCCTTTAAATTGGGTAAATTTGGGTGCCCTCGAGCTTCTAGGGTTTGGGGTGGCCTACGACAAGCTTCTAGGGTTTGGGGTGGCCTCGACGCTTCTAGCGGTTTGGTCGGCGTGAGAGGGGGTTGATCGAGTCCCCCTAATGTTGAAGGTTACCGGGTTCTCATGAATGTGCCGAAGTCCGGGACCGCCTCTATCATGAATGTCAAACAAGGATTTAACAAAAGGCGCCATCTGTGTGTGCCAGAAATGGTCAATGTTTTCCTGATCTCATCTACCATTCTATATGTCACGTTGTCAATGTCACAAGGATTCAAGAAAACCATGGTTCATCATTAAGCAGGAAGTAAAAGGCGCATAAATGGTACAAGCTCTCCAAAATTGTTTGGAACGGAGTCCCGGATAGGAAATTAGTTTTTTGGTACGAAGTTCAGCAAGAGAAGAGCTTCCGAATATCGCTATTTTGAAGGCCTTTGCTGAAATTCGTACCAAAAAGCGAATGGTTCTATCCGGGAACTCCGTTCCAAAAAACAAAACTTTGAAGGGAGGCTTTCGTTAGCATCATACGCCTTGTTACTTCAGGCTATGATGAAAGCCTGGATTTCTTCATACTGTTGGACAGACCAACGTGACATATAGAAGTGAATACTATATATAGATGAGATCGAAAAAATATTGGATCAACTCGTGCACATCCATAATGGGGGCATTCTTGATAAATCTATATATGTCAAAATTCAAATTTGACATATGATCAAAACTTTGAAGATGATCAAATGTTTGATATGTCAAAATTCAAACTTGGACATATGATAAAACTTTGATATATGACAAATGTTGCATATGTCAAATCAAACTTTGACATATGTCAAACTTTGATTTTTAATTATGTCCACCACGTAAAATGATACATTAGACGTGTTCGGGCGAGAGGGGGTGATCGACGTCTCCCCTCAGTCGAAGTTACGGAGTTTAATCTTCTAGTGGTTTGGGTGGCCTCGAGAGTGTGTCAAGGTAGGGGGCGGGGTAGAGTGGAGCTGGTAGGAGATGCGACAACACTTTGTTTTAGGTTTGGGTGGCCTCGAGAGTTGGTCGCCCGGTAGTGACGAGGAGGGGGGGGATGAACATTTTACCTTAGTAAACTATGAAAAAAATGTTATCGGGGAGGGGGTATGAGCGACCCCCTCCCCCTATGTCGACATTTATAGGGGAGGGGCGATATCGACCCTCACCCACGACCATACACCATGGAAAAAATGTTTATCGGGGAGGGGTTTGATCGACGTCCCCCTCTCGACCCTCACGGCGAGTCTTTGTTTTTCCTTCTTCTTCGATCTTCGTATTTTTTCTCTCCTCTTCTGTTCTCCTTCTTCTCTTTTATTCTTATTTTCCTTTTTTCCTCTCATTCTTTTTCTCTTCTTCCTCTTGTCGTCGATTTTCCTTATTTCCTTTTTCCTCTCGCTAAGCTCTAAAAATCTACTAACCTCCTAAAATGCACGAACAGACAAGAACCTAAAAAGCACTAATTCAATAACCTAACAATCCATATTACTAACAAACTAAATAAAAAAGTTGATACATATGAAAAAAAATGTTTATAGGGGAGGGGGTATATCGACCCCCCCTCATGTCGAAAGTTATCGGGGAGGGGCTATATGACAACGACATATACATATAGCCAACATATATATAAAAAATTCTACGAAAACATCCCTATATACATACATAATATGGCTATGAAAAAGCTATGAAAAAAAATTTCATTCATAGAAAAAAAATGCTAGACCCAAAACAATTAATACATATATGAACAAAACAATTTTATGAAACATCCATTACCTACATAGCCACATACATATAGATACATTAATATGAACAAAAAATTGTCATTTCATATAAAAAATATCAACATATATAAAAAAAAACACAGAGCGGGGTCGGAGGTGAAAAAGGGGGGGGAGGGAAGGAGTTATCGGGGAAGGGGGCAGAGAGTGGGCCTTTTTGGGAGCGCTAGGGGGTGGGGGGGAAGCAGGCCGGCGGGGGCAGGGGCGCGGGGTTCGGGGACGACGACGATGGACTGCGACGCGACGACGGGGGCTAGGCCGGGGCACGTGGGGCGCGCGCGGCCGGGCGAGGGGCATCGGCTCTGGAGGGTTCTGCGTCGGCGAGGGCGGTCGGCGATGGTGTCTTTAGTGTGTTGGATTGGATTTGAGCGTTTCGGTACCGCTCCAGGCAGTTGAGAAGTTCGTGGGACGAGGTCGCACGTGAGAGAAACGGGACACTGACAGCGGGGCAGGGGCGGTACCGGAGGAAAGAAAGGGAAGGCACAACGCGTGTAGGGTCAAGGAGAGAGCAGCCAGACCAAGCGAATGTGGCTTACGAGGAGTGCGCATTGTTGCCAACTTTCGGAGCGGCCGTCGGGGGGGGGGGGGGAGGAAGCTGAATGGGACTGAAATTTCTAAGTGACATTATATAGCCAGAGCATTGGTCACGGTTCGTGGCACCAACCGAGGAACCAATGGGCTTGCACAGCGGAGTGGTGGTGGACGTTAGTCCCACCTCACTAGTTGAGAGCACCCCGCACGGTTTATTAAAGCTCGGACTGCCTCCATCGCTATTTGGAACTCCTCTGACTGCAGGCCTATGGGCCTATCTGACACTGCTATGATGTGGGCCTGCTGGGACTTTGCGGCCATGAATTCTTGCCAACTAGCTGGTTCTAGTCGTATTCAGGCCGGGTGGCCCAATAGGGTTGCATTTTTTTCTGTTTTCTTTTTTGCTTTTTTGTCTTGCTTTTTTTGCAGTGTTCGAGTGTTTCTTTTTGCTGTTGGCACAAAAATTTATAGGACTTTGTGTCATTAATTTTCAATTTGAATAGTTTAAATTGAATTCTTTTAAATTTGTGGGATCCTAGTTGTGATATCTTTACTATAAATAGATTTTGAGTGATCTTTTTCCTGTATTTAAATTATGTGTTTTATCATTATATTAAATTTGTAAGTTTTTAGGTTATTTTAAATATCTGTTTAATCAAGAAGATGTGTTATTCTAGTTGCCCTATATTAACGTTCTAACAAAAAAAATTTCTTATGAAAATCTTTTTTGCATTAATGTTTTGAACAGAAAATTACTTGATAATTTAGTTGCCATTAAATTTTATATAATTTAGTTTAAAAATACTGAGTTTATAAAAAGCTTGTTAGGTGTTCCTTTTGCGTTAGAGTTTGTAAAAGCTTTTAGTTGATTGTTTGGTATTGAAGAATATTATAGTTTGTTTTAGTTGATCATAAATAATATTTTAAATTGGATTATTTTTTTAAGTTCATTTCTTTTTGCATAGTTCATTATTTTGCCGCTAAATGACTGAAATTGAAAAGCCACTAAAAGAACTATGAAAATGTTGAAAGTTGGTATGGGATCATTATTTCACACACATAGCCATGTGCTGAAAAAGTGAAGAGGGTTACGCAAAAATGGATGCACTTCGCGTAAAAACGGGCACAATCTCTTTCGAAAGTATCAGGGTTTCGAACGAAAACTCGTCTGACAAAGGGATTTCATTTGTTTTGAACTTATTTGAAACTCCGACTTTTGTGTGTTCAAATGACACCCATCAAAGCCACAGCATCAATTTTCAACCCTTCTGACTTCATGTGTTATTTTTCATGCATTTAATGATTTTTTTGAGCTATATGACCCTGAAAATTGAAAAGCACTCACAAAATGAACTCTGAAAAGGTTGAAAGTGGCATTGGTATATCATTTACCCCAACATAGCATGTGCTTAAACAAGTTGAGAGGTAGGGTTACGGCAAAAACTGGATGCACTTCGTGTAACCAAACGGACAATCTCTTCGAAGAGTATCAGGGTTCATACGGAACTCGTCTGTTACAAAAGGCATTTCATTTCTTCACGTGTAACTGCCAGTAGTGATATTTAGATCAAAGGCATCATCATAATCTTGTGGAGAGAAAGTCTGCACTTTTCTTCGCTTGTGTCCTTTGGCTATTGCGCCGTAACAATGGATATTCTTCATCGCTTAACAGGGTTGCTTGGGTCAGCCTGATTTGAAGGGAGGAATCATGAACGTTTTATAATCTTCAGACATGTCTGTCTTGCCCACCAACCCACGATGTTCTCTATTTTCCTGAAGAGAGAACTATGTGGCGCTTTTGCTCATGTATGATGATTGCTTCCTTATCTTTTCTTTTTCTCGGTTGGGTAGAACATGTCCTTCACATAGAAAACCTGTGCCTATCATTGGCGGGCTGGACCGAATGGTTCGTCTGTGTACCAAAGTTGTTCAGACCATGTTGTCATTCCGTACTGTGGTCTACCCTTTTTTTGTACCCAGCCTCCTGACATATTGACCCATTTGCACTTAAATAAGGACCTAAAAATCATGTCCGTCGTCAAGTTCCCATATGCCACTATGTAAACCATAAGATGTTGTCCTTCCCTCTTGGTTGCTGATCAAAGCGGACCCGCTGTTTGGTTGGTGCCAGGCTGCTTTGATCTTGGGCGATCGTGTAAATGTATTCCATTTATCTCGTATCCTTTGTCAGTTCAATAAGTCGAAAGATGGTCCCCTGGACAACGAGTAACAGCTCATCAGAAACGTGTTGTCACCTCTGAGAAGTGTTTCCAACCAACGCCAAAAGTCCTGATGATGGTTCATATTTGTAGAAATACAGGGCCCAGAATGACAATCTCGTCGAACTAGATGGAACTAGGACGTGCGTCATTGATATTGAAGAAGGATGGTGCGAACAACAGCTAGAAACTGACAAGCATGCTCCACATCACGCCTTAACCTTGGTAGGATTGTGGATCGATCACCTTCCGAGAGATGTCATTGAGGAATGCACATAGCTTCACAAGGGCTAATAGAACATTTTCAGGTAGAAGCCCCCTAAAATGCAACCGGAAGCAGTTTGCGTCATAAATCACGTGGCAGTCTGAGACTTTCGGGTTCTGGAAACTTTTTCTCTGGCGATATTTATTATTCCCTTTAATTGACGAGAAGCCAGACGGGAACCTACATAATGAGCAGGCATTCAAAGAAGATTCCTTCTCTTCTTTGGTTAAGAGCGTACGCTGGCAGGCACCTTCATATGCTTTGGAGCATGCCGTTCTTTTGTTGGCAAACGTTTGCAGGTCCTCCGTGCCTACGGTGTTGTATCTTTCGTCTTCCCATACACGCCCAAGAAGCCTAGCAGGTTCACGCAAAGGTCTTTGTCATGTGCACACGTCGATTGAAGAGCGGACCTCTAGGTCTTTCAGTAGGGTAGAGTTCCAAAAAAATATAGATTTCTCTTCCACTAGGGGTGCGAGTCTCCCTCAGGTCATTCGGAACAAATAGTCGCCGGGACCCTTTCCAAAGATACGTGAAATCATTGACATAGCAAGTACGGGGATCAACGGTACGCATGGCGGGCTTCTTCCGGTGATTCTGCCTCGCCTTTGAAATGCTTGCCTTTCTTTCGACATGATGGTTGGTGGAAAGAAAAGAAATAGATGATGCCCCAGGTACACATTGCTTCCTGCCATTTGTCCAGGTATATACTTTCGGGTGCAGCTAAAACAGTGGGGCAGCGTCGGATCCCTGTTTGTCTGTCCTGAAGGTTAATGAGAGCAGGCCAATCATGAGGTTACAAACAGCAACGCAGCAGGTCAAATTCCTCCTGTTGTGCTCCCCACACACGTACACCATTCCATTCCACAGCTGTAAAAGGTCTTCAAACTAATGTGTAACACCCCCAGTGGTTAACTACAGTAATCACCCTTTTGATTATGCCATGTCATCATGTTAACAGTGCATGATCATCAGTTAGCATTCATGCATTTCAACTCTAAGTCAAAATTCAGATTTAAACTAAAGTGGGAAATAAAAGTTGTTCAACTGGAAAAAACAAAATGTGCCTCATGTTGCAAATATTCCCATAGCATTTGTAAAAATGATTTGCAACATTAGTTGAAATTGTAAAAGGACTCGAACAACTAGAAACAGCAGCACATAGCACTATTCAATCCTTTGTCAATTTAAAATAAAATCAAACAAAAAGATATGGACCCCAAACCAATTTCTAGCAGTGACAGATATAATGCACTGTAAATAATGGAGCAAGTCTCATTTTACAAAAGTCTTTGGAATAAAAATAAAAGAGAAAACAGAGAGGAAAATAAATATATATAAAAAAAAAGTAAAAGAAGAAAAGCCCCCCCCCCCGGACCAACTGGGCCGTGGCCCAAGCTGGCCACCAAGACACCACCCAGGCCGGCCCACCCCGGGCCTATAACCCCCTCCCCTCACCCGAAACCCTAATCCCCCCCCCCTCGTCCTCTCCCCCCCCCCGATCCAGAAATTCGGATCGGGATCGAACCCCGTCGCCCGCGCCGCCTCGGCGCCCGTCGCCGGCCGGCCTTCTCGACGCCAACGCCGGCCTGCCTGCCCCGCCGACGGCCGCCTCCTCCTCCTTGCACGCTAGCAGACCCGCGCCTCACCGCGCCCTCGGCGCCCGACGCCACCTCGCGCGCGTGGACGCGTCGCCACCTCGTCTCCGTCGCCGGACGGCCTCCCCGCCTCGACGCCGTCGTCCCGAGCCCCGCTGCCGTGCCCTACAACGCCGGTGAGGCCTCGGCCTCGGCCTCCCTCCCTCGTGCGCGCACCCCACACGGCCGCAGGCACGCAATCGACCTCGTCGCGCTTCGCACGCGTCCCTGCCTCACCGCGCGTGCGCGCTCGCCCGCGCCTGCTGCTGCGCATGACACAGGGCGCCCCCCGCGTCTGCCGCTCCATCGCCGTCGCCGACGCTCTGCCGCCGCCTCTTGCCGCCTCACCTGCGCCTTGGTCACCGCCGCCGCCCGACGCCCACACGCGCCGAGGCTCGCGCGCGACCACGCCCAGGCCGGCCCCGTCGTGCCTCTGCCCACGCCCGCTGCTGCAGCCGCGCGCGCAGCTCTGCTGCCCCGGCTCCACAGCGCCGACCGCTCGCCGTCCGACGGGCCACCGCGCCGGCGCCCCTGCCCCGCCCGCGCTCGACCGCCCGCCGCGCGCGGCCCGCTCACGCCGCGCCCTCCCGCCTACCGCCGCCACCCGTGCGCCCGTATGCGCACGGACATGTCCGGTGCCACAACGGGCACAACAACCGGACATGGCGGCTGTGCCACTGACCAGTGGGCCAGCCTCTTGTAAATAAAAATAAAAAAAAATAATATATATATATATAAATAAATCATTAATAAAATAAATAAATAGTTAATTAATTAGTAAATTAATTATCCTGTTTATTAGACTAATCAATTAGTTAACTAACTAACCCTAATGACTGCTGACGTCAGCATGATGTCATGATGACGTCATCCTTTACTATTCTGGATAAGGTTATTTTAAATAATTAAATAAATTCCAGAAATTAATAAAAACTTTAGAAAATCATTTTAAATAATCCGTAACTCCGATCGAAAAACTTGTACATGAAAGTCGTCAGAACGACGAGACGAATCCGAATACACGGTCCGTTCGTCCGTCACACGTCCCTAACTATCAGAACATGAACCGTCCCTCATCGGTCATCTGTCTGCAAATGTCCGGAACCGGGAAAACATTTCCGGATGGATTCTCCTTCCTCGGTGACGTGCAACCATACGGTAGGATACACCCGGCGCTGCGTATATTATCATGTCGTACCTTGTGTTGCTCAAGTTTGCTCTATATTATACTGTTTCCTCCCCCTCTTCTCTCTCGGTAGACCCTGACACCGACGTCGTCCCAGACCGACGCAACTCAGGAGCCCGACGCCACCGTTGACGATCCCTCTCTCTTGCCAGAGCAAACAGGCAAGCCCCTCCTTGAGCATACCGATATCGCCCATTCTAATTTCTCATGCTTGCATTAGAATTACTGCTGCTGGGCTTTACCTATTCTGATGCATAGCCTGTTATTGTAACTGCTGTTGATAATTCCTACATATCCTAAACTGTTTAGTCTAGGCGGGTAGAGACCTATCAGTGACCCCACTTATCCCGAACTGCCCGCGCTGGATCGTCAGAAGACCCGATCAATGGGATTGAAGACCAGGACCCGACACCGCACACAACCCCCTTAGTTGTAACGACACTGCAGCGTTACTATCGAGTGCCGAGGGTGAAACCCCTTGTAGCACTTCTGATGTTAACTCGTAGTAGAGTAGCTATTCGGTCATGGTCATCGAGGGTGATTCCTCCTTCACCGCTTTCCGATAACGACGCTGTCGTACAACACCTCAAGTGTGGACCCAGTGAGGGTGATTCCTCCTAGTTCACCTGACGGATACATCGAGTGGGAATTCAATGAGGGTGATACTCGGATTCCCTGATGTTATGGACACACGGAACTGGACTTTACAATGTTACTTGGAAAGGCGGTGACCCTGAGGGGTACCCGCGTGTGATGTGAAGGCGTGGGTGCCAGTGTGGTGCCCGAGTGGTGAATAGAGAGGCGCGGCCGGGCATTCTTAACCCTTGCCGCAAGTCCTCGAGACGGGGGCGCGGGGTCAAATCTTTCGTGAGTCTCTGCTCGTTACCGCAAGCCCTAGTCCTAACGATTTGATATTTGATCCGAGCAGGCCTCTGGCCTGATAGCACTAACCATCACGGGCATAGTAGGGCGTTCTGCATCGTATGCATCAGCCGAAAGCTCTGTCAGACGTCCAGTTCAGCAGGGCGGCATGGAGTGATTGGCGCCATTTCGGTGGTGCTTGGATCTGGGCCATGTACGCAACGACTCGGAGGGCGAGGGGCGATGGCCAAGACCCCCTTGCGCTTAGGATGTAGAACGGCGGGGACCTCTCTGCTGAGCTGTAGGTAGGGTTGCGATGTGTCGTTTGGCCGAGGCGGGCATGACCCAGGATAGTGTGTCCGGCCGAAGTAATAGGCGTGTGTTGGGTAGTTTGCACCCCTGCAGGGAAGAACACTTCTATCGATAGCCGGTCCTACGGTAAAGGACACTCGGAGTTGTATCCTGATTGATACAATTTAGAACTGGATACCTGTGATGAGACCTGTATGTATGGCTCTGGGATTGCTTTCTCGCAGGGAGTCGAGGAAAGGATCTCTGGGTGGGGTTGATATTATTACTGCTAAATTATATGGTATTGTTCTACTCTCTTCTACTGCTGAGAGACCGCTGAAGATGCTAGTCTTCGATGGACTAGGCCTTCTTCTATTCTGGCATTTTGCAGCCACGTCCACATATACAGCCTCCCCTTGAAAATGTTGCATATTGTAGTGTAGATCCTTGCTGTGAATACTCTGAGTACTCACGGTTGCTTTGTTTCCTTTTCTCCCCGTATCAGTTTGTCGTGAACAGAGGACGGAGCCCCTGAGACAGATGCCCCGACGATCGCTACTACTACTACCCAGAGGATGGAACTACTACGAGTTGACTGACGACCAGGAGTAGGATGGAGGGTCCCAGGCAGGAGGCCTGGCGCCTTTCGATCGTAGTGTTTTATTTTTGCCCCGCTTTCTAAAGGCTTCTGTTTCTCTTATATCTGTACTCAGATATCTGATGCTTCCGCTGACGCTTGTATGCCATCGAGCTATGTAGTCGAGCCCTCGAGGCCCTGGCTTGAAATAAAGCTTGTATGACTTTATTATGTTTTAGAGTTGTGTTGTGAGATATTCCCGTGAGTCCTTAGGCTGATCGTGTGCATTTGCGTGTATGAATAGTGCACGATCGGGCGGGGGCGTCCACAAGGTTGGTTAATCAGGCACGACTGCCTGAGGAGCCCCCCTTTTCCAACTCCTTGGCCGAGCCGAAGTTTGAGTTCTTAGAAAACCGAAAAACTATTTTACTAACTTGGCTGTGTGGCTTACGGGCCCACGTCGCCAATTGGGAGGTATTAGTATCTTTTACTCCTCGACCTTTACTCTGGGCCTCTGATCTCTCTTCTACTCGGGTTAAAATTTTACTAACTCCAACATTAGGCTCTCGTGCTCACGTCCACCCGAAGTTCTGAAAATATCCCCCCTTGCTTCAAGATTTTGGGCCAGGTTCTGCTTACAGGATCCTTTTATCGAGGGCACCCTGTGTTGTCACTTGCAGATTCCTCGCCCCAATAGTTTTCTCCGACGTTGATGTAGCCTTTGCTATGTCTCGTTGTGTACTTCCATACCGCGTGCCTGCGCGCCGCCTAGATGTCTAGCCTTCCCCTTTCAGCTGTCGTAATGCCGGATTTTAACTGAGGCTATGTGTGGATTCGAATGTCTGGTGCGAATATGATGAAGTATCTATTGCACTTCCTTCTGTTGTGCGTGATACTTCATGAATCATTCCATACACCTGCAGTTTTCTTGCTAAACTGCCCCTGTTGATTTGGCAGGATGGCTGACGATCCTCCACCTCCACCTTATATTGCCGCAATGATGCAGCAATTTGAACTGAACCGTCAGGTTATGACCGGGATATTGGCTCAGTTCCCAAACCAGAATGCTCATCAGCAGCCTACACCAATAACACTGTCAGAATTCGTGCGCCTCAATCCGTCCACTTTTTGCAGCTCGACTGATCCAATGGATGCTGACGATTGGCTCCGTGACATTGCCTTCCAGATGAAGTCAGCCAATGTTATCCCTGACAGTTACGTCACCTATGCGACGTATCACCTGAGGGGATCAGCTGCTCAATGGTGGGAAAGCCACAAGGGTATGTTGCCTGCTAAAACTGTAACCACTTGGCAGGAATTTCAGTCAGCCTTTCGTGCACGGTACATTCCTCAAGGTCTGATCGACCAGAAGAAGCAGGAGTTCCGCAAACTCTCACAGGGCAAAATGGCTGTGGATGAATACCAGAGGAAATTTCTTGAATTGTCCCGCTATGCTGCGGATGACGTCGACACCAACACACGCAAGCAGGAGACATTCCGTGAAGGACTACGTACCGATATAAAACTTGCACTTGCTGTCCATGATTTCACAGACTTCGCAACGCTTGTCAGCAAATCTTTCCAAGTTGAAACAGCTCTGACTGAGTACCAGGAGTCACTCAAGCGCACTCATGGAGCTGGCTCATCCTCGGGTCAGCCTGTTCAGAAGCGTCGAGTGTGGATCCCGCATAATGTACACCACCGACCTGCTCCAACACCAAGGCCGTCCTATGTTGCACCTCGTTTGCCTTCACCGCCGAGACAGCTATCGGTCCATGCTGGACCGCCTGATGCTATGGCTTTTCGTCAGGATGCACCACGTCCTTCTGCTGGTTGCAGGAAGAGCCGTCGAAAACATCCTTCTAGGAACGTTGGAACCAGACTACCTGCTAGTCAACGTGTTCATGTCAACCAAGTCAACATGGAAGAAGCTCAGCAGGACCCCAGCATTGTGATGGGCACCCTTCTAGTGAATTCAATCCCAGCTTCAGTCCTCTTTGATTCTGGAGCATCGCACTCCTTCATGTCCGAAAGTTTTGCGCGAAGCCATGATATACTTTTCGAGGAGATGTCCATCCCATTAGTAATCCATTCACCTGGGGCTAATTGGCAAACTACCAGGGTAAGCCACGGTAATCACATTGTGATTGGAGGATTGATGTTCCCCGTTTCTCTCATTGCCCTTAAGACCTCCAACATTGACATTATTCTGGGTATGGACTGGTTGAAGCCTCATAAAGCTTTGATTGACTGTGCCACTGAAACAGTCCGCCTCACACACCCTTCCGGTCAGACTGTCAGATACTCCGCTCGTACAGTGCAGGACGCCGAAGCTCAGATATATGTCCTAAATGCACTGAACGCTTCACCTCTTGAAGGCATCGAGAACGTTCCAGTTGTTCATGAATTTCAAGATGTCTTTCCAGAAGAACTTCCAGGAATACCGCCTGCTAGAGCTGTTGAGTTCGTCATCGACTTGAAGCCTGGCACAACTCCTATTGCGAAGCGTCCTTATAAGATGCCTCCGCATCATCTTCTTGAGCTTAAGGAAGAAATCGACACGTCACTTAAGAAAGGTTTCATCCGCCCCAGTTCCTCTGCTTGGGGAGCACCTTCACTCTTCGTTAAGAAGAAGGATGGAACTAACCGATTGGTTCAGGATTATCGGCCCATTAACCAAGCCACCATTCAGAATAAATATCCGCTTCCTCGGATCAATGATTTGTATGATCAACTTACTGGATCATCGGTATTCTCTAAACTTGATTTGAGGTTGGGTTACCATCAGATCCGTGTTCGTGAAGAGGATATTCCGAAGACTGCATTTGTTACTCGCTATGGTTCTTATGAGTACACTGTAATGTCATTTGGCTTAACAAATGCTCCAGCCACATTCTCCCGATTGATGAATTATATCTTCATGGATTACCTCGATAAATTCGTCGTGGTATATCTCGATGATATTCTGGTTTATTCGAAGAATAAGAAAGAACATGCCGAACACCTCCGTCTAGTACTGGAAAGACTCCGAGAGCACCAGTTGTATGCCAAATACTCCAAATGCGAGTTCTGGTTATCTGAAGTGACATATCTTGGTCATGTGATTTCTGAAGATGGCATTGCCGTTAACCCAGAATGAGTTCAGGCTATTCTTGACTGGACTCCTTCGAAGAATGTCAAGCAAGTCAGAAGTTTTCTCGGCCTCGCAAGCTATTGCCGTCGTTTTGTCGAGAATTTCTCAAAGATTGCTAAGCCTTTGACTGATCTGCTTCACAAGGGCGTTAAGTTTGAATGGGCAGAAAAATGTCAGGAAAGTTTTCAAACACTCAAAGACAAGCTAACATCTGCCCCAGTACTATCTCCTCCAGATACCCGCAAAGACTTTGTGATCTATTGTGACGCATCCCGTGAAGGATTAGGCTGTGTCCTAATGCAAGAGCGTAAAGTGATTGCTTATGGCTCTCGTCAGTTGCGCCCACATGAAGAGAATTATCCAGTACATGATCTAGAACTAGCTGCTGTGATCTATGCACTACAGTTGTGGCGACATTACCTCCTCGGTAATCGTTGCGAGATCTACACGGATCATAAAAGTTTGAAGTACTTGTTCACTCAGCCATCTCTGAATCTCCGTCAGCAAAGATGGATGGAGACCATTGCGGACTATGACTTGGGTATTTCTTATACCCCTGGCAAGGCTAATGTGATGGCTGATGCGTTGAGCCGCAAATCCTATTGCTGCGAACTTGAGGTCCAGCTACAGCAACCACTTCTGTATGAAGAGCTTCGAAAGCTAAATCTCGAGATAGTTCCCCAAGGATACCTAAAAACCTTGGTTGTTGAACCAGACCTTGAGAAAGCTGTTAAGAATGCGCAAGCTAAAGATGCTGAAATTGATCTGATGAAGAAAGACCTTCACCTTGTAAAGTACAGGGATTTCTCGCTGTCTGAAGATGGAACCTTGTATTTCAGAGACCGCATTGTCGTACCTCGCTTCGAGCTTATGACTGACAAAGTCATGAAGGAGGCACATGATACCCCGCTGTCTATTCATCCGGGTAGCACCAAGATGTATCGTGATCTCCGTCAAAGGTACTGGTGGTCTAGAATGAAGCAAGACATTGCTCGATATGTTGCTGAATGTGATGTGTGTCGACGCGTTAAAGCAGAACATCAGAAGCCTGCTAGAATTCTGCAACCGTTACCTATTCCTTTATGGAAATGGGACAAGGTTCAGATGGATTTCATTACAGGACTTCCCAGGTCACAGAAGGGTCACGACGCTATTCTTGTCGTCGTCGACCAACTCTCCAAAGTTGCACACTTCCTGCCTGTCAAGGAGACGATCACTGCTAGTCAGTTAGCAGAATTATATATCTCCAGAATTGTTTCACTCCACGGTATTCCGAAAGAGATCAGTTCAGACCGTGGCAGCATATTCACCGGTCATTTCTGGGAAAGTTTTCAAAAGGCTATGGGAACTCATATCACCTGGAGTTCAGCTTATCATCCTCAATCCCAAGGCCAAGTCGAACGAGTCAACCAAGTGCTTGAAGACATGCTACGAGCTTGTGTTGTTTCTTTCGGCAAGAAGTGGGAAGAATCTCTTCCATATGCCGAGTTCTCCTATAACAACAGCTATCAAGCCAGCTTGAAAATGGCCCCCTTTGAAGTTCTCTATGGACGTAAGTGTCGAACCCCTCTGAATTGGTCAGAAACTGGGGAACGACCGCTCGTGGGTCCAGATATTATTCAACACGCCGAAGAACAAGTCCGCATTGTCCGGGAAAATCTCAAGGCGGCTCAGGACCGCCAGAAGAGCAACTATGATCGCAAACGATGGGGTTTGACTTATCAACCTGGTGATCAAGCTTATCTTCGTGTCGCTCCTATGAAGGGCACTCACCGTTTTGGAATCAAGGGCAAGTTAGCTCCCCGCTACATTGGTCCTTTCCGCATTGTTGCCAGACGTGGTCAGGTGGCATATAAATTGGAGTTGCCGCCGCAATTCTCTCATATCCACGATGTCTTCCATGTGTCGCAACTTCGTAAATGCTTCAAGGAATCTCCGCACCGAGCTGTGGATCACGAGATGCTCGAATTGCAAGATGATCTATCTTATAAGGAGCATCCGATCCGCATTCTCGATGAAGCTGAATGTCGAACCCGTCAGAAGGTTACCAAGTTCCTCAAAGTGCAGTGGTCAAATCATACTGAAGATGAAGCCACTTGGGAACGCGAGGATAATCTTCGTGCGGAATACCCCGAACTTTTTCCTTCTACTTCTTAATTCTCGGGACGAGAATTCTTGTTAGTAGAGGAGATTTGTAACACCCCCAGTGGTTAACTACAGTAATCACCCTTTTTGATTATGCCATGTCATCATGTTTAACAGTGCATGATCATCATTTGCATCATAATGCATTTCAACTTCTAACTCAAATTCAAATTAAATTAAAGTGGAAAATAAAAGTTGTCCAACATAGAAACTAAATTGTTCATTAAATAGCAAATAAATCAGAGACAATTCTAAAATTGAAACCAACATCATTGGAGTTGGGTAAGTGACTCAAACATCTTCAAACAGCGACTAAAAGCAATATTTAATAACCATTTATTAAATCTAATTTAAGTATGAAATGATGTTTTGTCCAAACTAATTTTAGGTGTTAGGGAATTAAGCACTGGTATTTATGGACCAGGTCACATGTTTTACAAAATTCAATTTGAGCCCTAACTATTTACAAAACAGGGGTATGGATAAATAAAAGGAGAAAAGAAAAGAAAAAGGAAAAGCCCCCCCCCCCCGGACCAACTGGGCCGTGGCCCAGCTGGCCACCAGGCCACCAACCAGGCCGGCCCATTCCCCCCTGGCCGGCCCACCCCATCCCCTTATCCCCTCACTCCCCGTAACCCTAGCCCACCGACACCCCATTCCCCCACCCCCTCGGTCTCCACTCCCTCCACCCGATCCCATCTGGATCGGGCCGGCGACCCCGGCGACCGCGCCGCCCCGCTCTCCATCGCCGCTGCGCCTCGACGCCACCTCGCCAGTGCCGCCCTTCCGCCGGGCCTCCTCGTCCCGTCGCTCGACCTCGACCCCGTGCCCGACGCCGCCGCCCCGTCCTCCTCGTCCTCTCCCTCACCGGACCTCGTCGCGCCTCCCCCTCTCCGTCGTCGACCTCGTCCCCGTCCTCCCCCTCGAGCTCGTTACCGCAAGCCCCTCCCTTGAGCATACCGATATCGCCCATTCTAATTTCTCATGCTTGCATTAGAATTACTTCTGCTGCTGCTTTACCTATTCTGATGCATAGCCTGTTCATTGTAACCTGCTGTTGATAATTACCTACATATCCTAAACTGTTTAGTCTAGGCTGGGTAGAGACCTATCAGTGACCCCACTTATCCCGACTGCCGCGCTGGATCGTCAGAAGACCCGATCAACGGGATTGAAGACCAGGCCCCGACACCGCACATCACCCCCCTTAGTTGTAACGACACTGCAGCGTTACTATCGAGTGCCGAGGGTGAAACCTCTTGTAGCACTTCTGATGTTAACTCTGTAGAGTAGCTATTCGGTCGTGGTCATCGAGGGTGATTCCTCCTTCACCGCTTCCGATAACGACGCTGTCGTACAACACCTCAAGTGTGGACCCAGTGAGGGTGATTCCTCCTAGTTCACCTTGACGGATACATCGAGTGGAATTCAATGAGGGTGATACCTCGGATTCCCTGATGTTATGGACACACGGATACTTGGACTTTACAATGTTACTTGGAAAGGCGGGTCGACCCTGAGGGGTACCCGCGTGTGATGTGAAGGCGGGTTGCCAGTGTGGTGCCCGAGTGGTGAATACGAGGCGCGGCCGGGCATTCTTAACCCTTGCCGCAAGTCCTCGAGACGGGGCGACGGGGTCACATCTTTCGTGAGTCTCTGCTCGTTACCGCAAGCCCTAGTCCTAACGATTTGGATATTTGATCCGAGCAGGCCTCTGGCCTGATAGCACTAACCATCACGTGGGCATAGTATGGGCGTTCTGCATCGTATGCATCAGCCGAAAGCTCTGTCAGACGTCCAGTTCAGCAGTGCGGCATGGAGTGATTGGCGCCATTTCGGTGGTGCTTGGATCTGGGCCATGTACGCAACGACTCGGAGGGCGAGGGGCGATGGCCAAGACCCCCTTGCGCTTAGGATGTAGACCGGCGGGGACCTCTCTGCTGAGCTGTAGGTAGGGTTGCGATGTGTCGTTTGGCCGAGGCCGGGCATGACCCAGGATAGTGTGTCCGGCCGAAGTTAATCGAGCGTGTTGGGTAAGTTGGTGCACCCCTGCAGGGAAGAACACTTCTATCGATAGCCGGTCCTACGGTAAAGGACACTCGGAGTTGTATCCTGATTGATACAATTTAGAACTGGATACCTGTGATGAGACCTGTATGTATGGCTCTGGGATTGCTTTCTCGCAGGGAGTCGAGAAAGGATCTCTGGGTGAGGTTGATATTATTACTGCTACATTATATGGTATTGTTCTACTCTCTTCTACTGCTGCAAGACCGCTGAAGATGCTAGTCTTCGATAGGACTAGGCCTTCTCTCTATTCTGGCATTTCTGCAGCCCAGTCCACATATACAGCCTCCCCTTGAAAATGTTGCATATGTAGTGTAGATCCTTGCTTGCTGAATACTTCTGAGTACTCACGGTTGCTTTGTTTTCCTTTTCCTCCCCGTATCAGTTTGTCGTGACCAGAGGACGGAGCCCCCTGAGACAGATGCCCCGACGATCGCTACTACTACTACCCAGAGGATGGATACTACTACGAGTTGACTGACGACCAGGAGTAGGATTGGAGGGTCCCAGGCAGGAGGCCTGCGCCTTTCGATCGTAGTGTTTTATTTTTGCCCCGCCTTTCTAAAGGCCTTTCTGTTTCTCTTTTATATCTGTACTCAGATATCTGATGCTTCCGCTGACGCTTGTATGCCATCGAGCTATGTAGTCGAGCCCTCGAGGCCCTGGCTTGTAATATAAAGCTTGTATGACTTTATTTATGTTTTAGAGTTGTGTTGTGATATCTTCCCGTGAGTCCTTAGGCTTGATCGTGTGCATTTGCGTGTATGAATAGTGCACGATCGGGCCGGGGGCGTCACATAATGGCCTTAGGTACACATCAATGTCGTTGCCGGGTTGCTTAGGGCCTTGGTGAGTACTGGCATCATAATGAACTTCCGCTTCATGCACAGCCAAGGAGGAAGGTTATAGATACATAGAGTCACGGGCCAGGTGCTGTGATTGCTGCTCTGCTCCCCAAAAGGATTAATGCCATCAGCGCTTAAACCAAACCATACGTTCCTTGCATCACCTGCAAACTCCTCCCAGTACTTTCTCTCGATTTTTCTCCACTGCGACCCGTCAGCGGGTGCTCTCAACTTCCCGTCTTTCTTACGGTCCTCTCTGTGCCATCGCATCAACTTGGCATGCTCTTTGTTTCTGAACAGATGTTTCAACCGTGGTATTATAGGAGCATACCACATCACCTTCGCAGGAACCCTCTTCCTGGGGGGCTCGCCGTCAACATCACCAGGGTCATCTCGTCTGATCTTATACCGCAATGCACCGCATACCGGGCATGCGTTCAAATCCTCGTACGCACCGCGGTACAGGATGCAGTCATTAGGGCATGCATGTATCTTCTGCACCTCCAATCCTAGAGGGCATACGACCTTCTTTGCTGCGTACGTACTGTCGGGTAATTCGTTATCCTTTGGAAGCTTCTTCTTCAATATTTTCAGTAGCTTCTCAAATCCTTTGTCAGGAACAGCATTCTCTGCCTTCCACTGCAGCAATTCCAGTACGGTACCGAGCTTTGTGTTGCCATCTTCGCAATTGGGGTACAACCCTTTTTGGTGATCCTCTAACATGCGATCGAACTTCAGCTTCTCCTTTTCACTTTCGCACTGTCTCTTTGCATCAAGAATGACCCGGCGGAGATCATCATCGGGCACATCGTCTGGTTCCTCTTGATCTTCAGCTTCTCCCGTTGCAGCATCACCGTATTCAGGGGGCACATAGTTGTCATCATCCTCTTCTTCTTCGCTGTCTTCCATCATAACCCCTCTTTCTCCGTGCTTGGTCCAAACATTATAGTGTGACATGAAACCCTTATAAAGCAGGTGGGTGTGAAGGATTTTCCGGTCAGAGTAAGACTTCGTATTCCCACATATAGGGCATGGACAACACATAAAACCATTCTGCTTGTTTGTTTCAGCCACTTCGAGAAAATTATGCACGCCCTTAATGTACTCGGAGGTGCGTCTGTCACCGTACATCCATTGCCGATTCATCTGCGTGCATTATATATAATTAAGTGTGTCAAAAACCATTACAGAACATCATGAATAGATAAGTGACCAAATTAATAGAAGTTCATCATCACATTAAAACCAAAGTACATACATAGTTCTCATTGAACAACATATAGCTCTCCAGAGCATCTAATTAAACCATACATTGAAACTATGTAAAACATTTCAATGCAACAACAAATGCGATCATAATCGCAACCAAGGTAACAATTGATCCAACGGCATAATGATACCAAGCCTCGGTATGAATGGCATATTTTCTATACTTTCTAATCTTGAAGCGCATTAATCTTGAAGCGCATTGCATCCATCTTGATCTTGTGATCATCGACGACATCTGCAACATGCAACTCCAATATCATCTTCTCCTCCTCAATTTTTTTCAATTTTTCCTTCAAGTAATTGTTTTCTTCTTCAACTAAATTTAACCTCTCGACAATAGGGTCGGTTGGAATTTCCGGTTCACATACCTCCTAGATAAAAAAATCTATGTCACATTGGTCGGCATAATTGTCATAAACAATAAATGACCAAATAGTTATAAAATATAATATATACCACATCCGAATCATAGACAGGACGAGGGCCGACGGGGGCGGATACCAAAACCATCGCACTATATAATAACAAACAATAATAAAAGTAAGAAAATTATACAAGTATCTATCTAAATCATACAAGTAAGAATTTTTCTCTTTTAGAAAGAAGATAAGAACAAGAGGCTCACCACGGTGGTGCTGGCGATGAGATCGGCGCGGGCGATCGACGGCGGTGAAGACGGGGACGGGACGTGACAGACCGCTAAACCTAGACAAATCTTGAGGAAAATGGAGCTTGGAGGTCGAGCTTGGAGAGAAGAAAGCTTAAGTAGTGTGGCTCGGGCATTTCATCGAACACCTCATGTGCATAGGAGGTGAGCTAGAGCACCACAAAGCCCTCCCCTAGCCGGCCAGAAAAAACAGAGTAGTGGAGTGCTCTGCTTGCGGGCGAGGGGGTATATATAGGCACCTCATTGGTCCCAGTTGGTGGCTGGAACCGGGACTAAAGGACCTCCTTTGGTCCCGGTTCCAGCCATGAACCGGGACCAATGGATGTGGGCCAGGAGCGAGGCCCATTGGTCCCGGTTCGTGTCTGGAACCGAGACCAAAGGGTCCAGACGAGCCAGGACCAATGCCCCATGAGGCCCGGCCGGCCCCCTGGACGCACGAACCGGGACGTATGCCCCCATGGGTCCCGGTTCGTCACTGAACCGGGACTAATGGGCTGGCCAGGCCTGGACCAAAGCCGTGTTTTCTACTAGTGAAATAATATCAGATCATCAGGGGATTGCCCCCCAGCGAAAACTAACGCATTGTAATTGAGATTAACCAACATATGACGGTTCTACTACTTATTGTCCTTTGGAAGTTTCAGACATTTAATCTTCTTGTTAAAATTCTTGGTCAAGTTTGTCACAAAACCTTTGGACAAAGGCATTGCCTAGCTAGACTTTAGACAATTGTTTATTTGCGGGAGAATTTAGAGATGTCAAATTAAGCTTGTTTTGAGTGAGTTTGCATTGAGGCATCAGGCATGTTGGATAATAGGAAGACCATATTATTATGTTGTTATCCCATAGAGTTTTACTTCTCCCAATTCGTTCTTTGTTAGTTTCTTTTATCTTTGTTATTTTGCAGGTGATAAAGGACAGAGCATTGACTCTTCCTCGATGATGGTGGATCAACCAGTTTTACAAGAAAAAACATTTTACATCAATTCAGCGATTCTTGCTTCAAGAAGTTCTTTCTTTCTGAAGGTAACTCTGATGACCTTTGTGTGAACTGCATTTGTTAATTTGTTCGAGCCAGTTGAAGTTTCTAATAAGCTTCATGCTTCTTAGCTTTTCTCAAATGGCATGAAAGAATCTGCTCAGACGCATTCGACAATTAGGATTGCTGATTCAGGTAATGCGATAGCTAAAGTGCAACATTCTTCCTCCTCTTATAAGTTACTAGCGCCGAAGAAGCGCGGCGCACGCCACGCCCGGGACCGTTTCCGTCTGTATTTTTTTTAAATAAGCGAGAAAACAACATGTATTAAGCGATAAAATAAAAATGAAAAGAAGAACACGGATTCTATCTTTACCTCATGATCTACGATAGGCACGTAACCAACATTAAATGGTTTAATAAATTAAGCAAACCGGTTGGCCTATTAATATTTTTCCGTATGTTGTTCTGATTTATTCGGGTGAATTTTTCTAGATTACAATTTGGTTACTGTTTCGGTTTATGGTTCGGGTGGTTTAAAGTTTTTGTTTTATTTAGGTGTTGTTTCATTTTCACTGGTTTTACTGTTCCGTGTTATTGGGTTTTGCTTTTTTCTATTTATTTGGGGTATTGTTTTGGTTACCAGTTATTGTTCCGATTTATTCCGTTCGGTTACTGTTTCGGTTTATGGTTCGGGTGGGTTAATGTTTTCGGTTTATTCAGGTGTCGTTCCGTTTCACTGGTTTTTCTATTTCGGATTATTCAGGTGTTGTTCCGTTTCGCTGGTTTTTCTGTTTTGGATTATTCGAGTTGTTGTTTCGGTTTATTTGGTTAATGTTTTGGTTAGCAGTTTTGAGTTTATTCGGATATTGTTTCGGTTTTTGTTCAGGTAATTGTTGAACTGTTCGCTGATGTCGTGATGTAAAAATGGGCAGTAATCGGTTAGGAACTTATTTTCCCCGCGAATTACTGTTCATGCAAATATACTGTTTCGTCCTACCGTTTTGTGCCTCGGCGATTGAGATGGCTTTGCGTTGATATGCCAATATGATGCGTAGAAAAATCGTAAATCTTACCCCTCTATATATAAGGACGCGATGGTGGAGGAGAGAAATGATGTGTAAAAAGTATCTTAACCCTCTATATATAAGGACACGATGGTGGAGGAGGAGAAGAGAAATGATGTGTAGAAAAATAACAGTTTTTTTTAACAATATGAGTATTTTTTCTCCGGTGAAAGCTAAAAAAGAAAAAGGAAAATCATATTATTCGGTTGCATGGTTCAAATGGTACTGTTCACTGGTGGTAATGTTTATGTGGAGGTACCGTTCACAAACGTTTGTTTTTTGCGCGTGATACTGATACTACTACTGTTCACTGATGTTGATGTAAATGAACAGTATAAACTTAAAAAAGTCACACACAAAAAAAAGCAACCTTCCCGCTTTAGTAACTTATACTACTGTTTACTGATGGTGATGTAAATGAACAGTAAATGATTAAAAAAATCAAAAAAACCAGGAAAAGCAAAGCCTTCCCGCTTTAGTATAGTAACTTATTCTAACTTGTTACTGTAGGTGGCTGTGTTACTATTTTCTATTTAAAATCAGAATAACATGAATATTTATAGTGAAGTAAAGATTTTGTTTCATAGTTTCTGCCAATTTTGTATTTTCAGTGATAAAATGAATATTTAGGGTAAATGAAAGTTTATGTTTCATGGTTTTTGCCACTTTTGCATTTTCAGTGATAAAGGGAAGGTTAGTCACCCATGGATCTTTTCTCAATATTGAAAGTCAACATTTAGGATACACAAGTCACAAGGTTGTTTTCTTTTATTTCTCTATTATTCGTTCTTTCCGCATCTTTATGCATTTTTGTTTTCATTCTACTTGGAACAGAGGAAAATGCCCTTATGGAGCTTTTAAGGTATATGTACGGCGGGAAGTTGACGACAACTGAACCCACTCTCCTGCTCGACATCTTGATGGTTGCGGATAAGTTTGGGGTTCTTTCATGCATGAGGCATTGTAGTCGGTTGCTCACAAGCTTGTCTATGACGACCACAGAATCTGCACTGCTCTACATCGATCATCCTTGCTCGGCTTCATTGGCCGGTGAGGTCCAGCGTGTGATGCGTATAGCCAAGAAATTCCTTGCCAACAAATACAAGGATTTTGAGAAGTTAGTCATGCATCTCCATCTGATGGAGCCATGTTTTATTTCCTTTTCTAAGAAAACTGAGGTCCAGCATTGATGTCCCTCCCCAAATCATGTGTTTAGTGTGCACTCATGGCATGGTTTGTCTCTTTTCAGGTTCGAGCTTGAACTGATGGATTTCCCTCTTGTTGCGATTGAAGCCATATTTTCTAGCATAGGCCTACAAGTACTAACTGAAGGTAACATATATACCTTTATGCTCACGTGGGCCCGTGCGCGATACCCAGCATTGGATGAAAGACGCGAGATCTTGACTTGTTTACTTCCACTGGTACGCTTCAATCATATGACACGTGCGGCACTTCAGGATATCCTAGCACGCACCGATGATGATATAGACCATGAGCAAGTAACTGAGCGTATTACCGAGGCACTTCTGCGCAAAGCCTACCCAACACAGATGGAGGGTGATCTTGCAGCAGAAGTAAGCGCCTGCTGGCAATTCGCGGAGCGAGGTTACCATTTCAAACCTGTGAAATTGTCTGTTGTTCATCCAAGCTGCCCAGAGACGATTCTGGTTTATTTGGATCTAACGTTCAAGGAGTGCTCCCGACTCTTCCCCTACGGAGATATATTCTCACATCCATTCCAGCTCGACGGGTGGGACTTATATCTCATGGCAACATGTACAATGGATGAGCAGAGCAAGTTGTACAGCTTTGGCCTCTGGATAGTAGTCACCAAGAATCTGAAGGGCTCAAAATATCTGACAGTAGATTATAGGTTTGCTGCAAGGACTAGATCATCAGGAAAATTTGAGAGCACTTTCGGGGATGAGAATACGTTCACCAGTAATGGGATGACGGGATGCTCTGATCTTTTTGACACTCCATGGTCGACGTTCATTGCTGACAACAACCTCTTCATCGATGGTGTGTTGCATCTGAGAGTTTATTTGACGGTGACGGGCTGGCAGGAATTACATAGGTATATGATATCACAGTAACCCACTCGGCAAATTTAGGTTGTGTGTGCAATGTCGGTTGCTTCATTGTGATTTCAGTTCAAATGTGGGTTTGTTGTTTGGCTGAACATGCTTCTTCATGCGGTCTAATTTCATCATTTTCTGTGAAACTCTTTGGCGCCAGAACAATGTAAGGAATTGGTGGAGGCTCTTATAACTTCTTATTTAAAAGCGAAGTTTGAGAAATCCAATGCTTATTGTAGTAATGGGCCGGATTCACATCATAATTTTAGTTCACAACTAGATTTTTCTTTTCTATAGCTGTGTTCGGATTTGCAATTGAATTTTATCACAAAATCAATATGTACTCACTCCAGCTCTAAAAAGAAGACGTAGCCGATTAGTCAAATAATGTCATTTATGTTACACAGTCACAGAATAAACACTGTTAGATTAGTACTCAAAAGTACTTTCACATGATTATGATTTTGTAACCATTGACTAAACGGTCAACATGACATTGGACAGTTAAACTACACCTTATTTTAGAATCAGGTGGGAGTAGTGTCTTATGTCATCATGTTTTCTTGATCTTTTCGTGACTGTAGAATGAGATTTTCCTACTTTGTAGAGAGATTCCAATTAATCTAGAGTAGAATATATATACTCCTGGTGATATGGATCATACGTCCTTATGTGGCCCAAGAACACACTTCTTACCAAACCGCTGCAATGGCTACTTGCTTTGTGAGAAATATGAGATGACAAAGCTAAAATTTATTCCTACCTATGACATAATTCAAGCAATTTAGAAATAAAAATCTGTTTTCAACTTTGCATACAAATTCGCAAACAATACTTGCATAAAGAACAAGAATGTTTTCATTGGGTCTTCAATTGCTATGTCATAATGTCATTGTGGTGTGAGTAAAAAAAGGATGTTTCCATTGGTTTGTCAATTGCTATGCCATAACGTCATTGTGGTGCGAGTTAAAAAGAAGAAAAATGTTTTCATTGGTTTGTCAATTGCTATGTCATAATGTCATTTGCTACTTTTTGCATACAGAGATACATTATTCACCTCGTCACTGTTATGATTTTTCTGTGTACCGTACAAATCACTTTTCTTTTAGAAGAGTGTTTTGTATAGTGTGACAGAAATTTCATGCCAGTGACGTTTTTCGATTTCTGCCGCACTGTACAAAAATATCAAGTCTTGCATTCAATAGATATCTGACTGTGAAACACAACATGCTTTAATTCCTCCAATAGTCGTGGTAGGGATGTCGCTACCAGACGAGACAATATTCATACGAAAATTAAATGAGACCTGCCCACGAGTGTGAGGTAACGTTGCGTAATTACGCTGGCTGCGAATTAGACGCCCCGTATTGCGCAGTGGGCTATATTAAGTAGGAATCATGATGTGCATGCGGACGTGTGAGATTTCGGCATAAAATTCGTGTCCAGGAAGACAACACATATAAGCTACTAAAGCAGCACAAGGTACTAGATCCCACTTTTTTATGTGAGACTATCCAACTTTAATGGATGTGTATCCCATGAAACTCAATGTAAAATATTTGTATATGTACATATGAAATGGAGTATTCAATAGATGTTTGTGTTTTGCATTGCTGTGCTGCTAGCAGTAATCCTACTGGACTGCTAGCAGTGCAGCTTATAGCTTGCAACTAGATTTATACATCACTTACCGACCAGTAAGCAAGAGGCAGTCAGTGATAAGTCTCTGGTTCACGCCGTCTGATAAGTTGCACTGCTGGCCGACCCATCAGTGAAGAAGCATACTCCCTCCGTCCAGGTGTATAAGTCATCTTACGAAAACCAAATAATCCCAAAAAACTTAGGCGCGATGCATTAACTCCCACCTCGTTTCTTGTTTCTTGACATGAATAAATGAATCAACCAATAATAGACGTGGGACATGTATGTTTTTAATGACTTGAGACTACCTAGCACGACATGCAGTGGTCAGTTCATTGCATGCAATGGTATTAATGAGCAAATAATCATTAAGTTCTCTCGTTTTCCCCTCCACCTTGGTCACGGTGCACAACGTAAGATGACTTATACACCGGGACGGAGGGAGTACCACAGACGGACAATATCATCACTGACTCGGAGGCACAGACCGACCACTCGCGCGTCAGTAATATACACTTTTGGCCGACAGCGCTATCCGCGCCTGTACCAGTGGCATCTACAACGAGACCCCGGCGGATGTCCCGGTCACAAAATTGCTGCGCAGCTAGACACCCCATACCCAGCCCAAAACGACCGGATTGTCTGGCACCCCCCAAACCCAGCCAATACGTGGGGCGGATATTAGGAGGATCGGGCACGTCCGTCACGTCGGACTGGCAGGAGGCCTCACCAAAACCCATCGGTCCGCAAGGCGGCTCCTATGGTCCAGTGAGAACGCATTCATGGCACCGCTCCCGCGCTTAGCCCGAGGGGCCAAAACCGACTATTTAAGCCGGACGACGATTCTAACCTTAGCCCATCCCCATTCCCCTCCTCTCCCTCCCATTTGCGCCACTACCACGACCCCGTCCGAGAACCAGTCTGCTCCGACCTCGTCATCTGCTGACCGCCATGGTCCTCACCAAGGTGACCTACTACAAGATGCTGACCCGGAGCGTCGGGCGAATATCTAGACGAGGACGTGTGCTGTTGAGGCACGTCACTCTGCTCGCATTGCAGACGACCTGCCTTCGAACTATCATGGTGAGAGTTTAGAGGATGAGGAGGCGGTGCTAGAGCAATGGGAGGAGATGGAAGAGGGGGAGGTGCAGGAAGAGGAGGGGGAGATGAGATGGGAGAGTTGGAGGCAGAGGCGCCGAAGCAGGCCGGATTTTGCATGTAGGATGCACTAGCACATTTCGAGCTCGCCAAGCGGAGGAGGCGGCAGAGCAGAAGGCCATATTTGAGTTCATCAAGTCCAAGCTCAAGGTGGCGGCAAACCGCCGCTTTATCCACAAGGCATACGTGAAGCGGGAGCAACTCTTCACGGGCGAGGACAGCGAGGAGGAGGTGACGGCCATTCGCCCCACCGCCAACGACCACGAGGCCGGCGAGTTTGACAACGAGGTCATAGGCATATCCGACGACGAGTTGCTTGTTACTCCCTCCGTCCCATAATATAAGAACGTTTGGAGTACTATGTAGGTTGTTTTACAACAATAGAGAAAAGACACAGCCGAGCCCGAGTAGGGCGCTAGCCTAGTCCGACTTTGAATTAACAAAGCCATCAACCGGCCAGTATACAACTGCAGAGTACAACATAGAGCAAGAACAACAAAAAGCACCAAGATACAGAGGCGCTGGAAAGCAGCAAACTAAGCCTCAATTACTTCACGCAGGAAGGATATACAAAGGAGCACATTGAAGAAATTGAGGTCCTCCACCGCGGCTTGATACGTCTCCAACGTATCTATAATTTTTTATTGTTCCATGCTATTATATTATCTGTTTTGGATGTTTTATATGCATTAATATGCTATTTTATATTATTTTTGGGACTAATTTATTAACCTAGAGCCTAGTGCCAGTTTATGTTTTTTCCTTATTTTTGACTTTTACAGAAAAGGAATATCAAACGGAGTCCAAATGAAATAAAACTTTACGGTGATTTTTCTTCGACCAGTAGAAACCCACGAGACTTGGAGAGGAGGCCAGAAGACCCACGAGGAGGCCACAAGCCGTAGGGGCAAGCCCCAGGGGGGCCAGGGCTTGTGGGGCCCTCGTGGATCTCCTAACCCTAATCTTCGCACTATAAATCCTCAAATATTCCCCCTATGCCAGAGGGCACACCAAAAATACTTTTCCGCCGCCGTAAGCCTCTGTTCCCGTGAGATCCTATCTTGGGGCCTTTTCCGGCACTCCGCCGGAGGGGGATTCGATCACGGAGGACCTCTACACCAACCTTGCTGCCCTTCCGATGATGTGTGAGTAGTTTACCACAGACCTACGGGTCCATAGCTAGTAGCTAGATGGCTTCTTCTCTCTCTTTGATCTTCAATACAATGTTCTCCTTGATATTCTTGGAGATCTATTCGATGTAATCTTCTTTTGCAGCGCGTTTGTTGAGATCCGAGGAAATGTGGATTTATGATCAGATTATCTATGAATATTATTTGAGTCTTCTCTGAACTCTTTTATGGATGATTAAGATATTTTTGTATTTCTCTTCGAACTATCGGTTTGGTTTGGCCAACTAGATTGGTTTTTCTTACAATGGGAGAGGTGCTTAGTTTTGGGTTCAATCTTGCGGTGTCCTCACCCAGTGACAGAACGGGTAGCGAGGCATGTATTGTATTGTTGCCATCAAGGATAAAAAGATGGGGTTTATGTCATATTGCTTGAGTTTATCCCTCTACATCATGTCATCTTACTTAAAGCGTTGCTCTGTTCTTATGAACTTAATACTCTAGATGCAGGTGTAACAACCCCAGTGGTTAGCTACAGTAACCCTTTACTAATCATGCCATGTCACCACGATTACTGTTTCTAATCTCGCGTTAGTTCAAGACAATTCAAATTCAAATTTAAAATAAAGTCAAAAGATAAAAGTTTTCTAATATCAAAACTAAAATGTTCGGGTTATAGCAAATAAATCATGGTTAGTGTTGGTGAAGAAACCACATTTTTATAAAGTGTTTAAAGTCATCAAAATAATTAAAACAGCGGCAATAACATTTAAATAAATGCCTTTTCAAATTAATAAAATATTAAACTACTTTATTTAATCGCTAAAAGTTATGTGGCAGTGGTATATTTCTAACTACTAAATTAGGGCTAGTTTTATATTTTACATAATTAAAATAAAAAGAAATACAGAAACAAAACAGAAGAGAAAAATTAAAAAAAAAACAGAGTTAAAACAAAGGAAAAAGAAACCCTTCCCCCCCCCCCCTTCGCCCACCCACCGCACCCCCCATCACGGCGCGATCTTCCGCCACCATCCCCCGTCTGGCCCCCCCACTCCCGCATGACACCGCACGCCTCGACAAGATGCCTCCTCCCCCCCTGTCCCCGGCGCGAAAATGAAATTGTCGGTTAAAACCCGGGCAGAAGGAGAGAGGGAATAGAACACCCGCCCTTGTCGTGGCGGGAGACCACAAGAGTGGCGGCCGTACCGGGAGACAGCGCACCCTAGGGAAAAAAACGGCAGGGGCGCGAGAATGGCTTTCGAGTCCCCTGTCCCGAACACAGCGTGTAAAGACCCCCCCCCCGACTGGGCCAAGCCCAGCTGGCCTCAGCCAACTAGGCCGGCCCAGCAGCCCCTGGCTATAACCCCCCCTGCGCGACCCCGAAACCCTAACCCGTCGCCCCACTCACCCCCTCGCTCTCCTCTCCCCCTCCCTGATCCCATCTGGATCGGGCCAGATCCCGCCGCCGTCACCGCCGTTCGCCGTCGCCGCTCGCACCGCGTCGGACGCCTCCTTGTCTCCTCCCCACGCTGTCCTCCTCGCGCCTCGCCGCCCCGTTCCCCTGCAATGAATGTGAGGCCCACGGCCTCCTCTCCTCCTCCCTTGCCGGTCCCTGCGCCGCCGCGTCCTGCTCCTGCTGCTGCGCTGCTGTTGCTCGTGCCGCTGCTTCCTGCTTGCTGCCGCCACTGCTGCACCGCCTAGCTGCTGCTGCGCTCCCTGATGCCGCCGCCCGCCTGTGCCCTGCCGTCCGCAGCCGTCGCTGCCCAGCAGCCCGTGAGCGCGCCTCGCTAGCTCGCCGGCCACGGGCCCGACCGCGCGCCCACCTTGACCTCGCTCGCGGCGCGCGCCCCCGCGCCCTCCTGGCCTCGACTCCGCCTCGTCGCGGGCGACGCGCCGCGCGCCCGACGCCATGTCGGTCCGGCCACTGCGCCGTTGCGCGTCCTGGCCTCTGCCCCCCGTCCCCTGCTCGCCCACCACCGCACGCCTGCGCCGCCGCTCCTCGCCCGCCCCCTCGCTGGCCTCGTCCGCCGCGGCGCCCCCGGTTCACCGCACCGGCGCCCGCGCCCTGCGCCCGTAGCCCGAACCGCTATGGCCTCTGGCAAATGACAGCTGGGGCCCGCCCCAGAACGTTTTTAAGAAAAAGAAAAGAAAGGAATTAAAAAAGAAAAACAATTAGTAAGTAAATAAATAAAAACATTAATTCATTAAACAAATAATTAATTAACTCTATTTATTAACCTAATTATCTAGTTAACCTAATTAATCTATAATTAGTATAATTAAGCCCTAATTACTGACGTGACACTGACAGTGGGACCCACTAGTCCTGACGTCACAGTGACATCATGCTGATGTCACTTTTACTGTTTTGGATAATTCAAATTTAAATAATTAAATAAATTCCAGAAAATCAATAAAACTTTGAAAATCATATAAAATAATCCTTAGCTCAGATCGAAAAACTTTGTAAATGAAAGTTGCTCAGAATTTCGAGACGAATCCGAATACGCGGTCCGTTCGTCCGTCACACGTCCCTAACTATCCGAACATGGAACCGTTCCCCTCCGGTCATCTGTCTGACAAATGTCCGGAACCGGGAAAACATTCCCATGGATTCCCCCTTCCTCGGTGACATGCAACCATACGTTAGGACACACCCGGCACTGCATATTGTCGTGTCGTACATTGTGTTGCTCATGTTTGCTGTGTATTTATACTATTTCCTCCCCCTCTTCTCTCTCGTTAGACCCCGACGCAGTTCCGGTACCGACGCGCTCCGGAGACCGACGACACTATTGACGACCTTGCTTTGCCGCCGAGCAACCAGCAAGCCCCCCCCTTTGATCATCCCGATATCGCCCATTCTATTTTCTCATGCTTGCTTAGAATTGCTGCTGCTACTGTTTTACCTATTCTGATGCATAGTCTGTTTATTGTAACCTGCTACTGAAACCTTACCTGCTTATCCTAAACTGTCTAGTTAGGCTGGGTAGAGACCTATCAGTGACCCCACTTGTCTCGACTGCCTCGCTAGATTATCAGAAGACCCGATCGACGGGATTGAAGACCACGCCCCGGCACCGCACATCACCCCCCTTAGTTGTAACGACACTGCAGCGTTACTATCGAGTGCCGAGGGTGATACCTCTTATAGCACTCCTGGTGTTAACTCTGTAGAGTAGCTATTTGGTCGTGGTCATCGAGGGTGATTCCTCCTTCACCGCTTCCGATAACGACACCGTCGTACAACGCCTCAAGTGTGAACCCAGCGAGGGTGATTCCTCCGAGTTCACCTTGATGGATATATCGGGTAGGAATCCAACGAGGGTGATACCTCGGATTCCCCCTGATGTTATGGACACACGGATAATTGGACTTTACACTGTTACTTGGAAGGCGGGTCGACCCGAGGGGTACCCGCGTGTGATGTGAAGGCGGGTTGCCTGGATGGTGCCCGAGTGATGAATACGAGGCGTGACCAGGCATTCTTAGCCCTTGCCGCAAGTCCTCGAGACGGGGCGACGGGGTCACATCGATCGTGAGTCTCTGCTCGTTACCGCACCCCCAAGGTACTAACGATTTGGATATTTGATTCGAGTGGGCCTCTGGCCCGATTGCACTAACCATCACGTGGGCATGGTATGGGCGTTCTGCATCGTATGCATCAGCCGAAAGCTCTGTCAGACGTCCAGTTCAGAAGTGCGGCATGAAGTGATTGGCGCCATTCACGACAGAGGTGGTGCTTGGATCTGAGCCATGTGCGCAACGACCCGGAGGGCGAGGGGCGATGGCCCAAGACCCCCTTGCGCTTAGGAGTAGACCGGTGGGGACCTCTGCTGAGTTCTAGGTAGGGCTGCGGTGTGTCGTTTGCCGAGGCCGGGCATGACCCCATAAAGTGTGTCGGTCGGTCCCCCCCCCCCCCCCCCCCCCCCCCCCCCCCCCCCCCCCCCCCCCCCCCCCCCCCCCCCCCCCCCCCCCCCCCCCCCCCCCCCCCCCCCCCCTTTTTTGTTTTTTTTTTTGGAGGAGGGGAGGAGCGAGAGGGGTGAGTGGGGCGAAGGGTTAGGGTTTCGGGTCGCGAAGGGGGGGTTTTTTAATAGCAAGGGGCTGCGGGCCGGCCTAGTTGCTGAGGCCACGATGGCTTGGGCCCAAAGTCGGGGGGGGGGTCTTTACACGCTGTGTTCGGGACAGGGGACTCGAAAGCCATTCTCGCGCCCCTGCCGTTTTTTTCCCTAGGGTGCGCTGTCTCCCGGTACGGCCGCCACTCTTGTGGTCTCCCGCCACGACAAGGGCGGGTGTTCTATTCCCTCTCTCCTTCTGCCCGGGTTTTAACCGACAATTTCATTTTCGCGCCGGGGACAGGGGGGGAGGAGGCATCTTGTCGAGGCGTGCGGTGTCATGCGGGAGTGGGGGGGCCAGACGGGGGATGGTGGCGGAAGATCGCGCCGTGATGGGGGGTGCGGTGGGTGGGCGAGGGGGATGGGGGGGGGGGGGGGGGAAGGGTTTCTTTTCCTTTGTTTAACTTCTGTTTTTTTTTTAATTTTCTCTTCTGTTTTGTTTCATTATTTCTTTTATTTTAATTATGTAAAATATAAAACTAGCCCTAATTTAGTAGTTAGAAATATACCACTGCCACATAACTTTTAGCGATTAAATAAAGTAGTTTAATATTTTATTAATTTGAAAAGGCATTTATTTAAATGTTATTGCCGCTGTTTTAATTATTTTGATGACTTTAAACACTATTAAAAATGTGGTTTCTTCACCAACACTAACCATGATTTATTTGCTATAACCCGAAATTTTAGTTTTGATATTAGAAAACTTTATCTTTTGACTTTATTTTAAATTTGAATTTGAATTGTCTTGAACTAACGCGAGATTAGAAACAGTAATCGTGGTGACATGGCATGATTGTAAGGGTTACTGTAGCTAACCACTGGGGTTGTTACACCTGCATCTAGAGTATTAAGTTCATAAGAACAGAGCAACGCTTTAAGTAAGATGACATGATGTAGAGGGATAAACTCAAGCAATATGACATAAACCCCATCTTTTTATCCTTGATGGCAACAATACAATACATGCCTCGCTACCCGTTCTGTCACTGGGTGAGGACACCGCAAGATTGAACCCAAAACTAAGCACCTCTCCATTGTAAGAAAAACCAATCAGTTGGCCAAACCAAACCGATAGTTCGAAGAGAAATACAAAAATATCTAATCATCCATAAAAGAGTTCAGAGAAGACTCATAATATTCATAGATAATCTGATCATAAATCCACATTTCCTCGGATCTCAACAAACGCGCTGCAAAAGAAGATTACATCGAATAGATCTCCAAGAATATCAAGGAGAACATTGTATTGAAGATCAAAGAAGAGAAGAAGCCATCTAGCTACTAGCTATGGACCCGTAGGTCTGTGGTAAACTACTCACACATCATCGGAAGGGCAGCAAGGTTGGTGTAGAGGTCCTCCGTGATCGAATCCCCCTCCGGCGGAGTGCCGGAAAAGCCCCAAGATAGGATCTCACGGGAACAGAGGCTTACGGCGGCGGAAAAGTATTTTTGGTGTGCCCTCTGGCATAGGGGGAATATTTGAGGATTTATAGTGCGAAGATTAGGGTTAGGAGATCCACGAGGGCCCCACAAGCCCTGGCCCCCCTGGGGCTTGCCCCTACGGCTTGTGGCCTCCTCGTGGGTCTTCTGGCCTCCTCTCCAAGTCTCGTGGGTTTCTACTGGTCGAAGAAAAATCACCGTAAAGTTTTATTTCATTTGGACTCCGTTTGATATTCCCTTTTCTGTAAAAGTCAAAAATAAGGAAAAAACATAAACTGGCACTAGGCTCTAGGTTAATAAATTAGTCCCAAAAATAATATAAAATAGCATATTAATGCATATAAAACATCCAAAACAGATAATATAATAGCATGGAACAATAAAAAATTATAGATACGTTGGAGACGTATAAGCCGCGGTGGAGGACCTCAATTTCTCTCAATGTGCTCCTTTGTATATCCTTCCTGCGTGAAGTAATTGAGGCTTAGTTTGCTGCTTTCCAGCGCCTCTGTATCTTGGTGCTTTTTGTTGTTCTTGCTCTATGTTGTACTCTGCAGTTGTTACTGGCCGGTTGATGGCTTTGTTAATTCAAAGTATAGGCTAGCGCCCTACTCGGGCTCGGCTGTGTCTTTTCTCTATTGTTGAAAACAACCTACATAGTACTCCAAACGTTCTTATATTATGGGACGGAGGGAGTAACAAGCAACTCGTCGTCGGATATGCCTATGACCTCGTTGTCAAACTCGCCGGCCTCGTGGGTCGTTGGCGGTGGGCGAATGGCCGTCACCTCCTCCTCGCTGCTCCGCCGTGAAGAGTTGCTCCCGCTTCACGTATGCCTTGTGGATAAAGCGGCGGTTTGCCGCCACCTTGAGCTTGGACTTGATGAACTCAAATATGGCCTTCTGCTCTGCCGCCTCCTCCGCTTGGCGAGCTCGAAATGTGCTAGTGCATCCTACATGCAAAATCCGGCCTGCTTCGGCGCCTCTGCCTCCAACTTCCATCTCATCTCCCCCTCCTCTTCCTGCACCTCCCCCTTTCCATCTCCTCCCATTGCTCTAGCACCGCCTCCTCATCCTCTAAACTCTCACCATGATAGTTCGAAGGCAGGTCGTCTGCAATGCGAGCAGAGTGACGTGCCTCAACAGCACACGTCCTCGTCTAGATATTCGCCCGACGCTCCGGGTCAGCATCTTGTAGTAGGTCACCTTGGTGAGGACCATGGCGGTCAGCAGATGACGAGGTCGGAGCAGACTGGTTCTCGGACGGGGTCGTGGTAGTGGCGCAAATGGGAGGGGGAGAGGAGGGGAATGGGGATGGGCTAAGGTTGAATCGTCGTCCGGCTTAAATAGTCGGTTTTGGCCCCTCGGGCTAAGCGCGGGAGCGGTGCCATGAATGCGTTCTCACTGGACCATAGGAGCCGCCTTGGGACCGATGGGTTTTGGTGAGGCCCTCCTGCCAGTCCGACGTGACGGACGTGCCCGATCCTCCTAATATCCGCCCCACGTATTGGCTGGGTTTGGGGGGTGCCAGACATCCGGTCGTTTTGGGCTGGGTATGGGGTGTCTAGCTGCGCAGCAATTTTGTGACCGGGACATCCGCCGGGGTCTGTTGTAGATGCCACTGGTACAGGCGCAATGAGGCTTCCGACGCGGTGCGAGCGGCGACGGCGAACGGCGTTGACGGCGGCGGGATCTCTGGCCCGATCCAGATGGATCAGGGGAGGGGAGAGGAGAGCGAGGGGGTGAGTGGGGCGACGGTTAGGTTTCGGGGTCGCGCAGGGGGGTTATAGCCAGGGGCTGCTGGGCCGGCCTAGTTGGCTGAGGCCAGCTGGGCTTGGCCCAGTCGGGGGGGGGGGGGGGGGGGGAAGGGTTTCTTTTTCCTTTTGTTTTAACTCTTGTTTTTTTTAATTTTCTCTTCTGTTTTGTTTCATTATTTCTTTTTATTTTAATTATGTAAAATATAAAACTAGCCCTAATTTAGTAGTTAGAAATATACCACTGCCACATAACTTTTAGCGATTAAATAAAGTAGTTTAATATTTTATTAATTTGAAAAGGCATTTATTTAAATGTTATTGCCGCTGTTTTAATTATTTTGATGACTTTAAACACTTTATAAAATGTGGTTTCTTCACCAACACTAACCATGATTTATTTGCTATAACCCGAACTTTTAGTTTTGATATTAGAAAACTTTTATCTTTTGACTTTATTTTAAATTTGAATTTGATTGTCTTGAACTAACGCGAGATTAGAAACAGTAATCGTGGTGACATGGCATGATTAGTAAAGGGTTACTGTAGCTACACCACTGGGTTGTTACAACCCTGCATCTAGAGTATTAAGTTCATAAGAACAGAGCAACGCTTTAAGTAAGATGACATGATGTAGAGGGATAAACTCAAGCAATATGACATAAAACCCCATCTTTTTATCCTTGATGGCAACAATACAATACATGCCTCGCTACCCGTTCTGTCACTGGGTGAGGACAACCGCAAGATTGAACCCAAAACTAAGCACCCTCTCCCATTGTAAGAAAAACCAATCTAGTTGGCCAAACCAAACCGATAGTTCGAAGAGAAATACAAAATATCTTAATCATCCATAAAAGAGTTCAGAGAAGACTCAATAATATTCATAGATAATCTGATCATAAATCCACATTTCCTCGGATCTCAACAAACGCGCTGCAAAAGAAGATTACAATCGAATAGATCTCCAAGAATATCAAGGAGAACATTGTATTGAAGATCAAAGAGAGAGAAGAAGCCATCTAGCTACTAGCTATGGACCCGTAGGTCTGTGGTAAACTACTCACCCACATCATCGGAAGGGCAGCAAGGTTGTGTAGAGGTCCTCCGTGATCGAATCCCCCTCCGGCGGAGTGCCGGAAAAGGCCCCAAGATAGGATCTCACGGGAACAGAGGCTTACGGCGGCGGAAAAGTATTTTTGGTGTGCCCTCTGGCATAGGGGGAATATTTGAGGATTTATAGTGCGAAGATTAGGGTTAGGAGATCCACGAGGGCCCCACAAGCCTGGCCCCCCTGGGGCTTGCCCCTACGGCTTGTGGCCCTCCTCGTGGGTCTTCTGGCCTCCTCTCCAAGTCCGTGGGTTTCTACTGGTCGAAGAAAAATCACCCGTAAAGTTTTATTTCATTTGGACTCCGTTTGATATTCCTTTTCTGTAAAAGTCAAAAATAAGGAAAAACATAACTGGCACTAGGCTCTAGGTTAATAAATTAGTCCCAAAAATAATATAAATATCATATTAATGCATTAAAACATCCAAACAGATAATATAATAGCATGAACAATAAAAAATTATAGATACTTTGGAGACGTATCAAGCCGCGGTGGAGGACCTCAATTTCTTCAATGTGCTCCTTTGTATATCCTTCCTGCGTGAAGTAATTGAGGCTTAGTTTGCTGCTTTCCAGCGCCTCTGTATCTTGGTGCTTTTTGTTGTTCTTGCTCTATGTTGTACTCTGCATTTGTATACTGGCCGGTTGATGGCTTTGTTAATTCAAGTCGGACTAGGCTAGGCTAGCGCCCTACTCGGGCTCGGCTGTGTCTTTTCTCTATTGTTGTAAAACAACCTACATAGTACTCCAAACGTTCTTATATTATGGGACGGAGGGAGTAACAAGCAACTCGTCGTCGGATATGCCTATGACCTCGTTGTCAAACTCGCCGGCCTCGTGGTCGTTGGCGGTGGGGGCGAATGCCGTCACCCCTCCTCCTCGCTGTCCTCCCCCGTGAAGAGTTGCTCCCGCTTCACGTATGCCTTGTGGATAAAGCGGGGCGTTTTGCCGCCACCTTGAGCTGGACTTGATGAACTCAAATATGGCCTTCTCTGCTCTGCCCGCCTCCTCCCTGCTTTGGCGAGCTCGAAATGTGCTAGTGCATCCTACATGCAAATCCGGCCTGCTTCGGCGCCTCTGCCTCCAACTCTCCCATCTCATCTCCCCCTCCCTTCCTGCACCCTCCCCCCTCTTCCATCTCCTCCCATTGCTCTAGCACACCGCCTCCTCATCCTCTAAACTCTCACCATGATAGTTTCGAAGGCAGGTCGTCTGCAATGCGAGCAGAGTGACGTGCCTCAACAGCACACTCCTCGTCTAGATATTCGCCCGACGCTCCGGGTCAGCATCTTGTAGTAGGTCACCTTGGTGAGGACCATGGCGGTCAGCAGATGACGAGGTCGGAGCAGACTGGTTCTCGACGGGGTCGTGGTAGTGGCGCAAATTGTGGGGTGGCTTTTCGTTTCTTGTCCGGCTTAAATAGTCGGTTTTGGCCCCTCGGGCTAATCGCGGGAGCGGTGCCATGAATGCGTTCTCACTGACCATAGGAGCCGCCTTGGGACCGATGGTTTTGGTGAGGCCCTCCTGCCAGTCCGACGTGACGGACTGCCCGATCCTCCTAATCCATCCGCCCCACGTATTGGCTGGGTTTGGGGGTGCCCAGACAATCCGGTCGTTTTGGCTGGGTATGGGGTGTCTAGCTGCGCAGCAATTTTGTGACCGGGACATCCGCCGGGGTCTCGTTGTAGTATGCCACTGGTACAGCGCGGATAGCGCTGTCGGCCAAAAGTGTATATTACTGACGCGCGCGTGGTCGGTCCTTTGTGCCTCCGAGTCAGTGATGATATTTGTCCGTCTGTGGTACTTCCCTCCGTCCCGGTGTATAATTCATCTTACGTTGTGCACCGTGACCAAGGGGAGGGGAAAAGAGAGAACTTAATGATTATTTGCCTCATTAATACCATTGCATGCAATGAACTGACCACTGCATGTCGTGCTAGGTAGTCTCAAGTCATTAAAAACATACATGTCCCACGTCTATTATTGGTTGATTCATTTATTCATGTCAAGAAACAAGAAACGGGTGGGAGTTAATGCATCGCGCCTAAGTTTTTTTGGGATTATTTGGTTTTCGTAAGATGACTTATACACCTGGACGAGGGAGTATCCTTCTTCACTGATGGGTCGGCCAGCAGTGCACCTTATCAGACGGCGTGAACCAGAGACTTATCACTGACTGCTCTTGCTTACTGGTCGGTAAGTGATTATAAATCTAGTTTGCAAGCTATAAGCTGCACTGCTGAGTCCAGTAGGATTACTGCTAGCACACAGCAATGCAAACACAAACATCTATTGAATACTCCATTTCATATGTACATATACCATATTTTACATTGAGTTTCATGGGATACACATCCATTAAAGTTGGATAGTCTCACATAAAAAAGTGGGATCTCAGTACCTTGTGCTGCTTTAGTAGCTTATATGTGTTGTCCTTCCTGGACACGAATTTTATGCCGAAATCTCACCACGTCCCATGCACATCATGATTCCTACTTAATATAGCCCACTGCGCAATACGGGGCGGTCTAATTCCGCAGCCAGCGTAATTAACGCAACGTTTACCTCCACTCGTGGGCAGGTCCTCATTTAATTTTCGTATGAATATTGTCTCGTCTGGTAGCGACATCCCTACCACGACTATTGGAGGAATTAAAGCATGTTGTGTTTTCACAGTCAGATATCTATTGAATGCAAGACTTGATATTTTTGTACAGTGCGGCAGAAATCGAAAAAACGTCACTGGCATGAAATTTCTGTCACACTATACAAAACACCTTCTAAAGAAAAGTGATTTGTACGTACACAGAAAAATCATAAACAGTGACGAGGTGAATAATGTATCTCTGTATGCAAAAAGTAGCAAATGACATTATGACATAGCAATTGACAAACCAAATGAAACATTTTTCTTCTTTTTACTAAACTCGCACCACAATGACGTTATGGCATAGCAATTTGACAAACCAATGGAAACATCCTTTTTTTACTCACACCACAATGACATTATGACATAGCAATTGAAGACCCAATGAAAACTCTTGTTCTTTATGCAAGTATTGTTTGCGAATTTGTATGCAAAGTTGAAACAGATTTTTTATTTCTAAATTGCTTGAATTATGTCATAGGTAGGAATAATTTTAGCTTTGTCATCTCATATTTCTCACAAAACAGTAGCCATTGCAGCGGTTTGGTAAGAAGTGTGTTCTTGGGCCACATAAGGACGTATGATCCATATCACCAGGAGTATATAATTTCTACTCTAGATTAATTGGAATCCTCTCTACAAAGTAGGAAAATCTCATTCTACAGTCACGAAAATCAAGAACATGATGACATAAGACACACTACTCCCACCTGATCTAAAATAAGGTGTAGTTTAACTGTACTGTCCCAATGTCATGTTGACCGTTTAGTCCAATGGTTACAAAATCATAATCATGTGAAAGTACTTTTGAGTACTAATCTAACAGTGTTTTATTCTGTGACTGTGTAACATAAATGACATTATTTGACACTATCGGCTACGTCTTCTTTTTAGAGCTGGAGTTGATTACATATTGATTTTGGTGATAAAATTCAATTGCAAATCCGACACAGCTATAGAAAAGAAAAATCTAGTTGTGAACTAAAATTATGATGTGAATCCGGCCCATTACTACATAAGCATTGGATTTCTCAAACTTCGCTTTTAATAAGAAGTTATAAGAGCCTCCACAATTCCTTACATTGTTCTGGGCGCCAAAGAGTTTTCACAGAAAATGATGAAATTAGACCGCATGAAGACATGTTCAGCCAAACAACAAACCCACATTTGAACTGAAATCACAATGAAGCACCGACATTGCACCCAACCTAAATTTGCCGAGTGGGTTACTGTGATATCATAATACCT
>CM022301.1:566199393-566640745 GCA_011799875.1 Thinopyrum elongatum
TGACAACCATCTCCGCTCTTAAAAAGGCAGTGCAAGGAGCGCGCCGGTCGGGAACTACTTCAAGTGACAAAAGGTTACAAGAACGAAGAAGTGGGAAAAAAAATTCCCCAGCTCGGCGAACAGGCGAACCAATCGTGCCCCCTGCTCAAGGTGTCTAGCGATATCGTCGCAAATCTACAGGGGATGCTGCCCGATACCAATCCTGGTGATTACCTACCCGACGATGCACATTTTGATACAATGGAGGTGGACGAACACAAATACCGGTACGGGAAGCCTCTTGTCAAACCTGGTGATCCTCCTCTAACAACGATGATGCGAAGATTCCATAAGTGGTACATGGACACCTGCAAGTCTGGGAAGGATATTTTGACGCTGAGAGTTAAAGAGGAGCACGACCTCGTTGGAATTGATCTGTTGTCTATTCCATTTGAGGAGTTCTTCCAGTTTTTCAATCAAAAGGCCCTCGATAAAATAATCATCACTTGCTACTGTCTGTAAGTACTACTTCTGTAATTAAGTCTCTATATATAGCTCAGCTCTTTCATTGCATGTATATATAATTATCCTCACTATATTATGCAGATTGAAGATCGTCGAATGCAGAAACGCACAAATCTATGATATTGGGTTCATTAACACAAATCTCATAGATGAATGGACGGTTAAATTTAAGGCCAAAGAAACCGAGGCCAACTTGCTAAAATCGTTACTTAAAAATCAAAACAAAGAGAAAATAATCTTTCCTTACAACTTCAAGTGAGTGTTACTGTCTTGTGCATATTCGGTTTCCCTTATTACTCGAGGTTATAGTAATGTAATTGATGAGTTATGCATGCGTGCGCAGCTTTCACTTTATTCTCCTAGAGATTAAGCTTGAGCAGGGACTAGTAACCGTCTTAGACTCAAGACGAAAAGATCCCAAGGAGTATGTGGCCATGACTGAAATGCTCCAGAAGTAAGTTCAATCGATCATTATCGCACCATATCGGCAACTTTGTTCATTTCCTGATATCAAGTAATTATTTTCTTTGTCTCGCAGGGTTTGGAAAGTGTTCACCGTAGAAGCTCCGGGACTGCCGGGGGAGCTGCGATTTACACACCTAAATGTAAGTACTACTAGCTAGTTCCGCGCATCTCCCATTGATTCTAGCTAGTTTCATCAATACCATTTATAATGCTTGATTATCAGTTTGATTGACCTCTATTTCTCGTAAAGTGGTTGTGGCAGGAAGGCGGGAATAATTTTTGTGGATACTACGTTTGCGAGTACATCTACAACGCGACGACCTCTAAGCGGGGCTACTCTGAAAATCAATATGAAGTGCATAAGCAATAATATTCACAATTTTATTTTATTACCATCATTTGTGTTGAGTTTCATTCATATATATGTATACCCCCTTCTTCAAATTAGATGTGGCAGCTGCGGGATGAACTCCTACCACAAGATCGCATAAAAACAATTCAAGAGGAATTGGTGGGATTCTTTCTTGACCACGTCATCAGTAAAGACGGAGAATACCATGTGAAACTTGACATCAGATGTTAGGAATTGTAAGAGATCTTATATTGTATATATGTAGCTAGTAGCGTCGGATAGATATACGAAAACTTGTTGTTCGACCAATCTGTCGGAGAAAGAGAGGTCAATCACTTCTCTTTGTATATGTTCATGACGATCTTGTGTACTTAATGGTTTCCTTCATTTTCTTACTAGCTAGCGTGCCGAGTCCTCTCTATATGTATAGTACGTAGCGTTCACCAAGCACGGAGATAAGAGAGGACACTTCTCTCTATTAGCTAGCTAACACAATATATGAAACCCCTAAATTAACCCCTACAAAACCCTCAAAACCCCTAAACCCCCTCCCCCTTTCAAAAACAAAAAATAAAAACCCCAGCCCCTGAACTGCTGACGCGTGGACTCTTTTTGGTCCCGGTTGGTGCTACCAACCGGGACAAAAGGCCCTCCTACCTGGGCAAGCCGCAGCGGCCACGTGGAGCCCCATCTGTCCCGGTTCGTAGGCGAACCGGAACTAAAGGTATTGGGCTTTAGTCCCGGTTCCAGAACCGGGACGAATGGGCCTCTGGAACCGGGACAAATGGGCCTTTTTCTACTAGTGACACACCGCCGGTATATACAAAAGGGAAAAGTTGTGACTATCTACCCTAATTGATACCCTTGATAAAATTGCGGAGGTGAGATCTCTTTCTGCCGATGAGATTGAGCAAAAAAAAATCCATCTAAGTGGGCAGATTGCCCACCTTTTATGCGAGGAAGAGATTAAATGGTACCGACATTGCGAGGTCGGCTCGCATGTTCAAGGGGATGATAATACGAAATATTTTGAAAAGTTGGCGAATGGCGAAGCCGGATGCACGAGGTTATTACGACAAAAATGTTGTACGACTAACGCGTTGTACAACCAACAAACACTTCGACCTATACCCCCATTCAAGATGTTTATGAAAATTTAACGAGTCGGAGGCGAGCAGGAGTCACGCATCGGAGGCCCCATGTACTGGCTAAGCCGGGTGCACCAGGTTATTACGACAAACGCGTTGTACGACCAACACGCACTTCGACCTATGCCCCTCCCTTCAAGATATTTATGAAAATTTAATGAGTCGGAGGCGAGCAGGAGTCGCACATCGGAGGCAACGTGTACCGGCGAAGCCGGATGCACGAGGTTATTACAACAAATGTGATGTACGACCAACACGCTATACGACCAACGCGTTGTACGACTGACAAACACTTCGACCTAGGCACCCCCTCCCCGTTTAAGTTGTTTATGAAAATTTAACGAGCCGAAGGTGACCAGGAGTCGCGCGCCGGAGGCGCCGCAATATTACTAGAAAGTTCATTTTTTTTTGTTCTAAGTTGACATTCGATAGTGTTGAAAGCGTCCACCCATATTTATCCCATTTAAATCCATTTTCTAGAAATATAATGGGAAAAATAAAGGGAAAACCCGTGTGTTTTTTGCGGCATTTTTCTGTGTGTATCATGCGAAAGGGGGAAAACAGAAAATCTAGGTAGTGGGAGGGTCAAACTGCAAAAGATACAAAACCAGAAACCGGAAAAGAAAAACCAGGAACCAACCACTTCGGTTGATTTGCCCATGTGGGAGCACTCCATGTGCGCGACTTACTGCGCACCGAGTGCTCCCAAAGCGTTCGCTCGTTCCCTTTCTAAGAAGCGACCAAGATATTTCCTTTAAAACTTAACACACTTACTTTTAATCAATAATGTTTTGGAGATACATAGTAAGTCTGGCGTGTTTAGAAACCACACATGGTGTCCGAACTTCAGGCCAAAAGTATGCTTCGCGAGACTATGTGCCTCAGTGTTGGACTCTCTTCCTTTCAAGATGAAGGTACAATGGTGGAAGTTTTTCTATGTCTCTATGATCTCCTTAATGACGCTTGCATAGACACCCCTGGTTTGATGTTTTATATCAAGTACCACACCTTGGCAGCCCGAGCAACAATTACATGTATTAATGATAAGTCCGTCGCCAACGCAACTGCCCCGCGGCACGCCAAAGCCTCCAGGGTAGCCGGGTCGTATATTTTCCTACGTTTTATGACCGAGGAACAAGGTATACGCCATTTGAATCTCTGCAGACCGCACTAAAAGAACCTTCCAATTGATTTCGAGAAACTGCACCATCCAATCTTAGGGCCTCTTTGATTCAAAGGATTTTCATAGGATCTTTGAAGAATTAGAATCCTTAGGAAATTTTCCTACATCGGTCGTTTCATTCATATGATTGAATTTTGTACTTTTTTTCTAAGGATTCATTTGTGCTATGTTTCATAGGAATTCTAACATCTACTCTAACCTCTTGGAAGAAATCCTTTGTTTTTCCCGTGACACAATCAAACAAACTCAAATTCTATAGGGATCCAATGGACATGCCACTTCAATCCTACGTTTTTCATATTCCTGTGTGTTTTACGATCCTATGAATCAAAGAGGCTCTTATTTTTGCCACACTTGCAGGTGGAGGGATCCACTTTGTCTGGGCATGTGCCCGGGGTGCAGCGGCCGGGCGCGGATTCTCTACCGGCAATGGGCAAGGCAGAGAACTACAGTGCTCTACCTTTGTCCGAGAGCCGTTGGATGAAAAGTTGGCGGTCCAGATCGAGCAAAATACTGTAGCAAATACACTGTAGATAGGATCATGTTCAGGTCACTGTTTCGGTACTGTTTGGTGGTACTGTTGCATCAGATCTGAGCAGTCCGTTCTTGATCCAATGGCCGAAAGATGAGGAAAGGTAGAGGTACTGTAGCTCTCTACCTTGGCCATGGCAAGGTAGAGAATCCACAGCCGCAGCGGCCACCCTCGCCGGTTTCTTTGGCTTACATTCCTCAAGTTCCTGTAGGTACTTTGTGATGAACATGCGAGTAGCTAGGGACTTTGGAATATATTTTCATGCAACGTGTGCCTTCTAGCATACCAAATTGCTCACAAGGTCAAAAGAACGAGTCCCGCTTCGGTACAACCCCCCTCTAAAACGTATAAAGGGTAGTACAGATATTTCACATATTGTATCCATTTTTGTATGTACGATAGGTTGTCCGCTGATACGTATACGCCGTATGTTTGTTCATTTGGAGAGCCCAACTCTGTGCTAACAGACGCCCCCACGCATCCTGGGCTCGTCCCATTAATATTTTCTTTAACATTCTCGCGTCCTGGGCTCGCCCATTAATATTTTCCTTAACATTCAAAAATAGATGCTGGTAGTGAGATTTGAACTCGTCACCTCTCAGTATCAATCCACTGGCAGAACCAACTGGTACAACATTTGATTCTTCTTGTTCACGCGGCAGATGTGACGCTAAAAAAAGAGAAACGGTAGGGATCAGATCAGACCACTTCGTCATCATTCGATTTGTAGAAACTGACACACAAATCCGATTGGAAGGCATAGTACGTGCGCCAGCAAAGCTTTTTCCTTATGTGATTGGTGGAAACTAATAACTGCCCATAGATCACGTGAGTTGGGAAACAAATCACTGATTTAAGGAAGCAAAATAAATCTTAGAAAACTAATTCAAGATTTTAAAGGGAAATAATCAATCTAGCGAAATTTGTATCCAATGTTACCAAAATTTACTTCCTGTGCAACTAAAAAGACATCAAATTTTTTTGTCTCTATTCATTTGTAGTGCACCAAAACTACGCTCAAATATTGCCTCCACATCAACTCAAAATTAACATGCTTCATTGGTCCGTATAACATGTTTCCAACGACCTAAATATTTGCTTCATTCCCATCTCCAAAATCATAGGCTTCATATTCTCATATCACATGTATTCTATATTCACCATAATATTAGCTTCAAGTCTGGTATCCATGTGCTTGCTTCCTTACGTTCTTTCTTATACAAGCTCATAGCCACTGCCGACCGAGGGTGCGTTGTGAACTGACACGGTGAAGTTGTTGACGAGATCGGACCAGGTGATTAAATTATGATTTAAAATTATTTTTCCTTCAAATATTTATTAAATGTTTTTTAAAAAGCCTTTACAATTTTCAATTTTGTCCCTTTACAGTGTTAGTTATGTTAAAAACTTAAAAATTAGTTTTAAGTACCTACCTAAATTATGATTTTAAATATATTTTTCAAACTTAGCATAGATGCCTACTATAGGCAGGCCCACCTGCTAGCATAAGTTGTGGTCATTTCAAGAATGTCCCAAAAAACAACATATGCAACGTAGGTTGTCCGGGTAGGCCAGAAGGCTCCGTTTGATAGCACGTTGTTTCTCAACATCTGTCAAATGAACCTAATTTTTTTATTGGCTTGTATGACCAATTCAAGGCATCATGGCAAGTTGTTTTATTTTTCAACAAATTTTGCATTTACAAGAGTTTTCTTGGTTAAAAAAGACCGATACAATGGTCACGTGTCGTAGCTTGCATATGGTGTCGGAAATTGTGCAAACCTTGCATGGATGCCTACCATGGACATGCCTACCTATTTCCAGAAGTTTGGGTCATTTTAAGAATTTCCAAAACTAAACCATGTTCAACGTAGGGTGTGCGGGTAAGGCAGAAGGCTCTGTGTTGAGAGCTCGTTGTTTCTCGACAGTTTTTTTCGGGTAGGCGAGAAGGGTCGGTTTGAGACCACTTTTTTTCGGCATCCATCACATGACCCAAATTTATTCCATGAGCTTATATGGCCAATTCTAGGCACCATGCCAAGTTGTTTGAGTTTTCGAAAAAAAATCCTTTTCTGGAGTTTTCTTGGTGAAAAAGGACCGATAAATGGTCGGACATGTCGCAACATGCAAACGATGTCGGAAGTCGTATTTGTTGGGAAACGTTGCATGGAAAACAAAAAAATTTCTACACACACGCAATGATCTATCCATGGAGATGCATAGCAACGAGGGGGAGAGTGTGTCTACGTACCCTCGTAGACCGTAAGCGAAAGCGTTTCACAACGTTGTTGATGTAGTCGAACTTTCTTCGCGCTCCAACCGATCTAGTACCGAACGCACGGCACCTTCGCGTTCTGCACACGTTCAGCTCGGTGACGTTCTCGCCTTCTTGATCCAGCAAGACGGGCGAAGTAGTAGATGAGTTCCGACAGCACGACGGTGATGGTGATGCGATCTCCGCAGGGCTTCGCCTAAGCACTACGAAAAAATGACCGAGGGAGAAAACTGTGGACGGAGGCGCCGCACACGGCTAAGACAATGTTGTGTCCTTGTGTGGCGCCCCCTCCCCACATATATATAGGTGGGAGGGAGGAGCAGCCAAAGGAGGCGCCCAAGTAGGAGGAATCCTACTTGGAGTCCCTCCGAAGTCGCGCCCCCCTGCCTTATATAGGTGCGGGGGAAAGGCAGGGGAGGGTGGCGCCCCCCCCCCCCCCAATTCCTTTCTCCCATGAGAGGGAAAGGCAGGAGGGGCTAGCCCTCCCTCCTTTCCTTCCCTTAGGGCCTGCTGTCCAAAGAAGGGGTGCACCAGGGGCTGGTCTGTCCCCCCTTTGGCCCATTAGGCCCATAACTTTGCCGGCGGTGCCCGAAACTCCTTTCCGGTGACCCGATAAGTACCCGGTACCCCCCTGAAACACTTCCGGTGTCTGAATACTATCGTCCTATATATCAATTCAAGACTCCTCGTCATATCCGTGATCTCATCCGGGACTCCGAACAACATTCGGTCACCAAAACATATAACTCATATAACACTATATCGTCAACGAACGTTAAGCGTGCGGACCCTACGGGTTCGAGAATTATGTAGACATGACCGAGACACCTCTCCGGTCAATAACTAATAGCGGAACCTGGATGCCCATATTGGTTTCTACATATTCTACTAAGATCTTTATCGGTCGAACCATTATGACAACATACGTAATTCCTTTTGTCTATCGGTATGTTACTTGCCCGAGATTCGATCGTCGGTATCTCTATACCTAGTTCAATCTCGTTACCGGCAAGTCTCTTTACTCGTTCCGTAATACATCACCTTGTGACTAACTATTTAGTCGTTTGCTTGCAAGCTTATGATGTGTATTACCGAGAGGGCCCAGAGATAGCTCTCCGATACTTGGAGTGACAAATTCTAATCTCGATCTATGCCAACTCAACAAACACCTTCGGAGATACCTGTAGAGCATCTTTATAATCACCCAGTTACGTTGTAACGTTTGATAGCACACAAGGCATTCCTCCGGTATCCGAGAGTTGCATAATCTCATAGTCGAAGGAATATGTATTTGACATGAAGAAAGCAATAGCAATAAAACTGAATGATCATTATGCTAAGCTAACGGATGGGTCTTGTCCATCACATCATTCTCCTAATGATGTGATCCCATTATCAAATGACAACACATGTCCATGATTAGGAAACCTTAACCATCTTTGATCAACGAGCTAGTCTAGTAGAGACTCACTACGGACACGGTGTTTGTTTATGTATTCACATATGTATTTAAGTTTTCGATCAATACAATTCTAACATGAATAATAAATCTTTATCATGAATAAGGAAATATAAAATAACAACATTATTATTGCCTCTAGGGCATATTTCCTTCAGTACTTTATTGGCTTGTATGACCAATTCAAGGCATCATGGCAAGTTATTTTATTTTTCATGGATGCCTCATGTGTCCGTACCATGCTGCTGAAAAAAGTTGGGGTCAATTATCCATAGTCCAAAAAACCACTAGTTGAGAGGAGTGTGCTAGACTAGGCCAGACGAGTCCCGTGAGCATGTAGTTTTTCCCAATTTGAAAGCTTCTGTTATTTGTAACTTCTGCCATTATCAACCAACATGAACATTTTGTTGTGAACTAACCATCCCTTGAAATTTGCGAACAATTTTAAAATTTCAATTTGTGTATGAAAATTTACAAGTTTGAACACCTTTTCCACAATTGATAATAAATTCCCAACAATTGATGAAAATTTTGATCAAAAATAGGAAACAACGTACTTTTCTATAAAATTATCATTTTTTTTAAACACAAGCATTTATTCTATTTGTGAACAAAATATTCAAAAACACGAACATTTTTGAGATTCCAGAATATTTTTTAAAATTCTACAAAATATTTGAAAACAAGAACATTTTAGGGTATTCCAAATAATTTTCCAACTTTTTGAACAAGTTTCAAAAAGAATTAAAAAAGGAAAAAAATGCTTAGCCGTTGGCTTAACTAGGGGACGGCAATGATCCCATCGGGCGCCTGTTAGGGGAAACTCTATTTGATGCTTATTACGTCAAACAGTCGTTGTTTCTCACACACCCAATCGATACGAGTGAACATGAGCCAGCCCATTTTAATCTGTTCATTGCCTCTGCAGATGCCGGTTTTTAGAAACTTTTAGATGGTTTCAGGCCGGTTTATACCTGTTTCGGGAATGTTTAAAAAGGTTCATGAATCTTTTTGTTTTTCAAAATCGCAAACTTCAAAAAATGTTCAACATATTTATTTATTTATGTATTCATATTTTACAAAAAAATAAAAAATACCAAAAAATGGTCGCATTTTCAAACAAGTTTAAAGTTTCAAAATAGTTTGTGTTTTAAAAATTTGTCAGAATTTTTTAAAAATGTCTCATTATTTTAAATTGGTTCGGAGTTTATAAATGTGTTCTGCTTTTCGGAAAATTTGTTTACAATTTGGAAAAATGTCCGCGTTTAAAAAAAAGTCAGGTTCTAATATCAAAAAAATGGTCAAATATGTCACTGGTCATAGTTCTTAAAACGCCGCGCTGCCAATTAGTCGAGATGGCTGGCTCATTCTATTGGTTGTGCTCAATTGTGTTGTTGTGGGAGGTCTTGTGTTCGATTCCTGCTGGAAGCAATTTTTTTAGGATAGGATTTTCCACTGATTCACTACAAGTCCACTACACCCATGCACATCGTTTGCTGCTGGGCCGGCCCAGTTTACTGCTCCCTGTTGTACGGTCCGGGCGACGTATTTCGTAAAAGGACCATCCTACCCTTTCTTATGAAGGAGTATGGGCAAATCTGGTCCGTCGATGTGTCTAAGGGGTTGTACCGAAGAAAAAGTGCACAAGAACATGGGTGAATTATGAGGGGGATAGCATATCCATAAGAGCAAAGATACATCTTTTAGCTTCTGGTTCGGTGGTGTTGTTCAGAGATTCCACTAGATGAGGATCTTGTAAGGCCCACACACATCGAGCTACACTGTAGTGAAGCAGGGAGTGTTGCCACGAATCATCAGCTCCACACAGCCCATAATTAGTGTTGGTCGACATATTTCGGTGGTGGAGTAAATCGGCAGTAGGGATAGATTGCTGGGCGAATCTCCATAAAAAGATTGTTTTTTTTAGAGTGAATTCCGGTTTTTATCCCCTATTTTGATATTTTTGACACTAATTACCCCATTTAGCGAGATTTCATCCGTTTTACCTCATTTAGCAAAAGTGTTGCCACAATTTACCCTGTTTTAAATTTTTTGTGCGTTCTGACCGGCTGGCATGCCACGTCGACAGTTTTTTCCTGCCTATTTTTCTCCTTACTCAACCCGTTTCCGGTTTGAAGTATTCTGATGGGACGACTATACTTGATCAGCATGGCATGTTACCATTGAATAAATTATCGAAGAAATTGTTACTGATATAATTTGAAATCATGTATGTTTTTCTTCAGTTATCATATACGGCCATAAGTATGCATGGTTCTATGGATTAGATTAAAGTGGTGTAAATATACTACTTTACTAACTCTGATACACCTACGTATCTGAATATCTAGGTAGCAAATATGTTGACCGGAAGAGTGTTAATACATGCATAAGTGATAGCATCTGTTGCTACTTGCTAGCTGTAAAGGAATTTTGGATCTTTGTATCTTACAATGCATGCTGAAACATGTGTATTTACCTTATTAGAGTAGATTATGATTTATTATGATTGCAGCCACTAATTCATTTTTTTCTTGCACAAAGCGGATGGCAACCAAGACATGGAGTGTTAGGCATATTTTACATGTCCGTGGATAAAAAAATTCAAAGCCAGAGATGATTGAGAGGGATTTCATTAGTTATTTTGATATAAAGGAGAAGATCACGGAGTTGGGTTCCAACCCTTGGGACAACATTTATTATCAGAAGAAGGTGGCCAACGGAAACTCCATGGTTGAGTTAACAAATGATGCAGGCATGATGAACATGCTATAGGAATTTGATGTTTATATCGAAATCAGTTTGCATGTTTGATTGGGGGCGAGCAACGCAAAAAAGAAGCCACGGGACGCGAGCGTGGCGCGCGGCCGACTTGGGCGTTGTGCGTTGGACGTGACACTAGCGACCGCCATCGGGCCGAGCCGGTTGGGAGAAGCTGCGCGGCCCAGTTCAGCAGTGACAAAAATAGCCAGGAAAAACCACTGACTTGGCATGCCAGTTGGACCTAACAATTGTGACCGACCGGTCAGAATGCTCAGAAAACTTTAAACAGGGTAAATTGTGTCAAATGTTTTGTTAAATGGGGTAAAACGGATGAAATTTTGCTAAATGGGGTAATTAGTGTCAAAAATATCAAAATAGGGGGTAAAAAACGGAATTCACTCTTTTTTTTACTTTTGAAGGAACATCCACCTTCCGGAGCTTCGACCACGCCCTCTGTTCGCCTTCTGTACTTGACGAGTTTGGCCGGCCCTCGAGCCAAGCTTCTCGCCTCATCTTGGTGTCCACAAGCATTCGGTAGGCCGAGCGAACCGGAAAGACCCCGTTCCTCTCATGCACCCATGACCAGAAATCGTCGACATGTCTTGTACATAATGCTAAGGATACAATGGCCTCAGCATCTGTCGGCAAAAAACCCTCCGTAGTAGTGGTACGATCCCACTCCGTGCCCGGTAGTATAAGAGCACCCACAGATTATGGCGGGTCGGGTACCCTGACAACGATAGGTCTCATGTTAGATGCCTAGGAATCCAATTTTGTTGCCAGATGAGTGTTGTTTCGCCGGATCAGTCCATGTACTAGAACATCACGGCCCTCTAGGACAACCCTCCAAATCTAAGGAGGAACGGCCCCCAATTCTGCATGCAAAACGTCACCTAAACTGTAGTATTTCACTTTAAGCACCCTTGCACTAAGCGACTCCACCTCCATTAAGATCCCCCAGGCCTGCCTTGCTAGGAGAGCTAGGCTAAAAAGTTCAATGTTTCGAAATCCCAAACCCTCACAGAAATTTGGGTCGCGTCAGCATGCTCCACAAGACACAGCTAGGCTTCCTCTGGCCTTCCTTAGAGCATCTACAACCGGACGCCCTAAACCCTTCTCAAATGTCCACGCGGCTCGTCTGGTCACTGACCGGTCATGAATTTTTTACCTAGACGAACGCCTCAAACGAGTCTCAAACGTCCGGTCTGACCAGCACCCCTCATATCCAACCCAAATATGAGGAGAATATGAGGGCGCCCGGGCGCGCCCGAGCGCATCCGCCACGTCAAACCCAGCCCACACTTGCTTACCCGATCCCACATATATTCGTCTCCATCCACTCGCCGGGTCAAACCTTAGCCACTTCAGACTCCTTTACCCTCCATCCCTCCATCACCCGAGCTCACCTCCGGCAATTTCCGGCCGTCTCTGGCATGGCGGGCAGCGAATCTGACTCCGACGAGTCCAGATCCGTCGACTGGGGAGGACAGCGTCCGGCCGATGGACGGATCTGCCCGGCGCGACTCCATAGCGCCGGCTCAACGGGCGCTCGGGTCCTCTGGGGCTGGATCATCGCGGTCCCGGCAAACGGAAAATCTCTCCTTCCCCATCACCGGTCGGGCTGACTATGAGTCCCTACCGGGAACGGGCAGCCCGACGTGGGAAGGAGAGGATAAGGAACGCCGAGGCCCGTACCGCGGCGGAAATGGCGGCAGCAGAGGCGGCTGATGCGGCGACGCGGGAGGCCGCGGAGGAGGAAGCCATCCGCACTCGCATTGTGAAGAAACGACAGCGAAGGAACACGCACGCCCTCGCCTGAGAGCAAAATCGGACGGTCCGTGCCATGGCCGGACGGCCACGAAGGAGGATAGCTCCGGCAACGAGGAGATCTGACTCGATCTCTACTGCATCTTCGACCGGTACTTTCACGAGAAGGACGACAAGGGCGCCGAGAAGGACAAGGACAGCCGTGGATGATCACTATAGCCGAACATGTCAAAGTTTGGTAGTCCGATGGCATGTTAGTAGTGATGGAGTAGCCGGACGATGTGTGTAATGCATCGACGTATTTGCATAAGTTTGTATATATTTGAGATATGATAATTGAGATGTCCGGATGTGGATTGCATTATTTTAAGGCGTGACTGATCAGTGTCGGGCGGACATGCTCGGGCACGTCCACGGGCGTTTATGGGGCCGGATTTTTCCATCGCAGCTGTAGATGCTCTTACTGCCCTACCAAAATTTGGAAATCAGAAAAATGATGTGTTCACGTAGACCACGGGAGAGTTTGAAATAGGACATTGAGTAAACTGGAACGACTTGTGCTACTGATTTAATTAGGGCAACTCCAACGCACGACCTCAAATTGTCCGGCCGTGTTTGTTTCGGGGCAATGGACACAAAACGCAGCGCAACGCGCGGGAGCAAACGTATGAATGTCCGTTTTTCGTCCGCTTTTGACCTATTCCCGGCCCAACTTTGGACCGTGTTTGCGTCGAAATGAGCACAAGCGGATAGGCGCGACGCGTGCCCGTGTCCTTCCCTGGCCTGCCCGTCGGGGACACATGCGTCCCTTTTTCTCCACCTCCGCCAGCCGCCCCTCAAACCCCCCGAACCCTACCCCGCCATCGCCACCACCGCCATTTTCTCAGGCACCCCCCTGCCCGGCGCACCCCCTCCTCCCGCCGCCCACCCCTACACCCGGCCTTTGTCTCGTCTGCGTCATTCTCCAGCCGGGCCGCCGGATTTGAGCGCATCTGACCGCCTCGTTTGTGTGCATCCGGCCGCCGGTGGGTTGTGCCTAGCCATGGATTGGCCGGGCACGGGACCGCACAGCCCGGGAACACTTCTGTGCCACATGCAGGCATGGACTCCGCCTCTAGCCGCTTGAATCTACCCCCCGCCAGAGCGGCACCGGCAAACATACGCCCGGCCGTCGTCCGGGTCGGCGCTGGCCCAGCGGCTGGTCGGCTCACCGTTGCCACTCATAAAGTGCGACGACTGCCCGCGGCAAGCCGTTCGCCGCGTTTCCACCACGCCGGAACATCCGGGGTGGGTGTTCATCAAGTATAAAAAGATAAGGTATATGCTTGTTTTGCTTCGGTTGTGCTTCCGGATTCGGCGTAATTTCAATAGTTCTTGGGTCATACGGAAATTTGTATGTAGGATAGATGCTCATGCACTCCTTGCTAGAATAGAGACTAATGATGAGACTAGAGATGAGATTCGATGGGAAGCAACATCTACTTTAGAATCGAAGACGAAAGAAGTATACAAGATCGAGACTCGGCAGATAAAAAATGAAGGCATCGGGAAGATAATAATCCAACTTGTGGGAGCAGTTATGAAAGTTGGATTCCTTTTTAAAATGCATGATTATGGTTCTTGTTTTCTTTGGTCTTACCATTCTAGTTAAGATTTCGTGAATGTAGTACCATGTATCAAAATGTCGATGAAATAAATTGTGTTATAAAAAAAATGCATGCAGCCGGACAAGATGCGGCCGAAATGTGGCAGCGTGTTGGGCGCACAGCCGGCGCATCCACAAATTCAAACGGACACCTTCTCCATTGCCTTTCCCAAAACGAATGAAATCCGGACAAAAAAGACGTTTAGGATGAGTTGCTCTTAGGACCTCTTTTCCCCTGAAGAGAGAAAGCTTTTCCATCCACCCCTTGATCTTTTCCATCCACCCCTTGATCTTGCTCCATGCCCTATTCTTTGAAAACTTGAAAGCATAGTTTTTGCTACTGCCCACATTAATCAAAGCGACCAAGATACGGATGAATCTTATTTGTCGCGCGGACCGGTCGGCCTTTAGTCAGCTTCTAGGCCTAGGTCCTGCAAGGGCAGGCCATCTATAGGTGTGGCCTACTGATGCGAGTGGTCACGGCCATAGCGTTGAGGCTCGTGTTTTTGTCACAACGTGCTGACCCTGTTTTCAGGAAGATGGGCATGCCGTTCGCGCAGGAATCTGCACGCTTTGCACAGTGCAAGATTCTTATTACTGTCCCAGGCATGCACAATACTACTCCTATCGCACCAGCGGTAAAATAATCAGATTTAGCCACACACAAAAAACGCTGATGAAAATGTTTGGAGGTGACTACAGCAGAGTCATGTTCAACATTAGTAATACATTACCATCATATTCCATCAAGTCCAGAGAATAAAGATGTTTAGCCATGCTACATCAATACTACCATCGTACTGCTCCATCAAGAAGCCTACTAGAGACCGGAATGGGTAGGCTCCATCCCGGCGAGTCTGCCGCTGCGCCGCAGATGCCTCTGCAGCTCGGCTGTGTGGCGCATGACATTGTTGACGACGGCGGAGAGGGCATCGGATGTGCTGGACGACGTGGACGCCGACGCCTCCGGCTGTGCAGCATCGTTGCCGACGAAGACGTTGGGCTGCTCCTGCTCATTGGCGCGTGCCCTCCCCAGCAACATCCAGCCACCCCGTGCTAAAATAAATCACCAATTTGCATTAGTGTTACTTCTTATGATCAGAGAGCGTATACGTGAAGGGCAGAAATTAAGACAACCGAGCCTGACCTTTGACCCTGAAGACCAGGTACGCAACTCCACAAGTGCATGCAACGAAGCCAAAGATCACCAATAGCACTAGAATTCCAACGAGGATTGCATGATCCTTTGAAGGCGCCAGAGTGGTGTCTCGCTCTTTGCAAGGGTTTGCGGACAGGGTTCCGACTGCTGCAGGCGGCGACCGGGTTCCGACTGCTGGGCTGGCTGCTGCGGGCGGCGACAGGGTTCCCACTGCTGGGCTGGCTGCTGTGGGCGGCGGGGATCCCAGTGTCTTGGGACGCACTGATTAAAGGGGGGAAAATAGAGATTCATTTAAAAGTACTCATGGCGAGAAGCATGCGAGCAATGCATTATGCCCACGGTGGCGATTGCAAGAACAGAGTATGACGGTGCAAGACAAGACTTGTTACACTTGCTGAAGGACCGGAGGAGTAACGCACAGACTAAATCAGATTAAAGAGTGAAGAGTATAAAAGGACCGGGGGAGCACCTGATGCACATCCATCACTAGGAAAATGGAAATCTCCTGGCCTCATCAACATGCACGAGGCCAAGTTGTTGATCAAATCCCGAGCTTCAAGTCTGATCTCCTGGATTGGGACGGCCCGCTCAAGCGTGCAGATGCAATCCACAACCTTTGACATAGCGACGGCTTGCTTCAGTGCAGCACAGCATGGCGCTAGATCAGAGATAGCTTGGCCACAGTCGATCGCCACGGATGTCGCCATCTCGGTGGCGGAAGGGCAGGTTGCATTGGAGCGAACCGGGGCGGCTCCCAGCTTGCGGCGAGGTAGGGGCGTGGCCTTGATGACTGCGACGGGGGGGTTGGGGCCTGCACAGCAACAAATGGACTCTATAATTTCGCTCAATCAAATCTTGGCAAAACTTCGCTGCTGCAAAACCGCTGGTGAATAGACGACGATAAAAACACTCATAAAACGCCCAGGTGCTTTCTACTAGCTACAAAAAAAAACGGAATACTAGCATCGCTCGCCACGGGACGTCGGGTTACCTGCCTTTCATGGGCAAAGATGCCGCTGTTCAAGAAACGATAAGAAAAGGCAGCTTTTTTTTTCTGCTCCCAAAGCGAAATCAGGTTTTTTGAACAAATCCTCAACGAGGCACAAACCAAAACAGGTTCCTGCTTCATCAGATCAGAGGCAAGAAGCATACACCGAGGCAGTAAGAAGAAACGACGGGAGCCGAAGCCAGAAAGAAACAACCGACGGCGTCGGGTTGCTTGCCCTTAATTTGCTCCTGCCATGGGCAAGGAAAGGATACCCTGTTCAAGAAACGATAAAAAAAAAGCAGCTTTTTTTTCTACTCTCAAAGCGAAAACAGGATTTTTCGGATGAAATCCGCGAGGAGGCACAAACCAAAGGGTCCTACTTCATCAGATCCGAGTCGACAACCCTACACCTAGGCAGTAAGAAACTACTAACTTGTATGGGTTGCTTGCTTGCCATCATTGGGAAACAACGGGAAGCGAGGCCGAAAAGAAACTAGCGGACGTACCACGTCACCGGCGGACAGACATGAGAGGGGAAAGGCAGGATCTGTTGGGAGATGAGACGAACCTTCACGAGCTGCGGCGAGGCGCGCGCCGTCGCAGGAGTTGAAGAGCCGCTTGACGTTGATGCCGGCCATGGCGAGCTCGGGCTGGGCGGCGACGCGGGAGAGGCAGGGGACCCCGCCGCCGAGCTCGACGACGGCCTTCACCCGGGCGCAGCACCGCGCCGTAGGCCTGCCACCCGCGCAGACGCGCGAGATCTCCCATGCGGTGCGCGCGGGCTCGCACGGGGCCGCCGGCTGCAGCCCGACGGTGGCGACGGCCGCTGGGACCAGCACCGCCAGAAGGAGGAGCGGGAAAGAGCCCGCCATCTCGGATCCGTCTCTCGCTTAGGCTAGGCAGCTAGGGTTTTGGCGATCCGCTCGGGGCTGCTGGAATGTTCTGGAGCATTGGGGGCGGAGTGAAGCGGGTGAGGCTGGCTGTGGCTGGTTATATAGCGGGCGGAGCGGGTAAGGGCGGGCGCCCACGCCCGGCGCCGCGGCGGCCTCCGTTTTAGGATTTGGTCGCCAGCTGTCATTTCTTGTGGTTAGGTGGCTCGTCGCTGATATTTTTGAAACTACTGTACTAAATTGTTGTAACCGTGCAAAATTTTGAGTTCAAACTTCCCATGCCGCCTTTTGAAATGGTGTTTTCCTCTTGTGTGTTTTTCAATTATTGGGGAGGTTTGCTCAAGGTTGAAGATCAAGGTGCTATGGAGCGCGGTGCGATGATGCTTAGGGAGAACGCCGCCGGAATGATGTGCTGCGGTGGATGACTCTGCGGCAAGCTGAGCTATTTTGGAGTTCTTGCCGGATGTTTATCCCGTTTGGTTGTTTCCTTGTTGCTCCTGTGTGAGCGTTTAGTTGGCTGGTGTCGCCTGGTTTTCGTTTCATAGCAGGTGTTCCAATGATGAGCACCTGCGGTGGGTTTTCCGGTGATGCTTTGAACTCGTTCTCCTCTTTCTCGCTTCCTTAAACTCTTGCTGGATAGGATGATTGTATTTGTGTTATTCAATTAATGGAAAGGGGTTATGCCCAGTTCAAAAAAAAAAGTAAGGAACCACTGCGTCATTTACTATCATGCTCAATTTGCCTTTACAAAATCACGCTCAATTTCAACCCGTGTTCTAAAAAAGGTCTAAAAAAGGACCATCATATTATTAGGCTTTCTTTGTGTTTTTTCTCCTTCCATGACGTCGGTCAGTTTAAATTTTTCTTAATTTTCACCGGCAATGGTAACCTTTTCTTTATCACGTGACAAATGATAAAGCAAAGAAAAGGGGGATCAAGTGTAAGTGGTGGCAGCGGTATGAGTACTCTGCTCTTCATCATAAAAGGTCGCATGGTCATTTCATAAATTTAATCTATGAGTGCATGACGCCGACATCTTTTACCGTTAACATTAAAAGGCCAACCTTTGATAACATTAGGGGTGCTCGAGGTATCTGACAAGGTTGTCTGTTATCTTCATATCTTTTATTCTCGATGTTAATGAACTATCACTTTCTCTACAAGAAGCTTATAATAACAATCATTTGGAAGGCATTCAGCTTGGCCCCTCTTGTCCCCTATCCACACCTTTATGTTTGTAGATGATTTAGTTATTTGCGGTAAGCTTGACAATAACGATGCCTCCTCCCTTGAGCATATCATAAATAAAATTTGTGCCATTTATGGTCAAAACCCAAACTAGAGTAAATTTGTCATCCTCTTTAGTAAAAGCACCGATCTTAATTCCCATAACCGGATTAGGAGGGTCTTTCTTGCCCCTAATATGGATTATAGCACCCTTCACCTTGGGCACCTGCTCATCCTTCCTGGTAAGAATAGATCTACAACCTAAATTTTTTTTGGCATGCAAGTTGCAAGTTCATTATTGATAAATTTAAAGCCAAGTCAATAGCTTATAAAAGCCAATATCCTTTCTCATCATGGAGGTTACCTTTTGAGCAAGAAAACCATTTCTAACCTTATCTTTGTTATTCACAAGTTTTGATGGACAGGGATAATTCTTCCAAACCATCTTGTCTTAGGTGTTGGGTGGATATTTGTTAGCCTATGTATCTATAGGATCGCAAGTAGGTCTAGAGGGGGGGGGGGGATCATACTACTTGAGCAAATAAAAACTTAACCTTTTCCCAATTTTAGTTGTAGTCAAGTTTTAGCAATTCTCACAAGTCTTGTTACACCCTACACATGCAAGTCTAAGATAGTAGATAGTAGAAAGTAAAGACTTTGCATATGAACGTAAATGAGGGGTTGTAGAAATCAAACGCAATGAAGACATGGTGATTTTTCTCGTGGTTCTGATAGGTGGTGCTATCGTACATCCACGTTGATAGAGACTTCAACCCACGGAGGGTAACGGCTGCACGGCTCCACAGAGGGCTCCACCCACGAAGGGTCCACAAAGAAGCAACCTTGTCTATACCATCATGGCTTACGTCCACGAAGGACTAGCCTCACTTGGTGTAGATCTTCACGAAGTAGGCGATCTCCTTGCCCTCACAAACTCCTTGGTTCAACTCCACAAGCTTTGGAGGCTCCCAAGTGACACCTACCCAATCTAGGAGATACCACTCTAAAAAAGGTAACAGATTTGTTGTTGATGATGAACTCCTTACTCTTGTGCTTCAAAAGATAGTCTCCTCAACACTCAATCACTCTCTCACAGATTTGGGATGGCGGTAGGAGAAGTATTGGAGTAGAAAGCAATTTGAGGGGGCTAGAAATCAAGGATCAGAGGTTGGAGTGGAATCCCCTTGATTTCAACACAAGTGTAGGTGGTTCTCTCTCAGAAAATGGACATGGGAGGTGGTAGTTTCGTCCTGGTTGCTCCCTCTAAGAGTTGGTGAAATGGGTGGGGTATATATATAGGCAGCACCAAAATCTAACCGTTACACACCTTGCTACTTGTGAGCTGCGTTGGGATTTCCTCGAAGAGGAGAGGATGATGCAGTATAGTAGAGATAAGTATTTCCCTCAGTTAGGAAACCAAGATTATGAATCCAGTAGGAGAACCAAGTAACACTATGTAAACAGCACTTGCACACAAGCAACAAATACTTGCAACCCAATGCGTAGAGGAGTTGTCAACCTCTCAACGGTTATGTGCAAGATTAAATTTTAGTGAGGTAGTTTTGGTTTTAATATATGATAGGAAATAGACCTGGGGGCCATAGTTTTCACTAGAGGCTTCTCTCGAAAAAATAGCATTCGGTGGGTAAACAAATTACTGTTGAGCAATTGATAGAAAAGCAAATAATTATGACGATATCCAAGGCAATGATCATACATAGGCATCACGTCCAAGATTAGTAGACCGAAACGATTCTGCATCTACTACTATTACTCCACACATCGACCGCTATCCAACATGCATCTAGTATATTAATTTCATGGAAAAACGGAGTAATGCTTTAAGCAAGATGACATGATGTAGACAAGATAAACTCACGCATGAAATAAATCCCATCTTGTTACCCTTAATAGCAATGATACATGCATGTCATGTCTCCTTCTGTCACTGAGATTGAGCACTGCAAGATCGAACCCATCACAAAGCACCTCTTCCCATGGCAAGATAAATCGATCTAGTTGGCCAAACCAAACCAATAAATCAGAGAAGAAATACGAAGCTATATTAACCATGCATAAAAGAGTTCAGAGAAAACCCAAATAATATTCATGGATAGCTCTGATCATAAACTCACAATTCATCAGATCTCAACAAACACACCGCAAAAAAGAATTACATCGGATAGAACTCCAAGAACATCAAGGAGAACATTGTATTGAAGAACATCGAGAGAGAAGAAGCCATCTAGCTACTAACTATGGACCCGTAGGTCTATGGTAATCTACTCACGCATCATCGAAGGGGCAGCAAGGATGATGAAGAACCCCTCCATGATCATTTCCCCCTCCGGCAGAGTGCCGGAAAAGGCCTCTAGATTGGATCTCGTGGTTCCGGAACTAGCGGCGGTGGAAAAAGTATTTCGTGGACTCTCCCAAGAGTTTGGGATTTTAGAGTATTTATAGAGGCAGAGGTAGGTCAAAACGATGCTCGTCGGCCCCACTACCCACCAGGGTGCGCCAGAGGCCCCTGGCGCGCCTTGGTGGGTAGTGGGCCACTCTTCCATCTTCTGGTTGCCTCCTGAAGCTTCCAGGGTCTCTTATCGCCAGAAAAAATCTCCAAAAAGTTTCGTGGCATTTGGACTTCGTTTGGTAGTGATATTCTGCAAAGTCAAAAACAAGCAAAAAACAACAACTAGCACTGGGCACTAAGTTAATAGGTTAGTCCCAAAAAATGATATAAAGTTGCTTGTAATTGTATATCAAACATCCAAGATTGATAATATAATAGCATGGAACAATAAAAATTTATAGATACGTTGGAGACGTATCACACCTTTATGCACAACTCGATGGCACCGGGTGAAACCACTTGGTGAGACCGGCTAGTGCAAAAGGTTTGAACTTTAGGCTTTTCGGTGAGACCGGATGGACCAGCTCGGTGGGACCAAAAGGTGATGACCTAAGCACTTTCCACACTTTGATGAGACCGATCGAAACCACTCGGAAATTCTGAGATGAAATTGATAAGCAACAGAAGGCTGGCAAGTGTACGTCGGTGGGACCAAAGGGTCATCTCGGTGAGATCGAGTTGCTAGGGTTTAGGCAGTGGCTTTGTCAAGTGTAACTCGGTGAGTTCGAGTAGATGTGTATCGGTGGGACCGAGTTTTCCTTTAGGGTTTTGGACATAGATGAATGTGAGGGTGTGGTTGAGGGTTTTGGAGCAATATCTCTAAGCAATTTGAGCAAATGGTCTGTGATCAAAACCTCATCCTTTTTTAATAGTATTGGCTTTCCTATGGACTCAATGTGATCAAGGATCAGTTAACCAAAAATGTCGAGTCTTGGAGCTTTTGCCAATGTTTGCCCTTTTCTTTTTGAGGGTCCACATTCACATCCCATTGCCATACGTAAATTGAACTTTCCTGAAGTATTCTTTGAGTAGGCATTAGTTAAGTGATGTATATGTTGTTTTGAGTTACCAAAACCACCTAAGGATTAGTTGCACTTTCAATCTCCCCCTTTTTTAAAATATAGATCAAAGCTTCCACATAAGGTATAATCATTGAATAACATCATTGCTTTGAGAAGTATGTGATAAGCAAGAGCTTCCCATAAATTAGGATCATGGGGTGACTCTTCTATGCCACATACATCTTGGTGGAGCGTACTAAAGAATATGAATGGAATATGCTACTTGTGGGCTGCGTTGGGATTTTCCCCGAAGAGAAGGGGAGATCACTACAAAAAAATACACTTCCGTGATGATACGTGTTTGTCACAGTAGGTCACATTTTTTGTCATGCATGTACATCCATGACGATTTTGTGACAGAATCAAGATAGTCATACCTGTGCTGTTGTAGAAGTGTTCCATGACAATACCAAAATTATCATCACGGAAGTGTCCACTTCCATGACGATAAATGGCGTGTCATGGAAATTCTTTCGTCAAGGGTAACCGACACGTGGCATCCACCGTAACGGGTCGCCGTTAAGCTATCGGGTTCCAGTTTGGATCCGATAACCCGTTAACAGGCCAGACCAATGGGCATTTTCCACGTGTAAAATTCTCAATGGCTAGAGGAACCACGTGCCGGCTCAGCGTTGGGACAGATGTCATCCACTCATTGGACGGGAGGCACCTATGATACATCGACATGTGGCACGGCCCAACAAAGGCCCATTCAGGTGAAAAGGCCGGCCCGTTTGACTTGGTCAAAAGGTAGCGGGCCGGCCCACAGAAAGCCTGTTAAGGGCCTGTTCGCATATAGCCCATTTACAGCCCGCTAACTCACGACCCGTTATGGCCTATCCGAATTGGGCCCAGTAGCGTCATCTTGGCCGTCCAATATGATTCCAGCCCGTTGTAACTTCCAGCCCATGTATGGCCCATGACGTCTTTCGGCCCATACGAGGGCCTTTGTAACTCTAGGCCCATTAAAGGCCCGCGGTGAAACTAGCCCATAATGAACAGTGCATCGCTTTACACCCACTGGCGGCCCATTATTCCATTGGGCCATTTCCAGCCCGTGTTACCTTTCGGCCTTCTAAGGGCCCATTTATTCTTGGGCTCATTTCCAGCATTCGGTTACTTACGGTCCGTTACTGGCCTGTTCCGCTTATGGGGCAAATTCAACTCGTGGTTACCGCCGGCCCGTTTGTGGCCCGTTAACCCATTAGGCTGTTTTCATAGCGTCATCAAATACAGCCCATTAACGACCCATGATGCCTGTTGATAGAATTAAGCCTGTTATACATTTCGGCCTACTAACGACCCGTTATGGTCGGGCCATAAACACACGATTTCCACTCTAGCCCGTTTACGGCCCATTTTGCGGACCGTTATTTGTCCACGAATAGTACAGCCCATATTTAACCAATCGATCATACGGCTCGTAGAAGGCCCATTGATTATACGGCCCATCGAGGGCCCATGGATCCTACGGCCCATAGGAGGCCCATGGTCACTACAGCAGGTAGCAGGACCATGGTTACAATGGTCCGTATGTTTCCCATGGTTATTGTGGCCTAGTTATAAAAAATAGGTTATTGTGGCCACTAGAAAAACGCGGAAAAAGAACTGCAGTGACTACAAGCAAACAACTAAACAAGACAATAAGGAAATAAATAAGCAAGCAACTAACGCTAGGCTATTATGGCTATTACACATATTACATCCACTGGGCATCAAAGTTCGCCACCAGTGCAAATATAGGGAACAAAGCAGCATATCACATACACTAGTTGTCAAAGTTGGCGACTAGTGCAAATAAACGCCGCAGCAAAACAAGTCCAGAACTGAAACCACTTCAGAAGAGCTCAAGAAACAATATCCTGGGTACCCAGCATGCTGGTAAGATGCTTAGCAAGCTTATTAACTTTCTCTTGTTTGGCCCTTAAATCCTCCAGCGCTTGCTGTTGCACCAGAAAGTATGCATCTGAATTCTGCAGGGACTTCCTAAGTCCTTCGGCTTCATGTCGCAGCACATCTAATCGATGTCTTTCAACTTGAAGTTGAGACTCAAGAAGACGAACTGATTCAGGCAGCAAGTTCGAAGAGCTTGTGCCAGCAGTAGTGCCCAGTAACTCAAACACTACATCAAGACAGGACTTTGGGGTTGTCTCACTATCGTCAAGATAGTTTTTATCAGCTTTCTTGAAGACCAACAGGGATGTCTCACTATCTTGAACCTTATCCTCATTACTTCCTTTACCGTTGCATAACGGGGTACTCTTCTCCAATATTTTGTCCGCATTATTAAAGAGAAACAAGCAGACACATCACAGGTTTACCATGTTGTATATGAAACTCATTTTGGTAAATCAGTTCAGTAGTAAAGTGGACATGATAACAGCATGAAACAAACATATATCTATGTACCATGGTCACTGTATGGTCTATACCATTCTAGTTTTTGTTGCCAAATCAAGATAGAGACACAGTTCAAATAATATATGTTTAAGACAAAGCAGCATAGACATAATATAAGTGTGGGAAACTACATAGCAATAACAACACTTGTAATGTGCATGACATGAGAACATAACTATTTATTCAATTGAAACTGAAATCAACATAGAGCAAGTTACAACAGCAAACCAGTTAAATAAGCAGATTTAAGACATACCAGTTGCGCCACTGGAGTTTCAATTCCATCCTTCAAATTTGAAAATAGTTGGTATGAGTAAATACAGTGATGGAAGAGAAAAGGAGTATGAACCATAGCTACAGAACCTGACCTGAGAACAATTCTTCTTCTGCTTTAAGCATTGAGTTGGGGTTCGGAGTGGTGGTCCTCGTGCTTTGGGCACTGCAATTGCCTTACTAACTGCTCGTGTTTGGGTGCTCTGTGGTGGAGATAGTGCTATGTCAACTGGAACTGGGTTACTATCTGCTGGGGTTGGGGTTAGAAGGGGTGTAGCTGGTTCTCTGTCCAACTGGGTAGGGGTACAATCTGCGAGAGTCTGGGTTATGTGTGGTGGGGCTGGTTCTTGGGCAAGTACAACCATGGTTCTATCTGCATCGATTGGTAGCACAATCTTTTCTGAAGACCGTGTTGTTACTCCCTTACATACTGCCATCACCCCCTCCAATTCAAATGGCTGATAAACAAGAAAAGTAATTGAATGTACAGACATTGTATGATAGACTGGTGCAATGGATAGTGGGGAATAAAAGAGGGCATGAAATAATTCACATTTATGTTGTCTAACCAAACAGGATAGCATGACACAATTTCACATATATGATGGCTAACTAAACAGGATAGCATGACACAATTTCACATATAGGATGGCTAACTAAACAGGATAGAAAGACATAATTCAAAATATGATGACTATGTAAACAGGATGACATGATATAACTATATGATGTGTTTATTAAATAGGTTGGCATGCCATAATTCACATACATGCCGCCTATGGAAACATGATAGCATGATATAATTCACGGATAGAATGACATAATTCAAAATATGATGACTGTAAACACTAAACAGGATGAGATGATATAACTATATGATGTCTTTATTAAATGGGTTGGCATGCCATAATTCAGATAGATGCTGTCTATGTAAACATGATGGCATGATATAATTCAAATATATATATATATATATATATATATATATATATATATATATAGACACACACATAAACACTATTCTGATCACGGGATCAGAATAATATTCTGATAACTACCTGACGTGTCCCAGCAGTAGTAGTTGAACTTTCCCCAGTGCTAGGTTGAACTTCCGTCAACATTGCCCAAATGGGGCTTGCGATATACCGTTGGAAAGCTGTGGACACGAGTATCATGATCCAAGTTAAATTTTTGTCAAAATGTAAGCGGTTTAAGAGCAGTTTTGAAAACTATTTTTTGTTCATACAAAAAACGTGAATCGTATTTTTGATCCCATTTCTAAACTGTTTATTGGAATGATGCAAATAATATGGCGTTGGAAAGCTGCTGCAAATGCGCTCCTTCCACATGTAGAACGTTTTCTCTAATTTCCTATGGTTAAAAAGTAATTTGAAAAATCGTAGAATTTCGCAAACCGAACAGCCGAGTTCGTATTTTTGGTGCCATTTCTAAACAGCTAATCCAATGGAGGCAAATGATATGGCATTGAAAAGCTTATGAAAATGCGCGTCTTTTTCATGTATAAAGTTTTTTCTAATTTTGAACGGTTTAAGAGTAATTTAGAAAACCGTCCAAATTCCACCGACTTCGTATTTTTGAGTTAATTTTTTTACTCTATGTCAGAATGTAGCAAATGATATGGCATTGGAAAGCTTGAAGAAATGCGAAACTTTTTGGTACATAAATTTTCTCCCAATTCCTTACGGGTTTAATTCAATTTTGAAAACGGTTAAAAACATTTTTTTGGCCGTAATTTTTGCAAACTTTGTTGGAATGAGGCAAATAATATACCGTTGGATAACTATCGAAAATGCGAAACTTTTTCGTATGTAAAGTTTTCTCTGATTCCCAGCCGATTTCAAGTATTTTGGAAAAAGGCGAGATCATGATTTCTGCCTTCATCGTGAAAGGAAATGCACTGCGTGAAGTAGTTGAACTTCCGGGGCATGTATATTTGAACTTCACTCTGTTTTTGACGTGCTGTTTTTTTGCCCGTAACTCCCAAACCACTTACCAGAATTGAAGAAATGATATACCGATGGAAAGCTGTTGAAAACACGCAACTTTCCCGTATTGATCAGTTTTTCATACTCGCGATGGTTCAAAAGAATTTTTGGAATGCATAAAAATGTGTTTTAAACTGTATACATGGAATTTTTAAACCGTTCGTTGAAATGTAGCACATAATATACCATTGGAAAGATTATGAATAGCAACAAGTTTTTCATGTAGACAGGTGTTACAAATTCGTTGCCGTTTAAGAGCAGTTTTTAAAATGTTTTTGCCTTTTTTTCAACTTGTAAATGAACGATGGACGTCTCGCACAAGATTTTTCAACTATGCTAGGAGGAGCACGTGAACTTCTTGCAACAAACCTTTGAAGCTTTTAGTTTTCTATTCTTATATTCTTATCGAAAACACATTTCGTGTAGTAGTTGAACTTCCCTTTGTTTTCACCTTGAACTTCTGTCACATATTTTTGTTCAACCTCTCTCACAAGAATTTTTAAACTTTTCTCGGGCCGAGCACTTGAAATTTCAGCAACAAAACTTTTAGCCTTTGCTTTTTCATTCTTTTTTTAATACAAAATGCATAGTGTGTAGTACGTGAACTTCTGGCAGTTATCAATATGAACTTCTCTCGGTTACGTGAAAATACCTGAGTTTTTTATAGACATTGACCCGCTCTACCCTTTTTTATTTGAACTTCATTTGTGTATTTTTACAAATGTGTGAAAATTGGAGGTTTTTTAGAAACATCGAACTTCTTTGTTTTTTGAAAGTGAACTAATTGGTTTTATTCTTTAGTAACTAGAAAAATCTGATTTTTCAAATAAATATCAAACTGCTCCGCTTTTTCCAATTGAATTTCTTGGTTTTATTCTCTAGTAATGTGGAAACCTGAGTTTTTTTATATACATTGAACTACTCTGTTTTTCGAAATTGAACTTCTTGGTTTTAATCTTTACCATTGGGGAAAATCTGAGTTTTTATAAACATTAAACAACTTCATATTTTTTTAGTTCTGTACTTCTTGGTGTTATTCATTAGTAATGGGAAAAGTCCTAGTTATGTAATAAATATCAAACTGCTCAATTATGTAAAGTTGAACTTCTAGGTCTTATTTTTAAAAGAAGGAAAATCTTTTTTTATAAAATTTTTGAACTGCTCGGTTTTTTCAATTTGACCTTCTTGATATTGTAATAAACATTGAACTTCCCCATTATTTAAATTTGAACCTCTAGATTTTTTTTGTAGAACGGGGAAAATCCATTTTCCCTATAAATTTTGAGTTGCTCTATTTTTTAATTTGGCCTTCTTGGGTTATTTAGTAGTAGCGGAAAAAATCCTAATATAGTAATAAGCATTGAACCACTCCGCTATTTGTATTTGAACTTCTAGTTTTTTTAATGAGGAAGCCACCTTTTTAGGTTTTATTTTCCTTTTAGTAATGAAAAAAATCTCAATAATTTTTCGTAAACATCGAACTTCCTTCTCTTCTTTGTTCTTCCTTCTCTTCTCTGTTCTTTTTCATGAACTAATGGTGTTTTTTATTCTGATTTCCACACTTTGTTATGTTATATTTTATATTTATATATATATACACTGACCTAATTGTTATATATGAACTTCCAAAAGTTTGAATCGTGGACTTTGTTACGTGTGGATTTTTTTTCAAATTGAAATTATACATGTTGAAAGCAGACTGCGTTTTAAAATTTCTGCTTTTTTTCAAGGACAAAGTTTCCATTAAAATCACACACGTGGGATCACACACCCAGCAAAGATACAAGGGGTACCACACAACAAGTACGCTTGCCATAATACACACACAAACACACACTTAAGCAGTCACACCACACCAAGAACACACACATCGAAGCACACTAACGCAAGCCCGTGGATGACATTTGAGTTGGCCCACAATCCTCCATCACGCTGACACTCGCTGTCCTCCGGCTCTCCACTCCATAGTTGAACTTCAGTTGCGCATACGCATACATGGATCCATCAAGAGTCAACACAATCTTCAGTTAATTTCTTCAAATTTTGTTCTCGGCACATGGCGTCCATCAATTCGCTCAACAATTCGGCATGGAACAACAAAGCCATAACTTTTCTTTTGTTCTGCAGAACACAAATGCAAAAACTTGCCAGCATTGATTTTGAGAGTGTTGGTGTTCCAGAAAATATACTTTAGCATACTTTTGACCTTCTCGAACAATTTCTTTTGACCTTCAGCCGTTTTTCCTTATTCCAATATAAGTGAGCCAACTTGACAACAACGTATAATGCTCTACAGCGCCAATGTCGTGAGTGCGTCCGCCCATGTCAACGAGGAAGGAGTCCCTAACGCACGCTGTTGCACGGACACCAGCTCTAGCAGCAATACGCCGAGCTGCAAAAAAATTCAGTTAACATCATGGTTCATAAACTACTATACATTCGTAGTTAACATCATGCTTCACAAACTACTAGACATCATGGTTCATGGGGAGAGACGAGCAGAGAGAAGTACAAGTCTTCTTTTTGTGCAGTGAACAGTATAATCTTTTACATGTCTTCTTCAGATATTATAGTAATAAACTCTGAACTTGTAACTTGATAGAAACTGAAATTTAGTTCTTTTGGAGATTTGGGAGACTATGTGAGTTGCGTCCGCACAAGCCACCAGCTACACACACCTGGGAGAAGAGAAATCAAAAGCAGGCTTCTGTATATATCCAATCGATCACAAAAGTAGTAGCTTCATATCACAAGTTCAGAAGAACGTTCTACACAGAGTTCAAAACAGCAAGCTAAAAGGTTGAAAGTATATAACCACCAGCAGCAAGTCATGCAAACTAGCGTGACAGCCGGCGTATAGTTGTCGTAGAACTTGGCATACATCCATAGTAGAACTTCAGGGCGGCCGCCGTATAGCTATACTAGAACTTTCACAAAACGTCTTTGCACTTGGTGTACAGCGGCCATAAGCGACAACGGCCTCGAGCATGACCTGAGCCAACTCTCTGCAAGGGAGCCCGTCATGGCCGTGGGATCAGAGCTAGGTCGTCGCTGGAGGAGGCCGTCGGCAGCGTCATAGGGCAGGGTTGAGCTACAACGGCTGCTTTGCAGGGGAGCCATGGCTGCGACGGGCATGAGCAACAAGTTGGGATCCAGCTTACATCGCGCGGTGCTGGCGAACGACAGCAACTGGAGATGTTGGACTGTGCCGACGAGGTGAAGCTGGAGGATGCGTCCACCGCGACACCACTCACCGGTGCTTGGCGGCACTGGAAGGAAGCGTTGGGTCTGTCACCGGGAGCCGGGCAAGGCAGGGAGGAAGCAGGCTGAGGAAGGCAGGTCGGCGGCCCCTGTGGAAGGCGGGGGCGGTGGCGAGCTGGGGAAGGCGGGTCGGCGACGCGCCGAGGAAGGTAGGCGGGCGGCGCACTGGGAAGGGCGGGCCGGCGGCGAGATCGGGGAAGTTGGGGATAAGGTGGGGCGCGGCGTTTTTTTCCCTCATTGGGCCGGTTTGGGAGCATCCCGTCGGCTCCTATATAGGTCCGGCTGTTTTCAGAATAGTTATTCTAATCCTATGATTAGAATAGTGATGTCCTATATATATATATACTAAGCAAGTAAGCAGATGGCAATCGCATATATGATGTAAAAACTAAGTAATGCAAGATAACATATGCATGATATGAGTACTATAACCCTGCCTAGTTTGAGCATAGACCTCAGGGGGGAAATAGGACTGGTCATCTGTCTCTAAATCCTCCTCTGAGGAGCTACCTTTGACCAGCAAGATGTCTACTTCAGCAGGTAGCATTGTCTGCTTTGAAGACCTTGTTTTCACTCCAGATACTTCCATCACTGCTTCAAATGGCTGATGCACATGAAGAGTAGTTGAATATACAAGTGTTGTCGATAAATAGAATACGTAATACAAAAAAAGGGTAGCTTGATATAATTCACATATATGATGATTAGCTAAACAACATGACATTGCATAATTCACATATATAATGCCTTGCAACAAGATAGTAACCAGCGAGATATGCGCTTCGTCAGATAGCATTGTCTGCTCTGAAGACCTTGTTTTCACTCCAGATTTTTTCATCACCGTGTCAAATGGCTGATGCACACGAAGAGTAGTTAAATGTAGTAACATTGTTGACAAATGTAATACGTAATAAAAAAGGATGGCGTGATATAATTCATATATAAGATGACTGACTAAGCAGGATGGCATTGCAAAATTCACAAATATGATGCCTGGCTAAACAAGATGGCGTTGCATAATTCACATATATGATATAGAAACTAAACATATGGCATTCACACAAAGCATATCTAAACTAAGGAGATGACATATTTGATGTATAAAGTAAGCAATGCAAGGCACCATATGGATGATATGACCAACATCAGCATGCCAAGTTAGAGCGAAGACCTCAGGGGGTAAATAGGAGTGGTCTGCTCCTTCTGAATCCCCCTTGAAATAGTTATCTTCCTCTTGATTACAATCTGAAATGGGTGGAGGGGGCTGCCTTTCCGCCCACCATGGAGCGACGTCTGCATGAAATTTTATTGCCACGCAAGGCTCGTCTCTTTTGCTCTACATGTTCAGTTCCATTATGTTCAATAGCTGACATGCATAGGAATAAAACATAGTGAGATTATGTAAGGAGTGCATGCAGAAATCCAGAGTAATGGTAGCAACCTGTGGATAGACCCAAAACCAATGATAGCAGGCAGATAATGGCTTCAGTTAAAAAATACACATAATGGCTTCTTTATTGTTTGTTTCCCACCCAACATGAAACTCATAGTAGACACCAGAGATTAACCAGATAGTAGACAGATACTATTGATTGCGGCCCCGATATGTACCCCACAACCATTTAAAAACTCAAGTTTTAGCATTAGTTTGGAGCTGACTCAGAGTCTAATCGGTGAACAGGACGATAGAGTAGCATGTAATATTAAGCGATGCATAACGTAAGCAGACACGAAAGAGTGCGACCTCTCTTGCGGACCCGTGTAGTACTCAAGGTCATATGCTTAGTTGATGATGGTAATGAAGTTGTCGAGGCTACCGGTGGCGGGGAAGAAGATCTGAGGCGGCGAAAGACAGTCTGGAGGGTGGATCCCTACTGTGGTGGACCCTTCTGTCGTTGGAGCAGCTGAGCTGGGGTGGACGACGGCGTGGCAGGAGCGGGACAAACCACACAAGGTTTTCTTTGACAACTGTCTGTAAGAGAAGTAATTCTGTAAGGGCTCGTTTGAATTGGAGGATTCTAACAACGCAGGGATAGGAAATACGCAGTAATAGGATAGGAATGCATGTGCAAAACAGAGAATTTAAAATCACAGGATTTCTGTCAATCTGGGTGTTTGGTTCACAGGAATTGGAAGGTCACAAGAATGCAAAGAAGCATGGTCAAATTAAGTCAAACCACAAGAAAATGTACAATTATAATGCTATTATGCTACTATCAGTCAGTCTTGTTCTTCATGAATAGGATTTTGAAAAGGAGGGCCAAGTGGATATTAAAATTCCTACGGTTTTTCTTTGAAAGAGACACTAAAGGAACAAATCCTACAGTTTTCCTTTGCTCCATTCCTTTGAACCAAATGCATTAATAGTAGTACCATAGGAAACTTTCCAATTCCTATGTTTTTCCTTCACTTTTCCTTTCAACCATTGGCAATTCTAGTAGGCAGGCTTGAACAGGCAAAAGCCTACACTCAAAAAATGTATTTGTGCTACTTGTACTACTTTGGACCCAGGCCACTGCCCTACTAACTCAACTCCCAGGCCCATCTACACATGCACAGCTCAAATGCGTAGAAATAAATAATGATGGCTTTCGAGAGAGTCCATCAAGGATAGCTAAGTTGCCTGGTACCTCACTGCTTGTTATATAGGAGAAACTAATCGTATTTCACGCTACTACATGTGCTCAGTGGACAATATATGTAACATGTAGAGTAAAAGAGCAATGCAGCAAGTGTACAACCTCTTTGGCGAAGCCATGTCGATCTCAGCATCATTGGGTTGGTCGCTGAGGATGCTGCAGCTGATGTGGCAGTCGGAGGAGGGGAAGAATATCTTAGGTGCCTGGAGATGGAGCCAAGGGTACTGCTCCGCTGTGATGGAGGGTTTCGTCGTTGGAGCAGCTCTGGTGAGGTGTACGATGGCGAGGCTGAAGCAGGACAAGAGAGACAACGTTAACCTGAAGTGGTATTCTAATAGCATCTCCGATAGATGATGTAAAATACATAACCAACAAGTGCTAGATGTAAAATACATCAGCCGCTCATCTCTGAACTTAACTATCGAAACTGAATTTAACTGTTAAAACTGAATTTTACTATCTAAACTGAATTTTGCTGTCAAAACTGAATTTTACCGTCAAAACTGAACGCACTAGTAGCAGAAAATCAGTGCACTAATAGTTTTGGCCGCTCGAGCACTAGTGACAGAGTAGCAGTGATCTAAATCGGTAGCCGCTCCAGCAGGGACCGTACTACCAGAGAGCAGCCGGGGCAGAGTAGCAACAATGCCTAGAGCAGCAGCGCGTGCAAGAGCCGGGGCAGCTGGTCATGTAGCAGCATCTCGGGTAGCAGCAGTAGGAGGTCGAGTGAGAGCCGGAGCTACTGCTCGTGCAGCAGCAGCATAAGCAAGAGCAAGAGCAGCAGCACGAGCAAGAGCCAGAGCAGACCAGGCAGGGGACCGAGAGCAAGAGCAACAGTGCGAGCAAGAGCCAGAGCAGACTAGGCAGGGGACCGAGAGTAAGAGCAGAGCAGCAGCGTGAGCGAGAGCCGAAGCAGCAGTAGCAGGGCCAGCGAGAGCCGGAGTAGTAGCAGCAGCACTGACTGATGTGGACGTCGCCGCCGAGGGAGCGGCGCCATGGAGGAAGTGGCCGGCGCCGCCGCCGTAGATTGAGCCGTGCCATGGCGGCTCGGTACCGAGTGCCGGCAGCACCGTGAGATCGAATCAAGAAGAAAATGCAGCGATTAGTGTAGAACCTTATTGGTGGCGCCAATTAGGCCTCAGCTTCATCCGAGGAATCGGTGATGGTGCTGCTCTTCCAGTGGTGCAGGTGAAGACGACGCTGTGGGAACGGAGGTGGCGTGAAAGACGAGGCAAATGTCAGGGCAGCTCCTTGGAGGTGGAGGACGGGGTGGCTGAACCAGCGGGACGACAAGATCGACGACGAATCCTCATTCGGTGCGGTGGATGAGGGACGTCGAGCTGTTGTGATGGACGATGTCGTCGGGGAAGAGGCTCCGACTAGGTGGCAGACGGAGGAGGGTGTGGGGCTTCGCGGGTTTTCGCGGTCTCGGTGTACGAATGGGGGGGGGGGGGGGCGGAGGGGATGGGAGGAGGAACCATGGCTTAGGGACGCGCTTGTCCGAAACGTGGGTTAAGTTACGAAAGTAGCCCCACTGATTTGAACTAGGTGGTTTTTTCGGTTCAGGGGTATCACGGGAATTTCGCGTGTCGGGATTTCGCAGGAGGTGGGAGTTTACGCGCACGTTGTAATTTTGGGATAGCAAGGCGCGGGTTGAGATAGAGGGAATTTTAGGAGCACAACAAGACAAAGAGATATCTTAAAATTTCGGGATAACAAGGTGCGGGATGAAATTTCCGGACAAGCCTAACGTATACTGTACCACTACTAGAAATCTACGTTTTACCTAGGGCTAAGGCCTTCACCTAGAGCTTATTAATCTCCTCAAGGGAAAGAAAAGTAATGAATAGTTTCCCTCTAGGGAAAGACAATTTTGCTGCAAAAAAAACTGGAAAATAAAATTTCCCAAGCACTCGTGCCACATGCATACAATCCACCCTGAAAAAACACCAAGATATGGCCTCCCGCGTCGACGGCGTGCGCCTTTTATTTGCCCCCGCGCATGAGGGCCCATTCTGCAGTGAGATAGCGAAGGGAGAAAGGGCACGCAGTGCCAATTTTTTTGGCTAAATTAGGTCTCCTTTACCCGTGCCTCAAGCCATCGCCGCCGCCAGAGAAAATCCCCCATCCTTCTCACCTCAATCTTCCTCTCCCCCATCGCATGGCCCACCGCGCCCCTACCGGCCCTGTTCCGCCGCGTAGCCTCTTCCTCCCCTTCTCCCCCACATCGGTGACAGAGTCGGACCATCCGGCGGTGGGCACGATGTCCTCTCGCGGATCTGACTGCCGCCACCGTGGCCTTCTCAACGCCACCTAGAGCTCCCCCATGACGCGGTTGTCCCCGACGAGCACCACCCTGACACTACCGTCCCCGGCGAGCTCCTCCCCGATGGCCCCATACACTCCTGCACCGCCCCACCCCCTCCTCTCCTGCACCTCGAGCACTACGGCGAGAACAACGGCATCCACCTTCCCGCTAGATCAAGATCGCGTCCACCACCTCGACTTCTCTCCAAAGGTTCTCTCCTTGTCTCTCACTCTCTGGTTTAGGTAGTTGTATATGTTCTGATGTGTTATGTGTGCAGATCTCGCAAGCGATGCTCGTCTCTGTGATTTGCTTGTCAAGAAATTATGCATAGATTACTTCACTGCTGCTTTCGGCTAGCTTGCCATTGTGGAAGAATATTAGTTTCCCCTTTGCATATCCGCTCCTGCAGGTTTAGTAGTACAAGTCTATTAATTTAGGTGTTTCAGCTTGCATGTTATGTCCAGATCCAGAGCTTACAGGTCTATCAATTTAGGTGTTTCAGCTTGCCCGTTATGTCCAGATCCAGAACTTAAAAGTAGCACTTTCACATACAAGATCTATTAGGTAATCTTTTAGTTTCAAGTTTAGAATTAAAGACAGATATATGGCTGCTATGATGCAGGTTGGCCATGCTAGCAGTGGCGGAGCTTGAAAGAAATCTTAGGAGGGGCGAAGGTAAAACAAAAAAAATCAAATACGTAGCTTCAAATATCAGCTCTTTATTTCTTCCCGCTCCTAAATTGCATAAGAAGTTGTTGAATGTGATTTTACTATCTGTGCTTAACACAAGCTACTGGATAAAAAATCATCTTCCAACATATTACGTAGCATTGTCTTAATAATCTTCAAACTAGAAAATACACGCTTGGCACTTGTCGTAGGAAATTTAAAATCAATGGTCTTTCTTTTAACCATTATGTCTCTAAAAAACAATTTTTAATTAGAACTCCAACAAGTTAAGATGAAACATGAAAGGATCTACACTGAAAAGGCATAATCAAAAGAGTTGGACTTCACTATAGCAGGATTAAATTCCCAGTGGGGAGAGTGAGGGTAGACTGCTCTTGCTGCTCATAGCCTCACTTGTACATGACACCGGCAGTGGTCTGATGCCTAAGCACGGCCGTGACTAGACGAGCCCAGGAGCTCTAACCACTAGCATCTGGCCCCAACGCCAGCAAGCTCCAATGGCCTGTGTCCTGGCTCCCCGACCCCATGCTCACGCGTCACCGGTTGCAAAGTCCGCGCTAGACAAAAGAGTAGAAGACGCGCTACAGTATTGGGTCGTTGCTTGTTTGTCTCCTATGCAGAGCGTGAGAAGGATGTGATAACTGTGCCTTATGGGTTGTAGTGTGCAGTACTACTACTTGGTACTATTTTTTTTCCTTTTTGCTGGGGGGCGACTGTCGGTGTCAAAACTGGCAGACCTCGGGGTAGGGGGGTCACAAGCTGTGGATTCTTGGATCAATGGTAACAGGAACGATGAACACGGTGTTTTACCCAGGTTCGGGCCCTCTTGATGGAGGTAAAACCCTACGTCCTGCTCTTGTTTATATTGATGAAGTATCAAGGTACAGAGTTGATCTACCTCGAGATCATATGTTGTGGTCTAAACCCAAGGGGTATGATGAGTAATGTCATAATCTATCTATCAACGAGCCTGGCCTCGGCTTATATAATGTACCAGAGGCCTAGGATAACAAGAGTCCTAGTCAGCTACGTTGGTGGAGAGGAGTCCATGTCTTGATCACCAAGTCTTGTGGAATCTTCCTCGTATATGTCTTCGGCTGTCCGAACTGGCCCATTAGTGAACCGCCACGGGGGTCCTCGGCCCAACCCACTGGTCGGGAGACGACATGGTGAGCACCCCCTAGTCCAGGACACCGTCAGTAGCCGCCTGAACCGGTCTTCAAGCTGGGGAGGCTCCTCGATTCTTCCAAACTGTTCTTCATCTTCGGTCGTCGGTCTTGAAAACTGGTTCAACAAATCTTCCCATCTCTGATCTTGAGGATCGCCGAGATATATCCGAAGAGTTCATACGTCGGGTATCCGAGGAGTCTTTTAAGTTATCGGCCTCTATCAGTGCCTTGTAAGTTTTTTATGCCACACCTGGGGTTTGAAGTGCTTCCCGTGCGACGGCGCCCTCTTGCGTCCGAGCTCTAATGCCGAACTAAATCCAAGGTGTCTTTTCACAGCCGAGCTCCAGCACTATTCGGCATTCAAGGTATCCTCTTGCGTCCGAGCTCCAACGCCGAACTGAATCCGAGGCGTCTTAGATTATCTTGGCATCTGAAAATTTGAATGAGTTCATCCGAGCTTAAATGCCAGAGTAGTCTTCTATGGAATGAGCCATTCGAATCCGAGCTTTACGCCGGACTGCTTCCGAGCTCCAACGCCGGACTGCATCCGAGTTCTAACGATGGTCAGCATCCGAGGTGTCATAACTACCTCGGTCTTCAAAAGATTGAACGAATTCAGCCGAGCTTAATGCCAGAAATGCCCTCTATGGAGCCAGCCACTGGCGCCCGAGCTTTATGCCGGACTGCTTTCGAGGTGGTGCACCACCCTGACTGCGGGCTGATTTTTTGTGAATATTTTCAATTGGTGCAATTTATTCTCTGCCGAGATATATAGCTAGTAGCCCTCAAGGTGTGTGTCCGTCTAAAACCCGAGATGCACCTGAAGAATGGCATAAAACCGGTGATCCCAGTAGCCCCTGAGACTCAGGTCGATTCACAAAATCGGCCTGAGGATCAACTCCTAGCTCTGTAGCATACTTAGGAATAAAAATGTGGTGTGCATATTCCTCGAGACTCAGGTTGGGTGCGACCGACCAACCTGAGAATCATAATCTCCTCGGGAACTATTTCGCACTTTGTAAACTATCTGCATTGAATCGTCGATGCAGTAGCCCCCGAGCCAATGGTCGGGTGGCAACACCAGATCAGGGGATCGATGTGCCCCTTTAATATTTGTAAATGAGAAGCGCGAAGCCCAGTAGCCCCCAAGCCTTAATGTGGGCACGGGTGGCCGAATTAAGGATCAATGCCCGGAGTATATCACAATTTATGTGTAATGATTCTATGTATCCAAGTACTTTACATCACTAATGCTCGGATCCGCATTGTACAAAACTTTGTTGACCGACCATCGGCTTCAACCTCTTCGGCCATCAGCCGAGGAGTGTTCGTCCTACTTTATAAAGCCTTTATAAGGGCAAAGATTTACGACAAACAAGGAAATACGGCCATACGGTTTTATAAACAAAGGTACATAGAGAGATATGTTATAAAACATCTTCTGAGAAAAATAGGTCCGTTACAGGTTCCTTTTCCTAGGCTGTCATGTTGATCATGATCATGAAACCTCAACTCCGATCAATGTGAGAGGAAAATATTGAGGATTTAGTTAGGAGAAAGTTCCCGAACTCTATGGTCCATAATGAACCAAAATTTTCACTTCCATCGTTGCTGACCAATTATATTCTTTAAGATGGCTAGCTTTCGGCTTCACCCAGTCTGCGGTACTAACTCAGACGATCCGGTAGTAACAATCACAGAGGTGCTCCCTTTACCGCCTAGCCGAACAATCGGGAACGTAGGGGTAAGCACAGGAGCCAGGCAACCCAGCTTGGCCAAAATCTTAAGTCAAATTGATGCATATTTATGGCTTTATTACGATAATTATGGAAGGCAGCGCTTGTATACTAAATACAAACACTGATGATATATGTTTATTTTGACTCCGTTGCGACCGTTTATCAGTTGAAAGTGGCCCATCGTCGGCTTCTACCCCTTTGTAGATACTACGCAGGGTGTTTCCGCAGTAACCAGACAACCCTTAGCCGACGTCTCGGTGCCAGGAGGCGGTTGTGTTAGCGGAAACAAGGCAATCAGATATGCGGGCTTTATAACTTTCACTTAGTCATAGGAGCTTTAAACTGGGGAAGCTAGCTACGAGCCCCCGGTTTCTGTTCGGCACCGACCGAAGTCTAGCCATTAACACTTCAGCCAATATTATGAAAGGCCCATCGTTTAACACGGGGTAATCGGTATCGATCTATAGTGTGACACCGTCATCGGATCGCTGACCAGTTTACGCCCATTGTGACAGTCAGTTTTCGGCTTTCTCCACTGAGGTGCTTAACCATTCGAGCTGGACGCACAATCACAGTGGTTCTCCCGTTGCACACCTAGCCGAATAAAGCGGAACATAGGAGGCAAGCATAGGAGCCGGGCAACCCAACTATTGACCGAAGACACAATTCGAAACTGATGCATATATAGCAATATCCGAGAATGTTTTTGCCGAATCTCGAAAGGTGTCCGGCGTTGCACTGCGAGACTTATGCTGGAAACACACAAATAGGTTAAGAATGCCATAGGCTTGGAAAACCAAAAAACTTCAATAAAAACTTTACGTCCGAACTAAATCAAGTTTTTGGTGCCAATCCGAACATTGGTCTTAAAATTAGTTTGTGCTTCTGTCGTGTTTTAACTTGACACATCTGATCTCAAGACTTCAAGTGGGTTAGCCGTCGGCTTCAACCTCCTATCCCGAAGGCGGAGTGCTTCTCAGGCCAGTTTTGTGAACTAAACTCGAGCGGCTTTTAGAGAGAAGCCAGGCTATCCGGCTATTAACCACACACTCGAGTCGAGAAAGGAGTAGTAGAAAGAGACTTTGCAACGACTGAGAAGAAAACACATTTATTATAAAATGGCTCATATTAATTTAAGAGCCCCCAAGTGACTTGGGTAAAAGAATTTTATGTATAATGATTGTATGTACCGAAGTACTTATATAATATCTGCGTTCGCCCGAACTTTGAACGCATCTTAACCGACCGTTGGCTTCTCCCTCTTCGGCCAAGGGCCAAAAAATGTTATCTACTCCGCCTACCGAGAATATCGGCGGTGTTTCGGATAACCAGGCAATCAGGCCATGAGGCTGTAACAGACAAATCGCGCCCAGGGAATTTATGCTATATTACTTATGTAACGTAAGAAGCATCTTCAAAAAAAAAATAGTGCCCCCAACGGTGCCTTTTCTTTGGTCGCTCAGGATTACTATGAGACTTGTGCAATGGATTTGTGTACGCGTGAGTTCCGTCGTGTGCCGACCATAGTTGAAAACAGTAAGAGCACTGGCTTTCGGCTTCACCCAGTCTGAGGTACGAGTTCGGATGACCCGACCGTACAATCGTAGAGGTGCTCCCTTTACTCCCTAGCTGAACAATCGGGAATGTAGGGGTAAGCACAGGAGCCAGGCAACCTAGCTTTGCGGAACACTTAAGTCAACATGATGCATATTTTGGCATAATACACGAACAAGGAATGGTGCGATACATTAATAATCATATGCAAGAAAAATGGCTTCATAAAGGAAGCCCCCAAGTAAATGGGGTATTTGAATTTGTTTGTAACAAACAAGGTTTTGATAAAGAAAGTTTTTCGCAAATGACTTTTTGTCAAAAAAGTATAATGCTTGGTCGAACCGAACAAAATTAAAACTGAAAGTTTTTGAGCATGAAAGCGACTTAGCTGGTTAATGTGCTCGGTGTGACATGGGCCGAGCTTGTAGCGGCTCAAGGTCCCAACCCCCAAGCCGGTCTTGACGTACCCGAGCGAAGAGCTCAGCTTGATGAAGTGGCGATGCCGTACGGTCGATGCGGTGAGGCGAAGCCCCCAAGCCCAGCCGAGGTGAAAAAGCCCTCATGACCGAGGTGACGAAGAGCTCGGTAGAAAAAAGAAGTGTTTAAGAATCAACGTTTGAACGAACAACTTTTTTGTTTAACACGAATATAATGTTTGGTTGAACCGAACAAGAAATAAAATAAAATAATTTTTTTTTTTAAAAAACTGTGCATGGAGCCGACTTAGCTGGTTAATGTGCTCGGTATTGTTGACGAGGTCCGAGCTCGTGGCGGGACAAAGACGTAGTCCGCAGCCTAGCCAAGGTCCCAGCCCCCAAGCCCGAGGTAACCAAGCGAGGAGTTCGGCTCGATGAGGTGGTGATGCCGCGCGGTCGATGTGGCGAGGCGAAGCCCCCGGTCCAGCTAACGTGACGAAGTTGGTCGGCTGGTGACGCCGAAGTCACCGGAGTAGGTTGATGAAGAGATGGCGAAGCCCCCGGTCTAGCCGAGGTGCCGGGGCAGGTCGGTAGTATGACATTTGCAGCCCCATGCCGGCCGAGGTGTCGAAGCAGGTCAGCGTGGTGGACATCGGCTTGGTCAGCCAGATTAGTATTTGGGATTTCTTCGGAATCGTCCTCCGGTACTATGGTGCGAGGAGTGAATCCGGCCAGGGTTGACTCCTGATGTTCGGACGCCGAAGTCGCGTCCAGGATTGAGGCTGGATACGGGATAAGAGAGGCGAGTCCGGCCGGAATTGACTCCCGATCTTCGGACGCAGAGGTCACATCCAGGCTTGAAGAAGCAATAGTGCGGCGATGCCGTCGCGGGCCAGATCTTGTGATGCGGTCGATGCCCGCTTGATGAAGTGACCATGCAGCGATGCCGGTGTGCCCGCTCCGTATAATTCGTGGGGCGACAATGTTGGTGATGATTTACCCTTCACGATGCCGAACTATTGTTCGGCTTGCCGAGATAATGATCCGAAGAGGTTGAGTTCGGCTCGATGAAGCGACGACCCGTCTGGCGCTGGTCGGCAGCCGTGCAGCAACGTTGTCAGGCTGGTTTGACACTGCTGCAACGGTGAAAGTTACCTCTGAAAAGGAGCAAAATTTGCGAGCATGTGTTTGGAAACAAAACACAATACCCTAGAAAGAGATTCCTCCAAAAAGGTTGTCCAATATCCCGTTCATGAAGAAAGACGAATTCGGGTCGGATTCGTATTCGCGCAGAAAATAGATCAGAAAATCGATGTGCGCATCGGAGGTTTCCCGGAGTTTGAACGGCCGGATCGAGCTGAAATTTTGAGGGGTGCTAGATACAGGAGTTCCGCAGCCGATCAACGGTTGGATCTTCCAAAGGACGTCCGAGCTAGGCGCTGGACTCTACACCCTGAACTCGTCCAGATTCCCGTCTGGACTTGACAGGGGTCCGGTATATCGTAGATCGCCGGAGATTCCTCCATCGGAATACGATGAAATTTTACAGGGTTGTTATATACACAATTCCGCACTACGCCACCAAAGGAGTCGTCGAAGCGACACTCGAGGAAGCGGCGATAGCGAATACGAATCTGCTGTATAGAAAAACAGCACGGTCGCCCGGGGACAATGTTGAAGTTGAGCCCCCGAGCTATATGGATGATTCCTCAACGATCTTGATAGAGATCAGTGTTGATGTTGATGAAGGCCCTCGTACGATCATGACGATCTGAGGCAGAGCGCAGTCCTTGGTCGAGCCAAGGTGACCAATCGAGCCGGCGACGAATATGCCGACGTCGCAGTTGATCTGCAAGCGAGCCATTGATCCATTGCCGATCACACAGCGGAACTCTCAATGAAAGCACCATTGTCGGTGTCAAAACTGGCAGACCTCGGGGTAGGGGGGTCCCAAGCTGTGGATTCTTGGATCAATGGTAACAGGAACGATGAACACGGTGTTTTACCCAGGTTCGGGCCCTCTTGATGGAGGTAAAACCCTACGTCCTGCTCTTGTTTATATTGATGAAGTATCAAGGTACAGAGTTGGTCTACCTCGAGATCATATGTTGTGGTCTAAACCCAAGGGGTATGATGAGTAATGTCATAATCTATCTATCAATGAGCCTGGCCTCGGCTTATATAATGTAGCGGAGGCCTAGGATAACAAGAGTCCTAATCGGCTACGTTGGTGGAGAGGAGTCCATGTCTTGATCACCAAGTCTTGTGGAATCTTCCTCGTATATGTCTTCGGCTGTCCGAACTGGCCCATTAGTGAACCGCCACGGGGGTCCTCGGCCCAACCCACTGGTCGGGAGACGACATGGTGAGTACCCCCTAGTCCAGGACACCGTCAGCGACCGCCCAGGTTCGCCCCTGTGAAGCTCTGCCGTTGCATGCTAGTACACTAGATACTATGTCAACTAGATTGTTGATCGTTTGTGTGGGCAAAGCAACCAAAGTTGTGATAGGTATTCTTTATCCTCTCTTTTCAGGGAAATCATGATGGTTATTGGAACAATCTTCCTTCTAATGATCCCATTTTGTTAACTTAAAAACATATTTGTTAACCTAAAACATATTTCGTGACTGAATGTTTTTGTGATTTAAAGGTAGCGAGGAATGTTTAAAGGCTACATTGGTGTTTCTAGCTTGGAGTAGCAACATCAACTTGGACTGCAGATTCACCAGTATATGTACATATGCATCTCATAGGGGGACAGCTCTTGCACGGATGTAAGACCATTTTGCTTCTGTCAGTTATAGATTTTAGAGTGATGATTTGCTTAAATTCGTTTCCATTCATAAAATCAACATCCAGTGAAATATGAAAAAATTATTTTACCTCTGTTATTGTAATTGGGAGCTATGACAACCATATCAATAGATTTAGTATATTTTGATTGATTAGTTTCTTTTCTACTATTTTCTGTGGCTCAAATTCAGTTGAAGCTTTACAGAACTAGGGGAACACTAATCCATAGAGCTATCCTTTCTTTGCTTTGTTTTTCTTGCAGAAAAGAGTAAGCATGATCTAAGTAGTGTATACACAACACATCGCTTAACTGGCCATGTACGTAATATAATCTATTTGAGACACAGCTAACAAGTTGATTTACATGAGCATGCACATGTATGTTTTCACAACCGGACCGTTGTCTTGCAGATCCTTGAAACGAGCCAAGAACCACTAAATTTGTGTGCTTAGCAACATGCAGATCTTGTAAGTTTTCTGAAATTAACTTCGTATCATACAAACTTTGTATGTTCCTGCAATTCTGATGTTCAAATGCCTGCTTTTGTGATGTGCAAAGCTTTATGTGTGGTGATATGTATGGTTCTGCTGTTTCCGTGCGAAGCATGATCATATTATTGCCAGGGCTATGTGTGCTGTGGGGAGGGATTACATTCTCTTGTCCTATCCATATTGTGCACATTATAATTATGCTTCCAAAATTCTACCAGAATACTCGAGCCTTATAACTATGTGCTAAACTGCTTGTCATCATAATTTCAGGACCATAATTTCACTTTGGATGCTTCACCCCAAGATTTGGTTCTAGAGCCTGACATTGGTGTTGCAGAGATGTTTGGATTTTTATTGATAATGCATCTGGAAGTACCTCAACTTGTCACTCCTCGGAAGCCAACCTCTTGATAGTTAATGATGTCGGGTGCATGTATAGATAGCATGTTGTAACAAGTTTATTTGATACTCAGTGTGACCAACAATGCTTGTACATTTTGGTCACGGTGTTCTACTTGCAATGACTAACTTGTCATAGCTTATTTTTTGAATTTGGCCTTTAGTTGACTACATATCTGATGTATCTGTTCATTGATTATGAATCTGATGTGGTGTATGATGAATTTTGGATGTGATTTACAAATTTGAAATATCGCTCTGATTTAATTATTTGAATTATGGTTGATATGAACTTATATTCAAATTGCATATTTGTACAGGGAAGATATGAATATGATGTATCCCTAGGGTATTATTCAAACATATGGTAGGGAAAGAACTCCAGGGAAAGTTGTGTGGTGGCACAATTTAGATGGACCCTACAATCTTTCCCTAGGGTTTGTGCCCCTAGGTAAAGATGGTTTCCCTAGGGCTTCCCTCATGCACTCTAGGGAAAGAGCTCTTTCCCGACTATACTACACCTAGGGTTCTTTACCTAGGGCAAGCTCTAGGTAAAGTCTTTCCCTATAGTTTTTTGCATTTCACCTAGGGTATATGGCCCTAGGTAAAACGTGGATTTCTAGTAGTGTACCAAATCAATTCACACTTCCCTCGACAAAAAAACCAATAAGAAATCAATTCGCACCTCACAAGAGAGTCTAGTCCTGTTTTACTGTATGAGTTACTACAAATGCCATTCAAAACTTTGAATCCATGTTATGTTCAATTAAAATAATTTGTTACGTGTATAATGCATGCAACCTGCTACTCAAATGAGCATTTTAGTGCATTCCAAACGTATATACTACCGCTTCAATATGAACTAAATTGGAATTCGTTTCTCTATTTGAATAAGATCTACAATCATGATTGTTGTTAAGTTAAACCATTTGAATTCGTTTCTCTATTTTAATAAGATCTACATTCATCATTATTGTCAACTTAAACCATCGTTTGTATATTATCTTCACAGCACACCACATGATTACTGTCGAGTTAGATATGAACTATGTGTACTATATGAACTCGAACTCGATTTTTTGAATCCACTTTATGTTGATTTCAAATCACAGTACATTTCAAGCTCTAGCTAGATCTTCATAATCTAAACCATATCTCATATGTATAATGTTTTTATCACATAATGTATGGTGCCCCGCCCCCTACGCCTACAAGTATTTAGCTGTGAGTTGCAAACGCCACACATTATCACAAATTCAAATAAAATGTGAGATTGTTCGATATATAGTATGGTTTAGATTGTTCGGTATTTAGTTGTGAGCTGCAAACGCCACACATTATCACAAATTCAAATAAAATGTGAGATTGTTCGATATATAATATGGTTTAGATTGTTTGATATTTAGTTGTGAGTTGCAAACGCCACGCATTATCACATTATAGTATAACATGTCCAAAACCACACCACACGTATCACCGCTATATTCATGCATGCATAGGTTTATAACACTATTGTCGGTTCAACAAACCCCCAGGTGTGTTGCCCGGACTGTACACAGGCTCAAGAGCAAGGTACAACATTCAAGACAAGGCCAAGCAGAAGAGATGGCTCTTTTGGAAATCAAAGGGCAGATCAAGAAGACCAAGACCAACCAAATAAGCAAGATATCACTAAGGAAAAACCTCCCTTGCCGGGCAGGCGAGCCTGGCGGTGTTGAGGTTACCCCAAGACAAGCCTCAAGACTCCCCCGGCAGGCTTGCCGGGGATGCCAAGGGCGGATTACCCCGCCAAAGCTCGACCGCTCCACCTCACAGCAATGCAAGTCACCCATCGGTGCGGTGTCGAGCCCCCAAGTGATTAAGTGGCTGTTATTTGGTACGTGGCAAGCCATTTCTGAGGAAGATCATCCCTAAATGACACCCGTCCAGATGACATGTCGCATGGGCAGGCAAAAAGGTGGCTGAATGGCACGACAAGGCTTGCCGGGCTACGCCACGACGTGACACTAAGCGGTGCATTTAATGTGCCCTGTCCTATCCGCAGAGTTAGGTATGATAGCACTGTGGCTATCTAATCAGTGCATAATGACTGTTTTGCCATTGTGGTAACCCCTTTACCTATAAAAGGAGGGCCATGGCTACCTTAGAAAGGATTCGGACCCTTGTACGCTCGTACGCGTGTAGCTGCTCTCGCCCCGAGACGACCTTGCCGGGCTAGAGCGCTGCGTCTCCACCACGGTCCTTTCATCAATCCACCAAAGCAGGAGTAGGGTTTTACGCCTCGCGGCGGCCTGAACCTGGGTAAAACTGCCCGTGTCATCATTGCCGTGCTACTCTATGCTTTCCGCTCTTTGTGTAATGAGCTCTTCCCCCTTGCTGAACCACAAGGGGCCGATGGACCCATAGGCGGCCGTGTGATACCATGACATCTTTGGCGCGCCAGGTAGGGGGCAGCGCTTGCGCGAACCCGAAGGTGCAAGCAGCGCGTCATATTCATCATCGTTTTCTTCATCTACGGCTTCATCGTCCATGATGCCCAAGAAGAAATCTGGTGCTTCAGCTCACCCATCCACCTCGAAGGCCCCCTCGCATGTGGCAACTAATGCCGTGGTGGCTGCGGGGGAACATGGGAATGCCGATGCCGCGAGGAACGTGACCGGCGCAGGCGGCGCCATCACCGTTCGCCCTGCGGTTGAAGCAGGAGCAGGAGGCACCGGAGGAGGGCGACACGAACAACACCCCGGCGGCCATGCTCCAAAAGGTACGGGTGGGGAGAATATTCCGTCTCAGCCTCCCAACCTCACCGAGGGACACAGCCGCAGTGATGGCGCTCGCCCTGATGCGGATTGTAACCTCCTAGCTGCCTCCACCACGTGTAGGGCTACAGGGCCCGCGCCACCCCCAGGACAAGCTAGCCGAGACGATGGGCCGAATGGGGTCGTCAACCCCCAAGCGCATCTGCCTCGTCGTCACGCCGCCCTGGCGACTAGCTCGTGGCGGCGAGAACATGGCACCACTACATGCACTATCAGAAGTCGGGCGATGTCGCAATCCGCATCGTCGTCCATGCCAAGCACCGCTTCGGAAGCAATGGCGCGGGCCCAGCTCTTGTTGAGATTTCCGCCAGCGGCCAATAAAATTGATGAGTGGAGAGCCACTATCCAGAGCCTGATTGGTTTGGCTGAGGCGGGAGGATCACAGCAGGCAGGCCCGCCACGGCCTCCACCAACGGCGGCAACGGCCCAAGCCGCTGGCCGGACCGAGGGAGCCATTCCAACGGTGCAGTCCCCTCCACGACAGCCAGCGCAGGGGCCGCAGCTAGAGCCACGCGACCAAGAACCCGACGACGTATCAATGGCTTCGTCTGATCCTCAGGCACATCGAGACCAGCGACAGGTCCTGGAAGACAGGCGGAGGGAAGACACGCGCGTCACCATCGAGCGACGCCACGACACCCGCCACCAGTCTGATAGGCGCAATGGCCCCGACATCGATGAACCCATGCCCGGTGGGAGCGGGTACCTGCCTTTCGAGGTTGGGTGCCCCGCCTACACTCTCGAGCTGCGGCAAGTCTGTTGGCCATCTGCCCGTATGTTCAAACCAGAGATACCAAAAAAGTACGATGGAAGATTGAACCCGACAGAGTTCTTGAGCATCTACGCCATCGCTGTTCAAGCTGTCGGAGGAAGGGACGAGAGGGTGTTCGCCAACTACTTCCCTTTGGCACTTAAGCCGAACGTGAGGTCGTGGCTGATGCACTTGCCAGAGAACTCCATCTCGACCTGGGCTGATCTGTGCCATGAGTTTATTGGCGCCTTCACAGGTGGCCATCAAGAACCAGGGCGGCCCAGCGACTTGCAGCTCCTCCCACAGAAGGAAGGAGAGAGTTTGCGGAAGTATATGCAGAGGTTCAGCCGGGTGCACAGGAATATTCCAGACATCCATCCAGCAGCTGTGATAGCTGCATTCCAGTCCAACGTGCGCAACCGCAGGATACGTTCCAAAATGAACGTTCGGTTGCCCAAGACTGTGAATGAGCTATACACTCTGGCGGACAAGTGTGCCCGAACAGAGGAGGGGAGGTGAATCCCCGGTGAAGAGGATGGCGTCGACGTTGACTCACACGACGAGCACACCACCAATCAGAAGAAGAAGAACAAGAAACGCAACAAGAAGCGCAAGGATAAAGCAGTGATGGCTGTTGAAGGAGCGAGCACTCCTGGTACTGGCAAGAAGGCCAAGACCGAGGCTCCCGATAAGGAAGTTGCCGCGTGCGCTGACTGCCGGGAAGCCGCGGCTGCCGAGAAGGCTGGGAAGGCTGACGGGCCATACTGCAAGATCCATCGGACTAAGGGACACGATCTTCAAGAGTGTCATCAAGTTGAGCAGCTCGTCAAGAAGCAGAAAGCTAAGTATGAGAAGCGTGACAAAGAGAGTGACCAAGATGGTGCTGGTGGGAAGGGCCGAGGTGGCAGAGGAGGTCGCCCCGGCAAGGCCCCCAGTATCAAGGGAAACCGGCCAGAGGCCGTGAGAAGAAGGAATGCGATGATGGGAGTGATGAAGGAGATGAAGAGGAAAGTAGCGAGCAGGACTTCCAGAAGGCCACTGACGCCCTGTGCATTGATGGAGGTATGTCCTTGCACTCCTCTCACCGCCAGCTCAAACAGTGGGCACATGAGGTCAATGCCGTGGAGCCAACGGCAGATTCTCGAAAGCCGCTCAAGTGGTCTCGCACGCCCATCATCTTTGATGAAGAGGATCATCCTGACCGCACCACTGCGGTAGGATGTTTGCCATTGTTGGTTTCACCAATGATTCGCAGCCCCAAAGTCACAAAGATGTTGGTTGACGGCGGGGCCGGGTTGAATCTGATATCCCCAAGGTCATCAGCAAGCTTTAGATAGCAGATGAAGAGCTCAAAGTTACCGGTACTTTCCAAGGCATCAAGCCCGGCAGGAGTCGTCCTAAGGGGAAGATCACCCTGCGGACCGTGTCGGGGGGGGGGGGGGGGGAGCTGAACTACCAGACCGAGAAGATCGTGTTTGATGTGGTCGACCTCGCCCTGCCATACAATGGAATCCTTGGCCACCCTGCCCTGGCAAAATTCATGGCGGCATCCCACTATGCCTACAACACTCTGAAGATGCCAGGACCAATGGGCATCATTTCCATTCCATCAGATAAGAAGGACGTAGTCATATGCGTGTATAAGACGTACCGGGAAGCAGTCGCTGCAGAGACCGCAGAAGCTACCGCTCCCACCAAGGAAAACAAGAAAGGGAAGAAAGCTAGCAAGGACACCAGCAAAAAATCCGGGAAGCGCGCCTCTTCGGATTGCGCTGCGCCTGTTGATGATTTGCCGGAGAGTTCCAATAGCAAGAGATCAAAGGTTGATGCGCCTGCTGTGAAGAAGGTCCCGGCAGGGTTGGTTGACGCTGATGGTACATTTACTATCAGCTCCACCCTTGATGACAAATAGGAAAGTGCGCTCATTGCCTTCCTGCGGGCGAATGTCGATGTGTTTGCTTGGCAACCATCTGACATCCCCGGTGTTCCCAGGGAGGTAATCGAGCACCACCTTGTTGTCTGCCCACATGCCCGACCCGTCAAACAGAAGGTCCGAAAGCAAGCTTTGGAGTGGCAGCAGTTTATTGCCGAGGAGATCAAGAAACTCAAAGCTACTGGTTTGGTCAGAGGAGTATTGCATCCAACTTGGTTGGCAAATCCAGTGGTGGTGTGCAAGGCGAATGGGAAATGGAGGCTTTGCATAGATTTCACAGATCTAAATAAAGCATGCCCGAAGGACCCATTCCCCTTGCCGCGCATCGATCAGATTGTGGATTCCACCTCTGAATGTGACCTACTTTCCTTCTTGGATGCCTACTCCGGGTACCACCTGATTTTCATGTCCAAGGAAGACGAAGAGAAGACCGCGTTTATAACCCCATGCGGCACACACTGCTTTGTACGTATGCCCTTTGGGTTAAAAAGTGCTGGATCCACTTTCGCGAGAGCAGTACAGATTGGCTTTGAGTCCCAGTTGCACAGGAATATTGAAGCCTACATGGATGATATAGTGGTCAAAACCAAGGACAAATCAACTCTCATTCAGGACTTGGAAGAGACCTCTGCAAATCCGTGCAAGATCAACCTGAAGCTGAATCCAGAGAAGTGTGTGTTTGGCATTCCTTCCGGCAAGCTGCTTGGCTTCTTTGTGTCCCACCGGGGGATAGAAGCCAACCCCGACAAGATCAAGGCAATTGAGAAGATTCAAGCACCCAAGACAGTTAAAGACGTGAGGAATTTGACTGGATGTGTTGCCGTGCTAAGCAGGTTCATTTCCAAGTCTGCCGAACGCGCCCTGCCGTTCTTCAAAATCTTTGAAGAAGGCTGGGCCCGTGGAGTGGACCCCGAAGGCAGACGCTGTGCTACAGGATCTGAAGACCTATCTGAAGGAAATATGCCCTAGAGACAATAATAAAGTTGTTATTTATATTTCCTTATATCATGATAAATGTTTATTATTCATGCTAGAATTGTATTAACCGGAAACTTAGTAGATGTGTGAATACATAGACAAACAGAGTGTCCCTAGTATGCCTCTACTAGACTAGCTCGTTAATCAAAGATGGTTAAGTTTCCTAGCCATAGACATGTGTTGTCATTTCATGAACGGGATCACATCATTAGAGAATGATGTGATGGACAAGACCCATCCGTTAGCTTAGCACTATGATTGTTTAGTTTATTGCTATTGCTTTCTTCATAACTTATACATGTTCCTATGACTATGAGATTATGCAACTCCCGAATACCGGAGGAACACTTAGTGTGCTATCAAACGTCACAACGTAACTGGGTGATATAAAGATGCTCTACAGGTGTCTCCGATGGTGTTTGTTGAGTTGGCATAGATCGAGATTAGGATTTGTCACTCCGATTGTCGGAGAGGTATCTCTGGGCCCTCTCGGTAATGCACATCACTATAAGCCTTGCAAGCAATGTGACTAATGAGTTAGTTGTGGGATGATGCATTACGGAACGAGTAAAGAGACTTGCCGGTAACGAGATTGAACTAGGTATGATGATACCGACGATCGAATCTCGGGCAAGTAACATACCGATGACAAAGGGAACAACGTATGTTGTTGTGCGGTTTGACCGATAAAGATCTTCGTAGAATATGTAGGAACCAATATGAGCATCCAGGTTCCGCTGTTGGTTATTGACCGGAGAAGTGTCTCGGTCATGTCTACATAGTTCTCGAACCCGTAGGGTCCGCATGCTTAACGTTCGATGACGATTGGTATTATGAGTTTATGTGATTTGATGTACCGAAGGTTGTTCGGAGTCCCGGATGAGATCACGGACATGATGAGGAGTCTCGAAATGGTCGAGACATAAAGATTGATATATTGGACCATGTTGTTCGGACACCGGAAGTGTTCCGGAGAGTTTCGGATAAAACCGGAGTGCCGGAGGGTTACCGGAACCCCCCCGGGAAGTTAATGGGCCACCATGGGCCTTAGAGGAGAGAGGGCCGGCCAGGAGGTGGCGCACGCCCCCCCAGTCCGAATTGGACAAGGGGTGGGGGCGGCGTCCCCCTCCTTCCTTCTCTCCCCTTCCTCCTTCCTTCCCCTCCTTGTTGGACTAGGAAAGGGGGGAACCTACTCCTAGTAGGAGTAGGATTCCCCCCCCCTTGGGCGCGCCCCTTGAGGCCGGCCGGCCCCCTCCTCCCCTCCTTTATATACGGGGGAGGGGGGCATCCCATAGACACACAAGTTGATTTCTTAGCCGTGTGCGGTGCCCCCCTCCACAGTTCTCCACCTCGGTCATATTGTCGTAGTGCTTAGGCAAAGCCCTGCGTCGGTAACTTCATCATTACCGTCACCACGCCGTCGTGCTGATGAAACTCTCCCTCGGCCTCAGCTGGATCTAGAGTTCGAGGGACGCCACCGAGCTGAACGTGGGCAGATCGCAAAGGTGCCGTGTGTTCGGTACTTGATCGGTTGGATCGTGAAGACGTTCGACTACATCAACCGCGTTACTAAACGCTTCCACTTTCGGTCTACGAGGGTACATGGACACACTCTCCCCGCTCGTTGCTATGCTTCTCCTAGATAGATCTTGCGTGATCGTAGGAAAATTTTGAAATACTACGTTCCCCAACAGTGGCATCCGAGCCAGGTCTATGCGTAGATGTTATATGCATGAGTAGAACACAAAGAGTTGTGGGCGTTAATAGTCATACTGCTTACCAGCATGTCATACTTTGATTCGGCGGTATTGTTGGATGAAGCGGCCCAGACCGACATTACATGACCGCGTTCATGAGACTGGTTCTACCGCCGTGCTTTGCACACAGGTGGCTAGTGGGTGTTTGTTTCTCCAACTTTAGTTGAATCGAGTTTGACTACGCCCGGTCCTTGTTGAATGTTAAAACAGCACACTTGACGAAAAATCGTTGTGGTTTTGATGCGTAGGTAAGAACGATTCTTGCTAGAAGCCCGTAGCAGCCACGTAAAACTTGCAACAACAAAGTAGAGGACGTCTAACTTGTTTTTGCAGGGCTTGCTGTGATGTGATATGGTCAAGACGTGATGATATATAAATTGTTGTATGAGATGATCATGTTTTGTAAAAGTTATCGGCAACTGGCAGGAGCCTTATGGTTGTCGCTTTATTGTATGAAATGCAATCGCCATGTAATTGCATTACTTTATCACTAAGCGGTAGCGATAGTCATGGAAGCAATAGTTGGCGAGACGACCACGATGCTACGATGGAGATCAAGGTGTCAAGCCGGTGACGATGGTGATCATGACGGTGCTTTGGAGATGGAGATCAAAGGCACAAGATGATGATGGCCATATCATATCACTTATATTGATTGCATGTGATGTTTATCCTTTATGCATCTTATTTTGCTTAGTACGGCGGTAGCATTATAAGATGATCTCTCACTAAATTTCAAGGTATAAGTCTTCTCCCTGAGTATGCACCGTTGCTACAGTTCGTCGTGCCGAGACACCATGTGATGATCGGGTGTGATAAGCTCTATGTTCACATACAACGGGTGCAAGCCAGTTTTGCACACGCAGAATACTCGGGTTAAACTTGACGAGCCTAGCATATGCAGATATGGCCTCAGAACACTGAGACCGAAAGGTCGAGCGTGAATCATATAGTAGATATGATCAACATAGCGATGTTCACCTTGAAACTACTCCATCTCACGTGATGATCGGACATGGTTTAGTGGATATGGATCACGTGATCATTTAGATGACTAGAGGGATGTCTATCTAAGTGGGAGTTCTTAAGTAATATGATTAATTGAACTTTAATTTATCTTGAACTTAGTACCTGATAGTATTTTGCATGTCTATGTTGTTGTAGATCAATGGCCCGTGCTACTGTTCCTTTGAATTTTAATGCGTTCCTAGAGAAAGCTAAGTTGAAAGATGATGGTAGCAACTACACGGACTGGGTCCATAACTTGAGGATTATCCTCATTGCTGCACAGAAGAATTATGTCTTGGAAGCACCGCTAGGTGCAAGACCCGCTGCAAGAGCTACTGCTGACGTTGTGAACGTCTGGCAGAGCAAAGTTGATGACTACTCGATAGTTCAGTGTGCCATGCTTTACGTCTTAGAACCGGGACTTCAATGACGTTTTGAATGTCATGGAGCATATGACATGTTCCAGGAGTTGAAGTTAATATTTCAAGCAAATGCCCGGATTGAGAGATATGAAGTCTCCAATAAGTTCTATAGCTGCAAAATGGAGGAGAATAGTTCTGTCAGTGAACATATACTCAAAATGTCTGGGTATCACAACCACTTGACTCAACTGGGAGTTAATCTTCCTGATGATAGTGTCATTGACAGAGTTCTTCAATCGCTGCCACCAAGCTACAAAAGCTTCATGATGAACTATAATATGCAAGGGATGAACAAAACAAGTCCCGAGCTCTTCGCGATGCTAAAGGCTACGGAGGTAGAAATCAAGAAGAAACATCAAGTGTTGATGGTTAACAAGACCACTAGTTTCAAGAAAAAGGGCAAAGGGAAGAAGGGGAACTTCAAGAAGAACGGCAAGCAAGTTGCTGCTCAAGTGAAGAAGCCCAAGTCTGGACCTAAGCCTAAGACTGAGTGCTTCTACTGCAAAGGGACTGGTCACTGGAAGCGAAACTACCCGAAGTATTTGGCGGATAAGAAGGATGGCAAAGTGAAAGGTATATTTGATATACATGTTATTGATGTGTACCTTACTAATGCTCGTAGTAGCACCTGGGTATTTGATACTGGTTCTGTTGCTCATATTTGCAACTCGAAACAGGGGCTATAGATTAAGCGAAGATTGGCTAAGGACGAGGTGACGATGCGCGTGGGAAATGGTTCCAAAGTCGATGTGATCGCCGTCGGCACGCTACCTCTACATCTACCTTCGGGATTAGTTTTAGACCTAAATAATTGTTATTTGGTGCCAGCGTTAAGCATGAACATTATATCTGGATCTTCTTTGATGCGAGACAGTTATTCATTTAAATCAGAGAATAATGGTTGTTCTATTTATATGAGTAATATCTTTTATGGTCATGCACCCTTGAAGAGTGGTCTATTTTTACTAAATCTTGATCATAGTGATAGACATGTTGATAATATTGAAGCCAAAAGATGCAAAGTTAGTAATGATAGTGCAACTTATTTGTGGCACTGCCGTTTGGGTCATATTGGTGTAAAGCGCATGAAGAAACTCCATACTGATGGGCTTTTGGAATCACTTGATTATGAATCAATTGGTACTTGCGAACCATGCCTCATGGGCAAGATGACTAAAACTCCGTTCTCCGGAACAATGGAGCGAGCAACGGACTTATTGGAAATAATACATACTGATGTATGCGGTCCAATGAGTGTTGAGGCTCACGGCGGGTATCGTTATTTTCTGACCTTCACAGATGATTTGAGCAGATATGGGTATATCTACTTAATGAAACATAAGTCTGAAACATTTGAAAAGTTCAAACAATTTCAGAGTGAAGTGGAAAATCATCGTAACAAGAAAATTAAGTTTCTACGATCTGATCATGGAGGTGAATATTTGAGTTATGAGTTTGGTCTTCATTTGAAACAGTGTGGAATAGTTTCGCAACTCACGCCACCTGGAACACCACAGTGTAATGGTGTGTCCGAACGTCGTAACCGTACTTTATTAGATATGGTGCGATCTATGATGTCTCTTACCGATTTACCACTATCGTTTTGGGGTTATGCTTTAGAGACGGCTGCATTCACGTCAAATAGGGCACCATCTAAATCCGTTGAGACGACACCATATGAACTGTGGTTTGGCAAGAAACCTAAGCTGTCGTTTCTTAAAGTTTGGGGCTGCGATGCTTATGTGAAAAAACTTCAACCTAATAAGCTCGAACCCAAATCGGAGAAATGTGTCTTCATAGGATACCCAAAGGAGACTGTTGGGTACACCTTCTATCACAGTCCGAAGGCAAGATATTCGTTGCTAAAAATGGATCCTTTCTAGAGAAGGAGTTTCTCTCGAAAGAAGTGAGTGGGAGGAAAGTAGAACTTGATGAGGTAATTGTACCTTCTCCCGAATTGGAAAGTAGTTCTTCACAGAAATCAGTTCCTGTGATCCCTACACCAATTAGTGAGGAAGCTAATGATGATGATCATGAAACTTTAGATCAAGTTACTACTGAACCTCGTAGGTCAACCAGAGTAAGATCCACACCAGAGTGGTACGGTAATCCTGTTCTGGAGGTCATGTTACTTGACCATGACGAACCTACGAACTATGAGGAAGCGATGATGAGCCCAGATTCCGCGAAATGGCTTGAGGCCATGAAATCTGAGATGGGATCCATGTATGAGAACAAAGTGTGGACTTTGGTTGACTTGCCCGATGATCGGCAAGCCATAGAGAATAAATGGATCCTCAAGAAGAAGACTGACGCTGACGGTAATGTTACTGTCTACAAAGCTCGACTTGTTGTGAAAGGTTTTCGACAAGTTCAAGGAGTTGACTACGATGAGACCTCACCCGTAGCGATGCTTAAGTCTGTCTGAATCATGTTAGCAATTGCCGCATTTTATGATTATGAAATTTGGCAAATGGATGTCAAAACTGCATTCCTGAATGGATTTCTGGAAGAAGAATTGTATATGATGCAACCAGAAGGTTTTGTCGATCCAAAGGGTGCTAACAAAGTGTGCAAGCTCCAGCGATCCATTTATGGACTGGTGCAAGCCTCTCGGAGTTAGAATAAACGTTTTGATAGTGTGATCAAAGCATATGGTTTTATACAGACTTTTGGAGAAGCCTGTATTTACAAGAAAGTGAGAGGGAGCTCTATAGCATTTCTAATATTGTATGTGGATGACATATTGTTGATTGGAAACGATATAGAATTTCTGGATAGCATAAAAGGATACTTGAATAAAAGTTTTTCAATGAAAGACCTCTGTGAAGCTGCTTATATATTAGGCATCAAGATCTATAGAGATAGATCAAGACACTTAATTGGACTTTCACAAAGCACATACCTTGATAAATTTTTGAAGAAGTTCAAGATGGATCAAGCAAAGAAAGGGTTCTTGCCTGTGTTACAAGGTGTGAAATTGAGTCAGACTCAATGCCCGACCACTGCAGAAGATAGACATAAAATGAAAGTCATTCCCTATGCTTCAGCCATAGGTTCTATCATGTATGCAATGCTGTGTACCAGACCTGATGTGTGCCTTGCTATAAGTTTAGCAGGGAGGTACCAAAGTAATCCAGGAGTGGATCACTAGACAGTGGTCAAGAACATTCTGAAATACCTAAAAAGGACTAAGGATATGTTTCTCGTTTATGGAGGTGACAAAGAGCTCGTCGTAAACGGTTACGTCGATGCAAGCTTTGACACTGATCCGGACGACTCTAAGTCACAAACCGGATACGTATTTATATTGAATGGTGGAGCTGTCAGTTGGTGCAGTTCTAAGCAAAGCGTCGTGGCAGGATCTACGTGTGAAGCTGAGTACATAGCTGCTTCAGAAGCAGCCAATGAAGGAGTCTGGATGAAGGAGTTCATATCCGATCTAGGTGCCATACCTAGTGCATCGGGTCCAATGAAAATCTTTTGTGACAATACTGGTGCAATTGCCTTGGCAAAGGAATCCAGATTTCACAAGAGAACGAAGCACATCAAGAGACGCTTCAATTCCATCCGCGATCAAGTCAAGGAGGGAGACATAGAGATTTGCAAGATACATACGGATCTGAATATTGCAGACCCGTTGACTAAGCCTCTCTCACGAGCAAAACATGATCATCACCAAGACTCCATGGGTGTTAGAATCATTACTATGTAATCTAGATTATTGACTCTAGTGCAAGTGGGAGACTGAAGAAAATATGCCCTAGAGGCAATAATAAAGTTGTTATTTATATTTCCTTATATCATGATAAATGTTTATTATTCATGCTAGAATTGTATTAACCGGAAACTTAGTACATGTGTGAATACATAGACAAATAGAATGTCCCTAGTATGCCTCTACTAGACTAGCTCGTTAATCAAAGATGGTTAAGTTTCCTAGCCATAGACATGTGTTGTCATTTGATGAACGGGATCACATCATTAGAGAATGATGTGATGGACAAGACCCATCCGTTAGCTTAGCACTATGATCGTTTAGTTTATTGCTATTGCTTTCTTTATAACTTATACATGTTCTTATGACTATGAGATTATGCAACTCCCGAATACCGGAGGAACACTTAGTGTGCTATCAAATGTCACAACGTAACTGGGTGATATAAAGATGCTCTACAGGTGTCTCCGATGGTGTTTGTTGAGTTGGCATAGATCGAGATTAGGATTTGTCAATCCGATTGTCGGAGAGGTATCTCTGGCCGTCTCGGTAATGCACATCACTATAAGCCTTGCAAGCAATGTGACTAATGAGTTAGTTGCGGGATGATGCATTACGGAACGAGTAAAGAGACTTGCCGGTAACGAGATTGAACTAGGTATGATGATACCGATGATCGAATCTCGGGCAAGTAACATACCGATGACAAAGGGAACATCGTATGTTGTTGTGCGGTTTGACCGATAAAGATCTTCGTAGAATATGTAGGAACCAATATGAGCATCCAGGTTCCGCTGTTGGTTATTGACCGGAGAAGTGTCTCGGTCATGTCTACATAGTTCTCGAACCCGTAGGGTCCGCATGCTTAACGTTCGATGACGATTGGTATTATGAGTTTATGTGATTTGATGTACCGAAGGTTGTTCGGAGTCCCGGATGAGATCACAGACATGACGAGGAGTCTCAAAATGGTCGAGACAGAAAGATTGATATATTGGACCATGTTGTTCGGACACCGGAAGTGTTCCGGATAAAACCGGAGTGCCGGAGGGTTACCGGAACCCCCCCGGGAAGTTAATGGGCCACCATGGGCCTTAGAGGAGAGAGGGCCGGCTAGGAGATGGCGCGCGCCCCCCCCCAGTCCGAATTGGGCAAGGGGTGGGGGCGGCGCCCCCCTCCTTCCTTCTCTCGCCTTAGTCGCTCCAAAACCACAAGAACCGTTGCTGCTATACTTAGCGGCAACCAATCAAGTGGTTAGCACAGCGCTGGTGGCGCAACGGGAAGTAGATGAAGAAGCAGCTGCAACTGCCGTACCCTTTGGAGAAGGAAGTGAACTCACACCGGCAAGGTTAGAGGCAGATCAGAACAAGGAGGATCGGGGTAATGGAGACAGCTCCAAGGTCGCGGCAAGGAAGAAAGTGGTGCAGCGGCCAGTGTACTTCGTCAGCTCTCTGTTGCAGGGGGCTAGGTCGAGGTACTCTGGCATGCAAATGTTGATTTTTGGCCTCATCATGGCCTCAAGGAAACTGCGCCACTACTTCCAAGCCCACGAGATCATGGTTGTCACCCGCTTCCCCTTGCAACGCATACTGAGGAACCCTGAGGCCACTGGCAGGATAGTGGAATGGGCTTTGGAGTTATCCAGCTTTGGTTTGAAGTTCGAGAGCACGTCGACCATTCAGAGCAGAGCACTGGAGGAGTTTATTGCGGAATGGATGCCTACCCCAGACGAAGACGTGTTGGAGACAGTTATCCCCAGCAAGAAGCGCCCCAAGAATGGATCATGTACTTTGATGGTGCCTTATCCCTACAAGGTGCAGGAGCTGGCGTGCTTTTTGTTGCTCCCTGCTACTTCTTGAGCTTGCGTTGGTTTTTCCCTTGAAGAGGAAAGGGTGATGCAGCATAGTAGAGATAAGTATTTACCTCAGTTAAGAACCAAGGTATCAATCCAGTAGGAGAAGAACGCACAAATCACCAAGTCCTACACAAACAAACAAACACTTGCACCCAACACGATAAAAGGGGTTGTCAATCCCTTCACGGTCAATTGCAAAAGTGAGATCTGATAGAGATAAATAAACAAAAGATAAAATATTTTTGGGTTTTTTGGTATAGATCTAAAAATAAAAGATCAGAAAGTAATATGATGGAAAATAGACCCGGGGGCCATAGGTTTCACTAGAAGCTTCTCTCATGAAGGCAAATAATATGGTGGGTGAACAAATTACTGTCAAGCAATTGATAGAATAGCGCAAAGTTATGACGATATCCAAGGCAATGATTATGCAATATAGGCATCACGTCCGTGTCAAGTAGACCGACCCCTGCCTGCATCTACTACTATTACTCCACGCATTGACCGCTATCCAGCATGCATCTAGAGTATTAAGTTCATAAAGAACGGATTAACGCTTTAAGTAAGATGACATGATGTAGAGGAATAAACTCAAGCAATATGATGTAAACCCCATCTTTTTATCCTCGATGGCAACAATACAATACGTGCCTCGCTACCCCTACTTTGTCACTGGGTGAGGACACCGCAAGATTGAACCCAAAGCCAAGCACTTCTCCCATTGCAAGAAAAACCAATCTAGTTGGCCAAACCAAACTGATAATTCGAAGAGAAATACAAAGATATCAAATCATGTATATAAGAATTTAGGGAAGATTCAAATAATATTCATAGATAAGCTGATCATAAATCCACAATTCATCGAATCTTGACAAACACACCGCAAAAGAAGATTACATTGGATAGATCTCCAAGAACATCGAGGAGAATGTGGTATTGAGAATCAAAGAGAGAGAAGAAGCCATCTAGCTACTAGCTATGGACCCGTAGGTCTGAGGTAAACTACTCATGCTTCATCGGAAGGGCAATGGTGTTGATGTAGATGCCCTCCGTGATCGTATCACCCTCCGGCAGGATGCGGAAAAGGCCCCAAGATGGGATCTCACGGGAACAGAAGGTTACGGCGGTGGAAAAGTGTTTTCGTGGATGCCTCTGGTGCTTCTGGAATATATGTGAATATTTAGGAGGAAGAGCTAGGTCAGTGGAGTCCCGAGGGGCCCACAAGGCAGGGGGCGCCCCCCCTAGGGCGCGTCCTCCACCCTTGTCGCCGCCTCGTGGCTCTTCCGACTTGGACTCCAAGTTCCCTGGGTGTCTTCTGGTCCAAGAAAAATCATCGTGAAGTTTTATTCCTTTTGGACTCCGTTTGGTATTCCTTTTTTGCGAGGCTCAAAAGCAAGGAAAAAACATAAACTGGCACCGGGCTCTAGGTTAATAGGTTAGTCCCAAAAATAATATAAAATAGCATATTAATGCATATAAAACATCCAAAACAGATAATATAATAGCATGGAACAATAAAAAATTATAGATACGTTGGAGACGTATCATGCATCCCCAAGCTTAATTCCTGCTCGTCCTCGGGTAGGTAAATGATAAAAACAGAATTTTTGATGTGGAATGCTACCTAACATATTTATCCATGTAATTTTCTTTATTGTGGCATGAATATTCAAATCCATAAGATTCAAAACAAAGTTTAATATTGACATAAAAACGATAATACTTCAAGCATACTAATAAAGCAATCATATCTTCTCAAAATAACATGGCCAAAGAAAGCTAACCCTACAAAATCATATAGTCTGGCTATGCTCCATCTTCATCACATACAATATTCAAATCATGCACAACCCCGATGACAAGCCAAGCAATTGTTTCATACTTTTGATGTTCTCAAACCTTTTCAACTTTCACGCAATACATGAGCGTGAGCCATGGACATAGCACTATAGGTGGAATAGAATATGGTGGTTGTGGAGAAGAAAAAAAAAGGAGATAGTCTCACATCAACTAGGCGTATCAACGGGCTATGGAGATGCCCATCATGAGATATCGATGTGAGTGAGTAGGGATTGCCATGCAACGGATGCACTAGAGCTATAAGTTTATGAAAGCTCAAAAAGAAACTAAGTGGGTGTGCATCCAACTTGCTTGCTCACGAAGACCTAGGGCAATTTGAGGAAGCCCATCATTGGAATATACAAGCCAAGTTCTATGAAAAATTCCCACTAGTATATGAAAGTGACAACATAGGAGACTCTCATTCGTGAAGATCATGGTGCTACTTTGAAGCACAAGTGTGGAAAAAGGATAGCAACATTGCCCCTTCTCTCTTTTTCTCTCATTTTTTTTATTTGGGCTCTCTTTTTTTAGCCTCCCTTTTTTTATTTCTTTTTCTTTCTTTTTTATTTTTCATCCGGAGTCTCATCCCGACTTGTGGGGGAATCATAGTCTCCATCATCCTTTCCTCACATGGGACAATGCTCTAAAATGAAGATCATCACACTTTTATTTACTTACAACTCAAGAATTACGACTTGATACTTAGAACAAAATAGGACTCTATATGAATGCCTCCGGCGGTGTACCGGGATGTGCAATGATTCTAGAGTGACATGTATAAAAATTATGAATGGTGGCTTTACCACAAATACTATGTCAACTACATGATTATGCAAAGCAATATGACAATGATGGAGCGTGTCATAATAAACGGAACAGTGGAAAGTTGCATGGCAATATATCTCGGAATGGCTATGGAAATGCCATAATAGGTAGGTATGGTGGCTGTTTTGAGGAAGGTAAAAGGTAGGTGTAAGGCACCGGCGAAAGTTGCACGGTACTAGAGAGGCTAGCAATAGTGGAAGGGTGAGAGTGCGTATAATCCATTGACTCAACATTAGTCATAAAGAATTCACATACATATTGCAAAAATCTATTAGTCATCGAAACAAAGTACTACGCGCATGCCCCTAGGGGGATAGATTAGTAGGAAAAGACCATCGCTCGTCCCCGACCGCCACTCATAAGGAAGACAATCAATAAATAAATCATGCTCCAACTTCGTTACATAACGGTTCACCATACGTGCATGCTACGGGAATCACGAACTTCAACACAAGTATTTCTACAATCCACAATTACTCACTAGCATGACTCTAATATCACCATCCTCATATCTCAAAACAATCATAAGGAATCAAACTTCTCATAGTATTCAATGCACTTTATATGAAAGTTTTTATTATATCTCTCTTGGATGCCCATCATATTAGGACTAAATTCATAACCTAAGCAAATTACCATGCTGTTTAGAAAGACTCTCAAAATAATATAAGTGAAGCAAGAGAGTTCAACAATTTCTATAAAATAAAACCACCGCCGTGCTCTAAAAAGATATAAGTGAAGCACTAGAGCAAAATTGCCTAGCTCAAAAGATATAAGTGAAGCACATAGAGTATTCTAATAAATCACGATTCATGCGTGTCCCTCTCAAAAGGTGTGTACAGCAAGGATGATTGTGGCAAACTAAAAAGTAAAGACTCATATCATACAAGACGCTCCAAGCAAAACACATATCATGTGGTGAATAAAAATATAGCATCAAGTAAAGTTACCGATAGACGAAGACGAAAGACGGGATGCCTTCCGGGGCATCCCCAAGCTTAGGCTCTTGGTTGTCCTTGAATATTACCTTGGGGTGCCTTGGGCATCCCCAAGCTTAGGCTCTTGCCACTCCTTATTCCATAGTCCATCAAATCTTTACCCAAAACTTGAAAACTTCACAACACAAAACTCAATAGAAAATCTCATAAGATCCGTTAGTATAAGAAGATAAAATCACCACTTTTGGTACTGTTATGAACTCATTATTTATTTATATTGGTGTAATATCTACTATATTTCAACTTCTCCATGGTTCATACCCCCCCGATACTACCAATAGATTCATCAAAATAAGCAAACAACACAAAGAAAACAGGATCTATCAAAAACAGAACAGTCTGCGAAGATATGACTTGTTCTAATACTTCTGTAACTTCAAAAATTCTGAAAAATTAGGACAACAGAGGAAATTCGTATATCAATCCTGTGTAAACAATTCAGGGTTTATCAACGCTCCAGTGAATTATTAAAATTCTGTGACTAGACGGAAAAGTTTCTGTTTTTCAGCAAGATCAAATCAACTATCACCGTAAGCCATCCCAAAGGTCTTACTTGGCACAAACACTAATTAAAACACCAAAACACATCTATCCAGAGGCTATATGAAAATTTTATTGAAAAACAGAACCAAAAAAACAAGAATAAAAATAAAATTGGGTTGCCTCCCAACAAGCGCTATTGTTTAACGCCCTTAGCTAGTGCACAAAAACACATAGATCTAGGTATTGTCATCTTTGGTATGCAATCCATAAGTAGCTCTCATAATAGATTCATATGGCAACTTAGTTTTCTTTCTAGGAAAGTGTTCCATGCCCTTCCTTAACAGAAATTGAAATCTAATGTTTCCTTCTTTCATATCAATAATCGCACCAATCGTTCTAAGGAATGGTCTACCAAGAATAATAGGACATGTAGGATTGCAATCTATATCGAGAACAATGAAATCTACGGGCACATAATTCCTATTTGCAACAATAAGAACATCATTAATCCTTCCCATAGGTTTCTTAATAGTGGAATCCGCAAGATGCAAATTTAAAGAACAATCATCAAGTTCACGGAAACCTAGCACATCACATAAAGTTCTTGGAATCGTGGAAACGCTAGCACCCAAATCAAACAAAGCATGGCACTCATAATATTTTATTTTAATCTTAATAGTAGGTTCCCACTCATCATAAAGTTTTCTAGGGATATAAACCTCCAATTCAAGCTTTTCCTCAAAAGATTTCATCAAAGCATCAATAATATGTTTAGTAAAAGCTTTATTTTGATTATAAGCATGAGGAGAATTCAACATGGATTGCAACAAGGAAATAAAATCTATTAAAGAACAATTATCATAATTAAAGTCCTTGAAATCCAAAAGAGTGGGTTCATTGCTACTTAAAGTTTTGACCTCTCCAATCCCACTTTTATCAATTTTTGCATCAAGATCTATAAACTCTGAATCATTGGGACGCCTTCTAGCTAAAGTTGACTCATCTCCACTGCCATCTTTATCAAGATTTATTTTAGAAAACAAAGATTCAATAGGAGTCACATCAATCACTTTAAGGTCTTCATCATTATTTTCACAAGAATCCGGTTTAGTGGCCATCTTATTTACCAAAGTGGTTTGTTTATCAGAAATTTGGCCAACTAAATTTTCAAGATGAGCAAATTGAGATTTAAGACCATAGAATTCCTTAGACACGTCATCAAGTTCTTTATTCATATATTCCATAAAAGTTTTCTACTCCTTGATCTCATTTCTAAAGAAATTATTATGCTCAAATTGTAGGGACATGAAACTCCTAGTATTACTTTCAATTTCTTCCAACTTCCTATAGTAAGGATCAAAGTTCTTGGGTTGAGCCATCGTGAAAAAGCAAGCAATCCAACACCTGAGCAAACAAAAAGCAAACGAAAAGGACGAACGGAAGAAGGGCGAATTAAAAGGCAAATCTTTTTGAAAATCATTTTAGAAGTGGGGGAGAGGAAAACGAGAGGCAAATGGCGAATAATGTAATGCAAGAGATGAGAGTTTATGATGGGTACTTGGTATGTCTTGACTTGGCATAGATCTCCCCGGCAACGGCGCCAGAAATTCTTCTTGCTACTTCTTAAGCTTGCGTTGGTTTTTCCCTTGAAAAGGAAAGGGTGACGCAGCACAGTAGAGATAAGTATCTCCCCCAGTTAAGAACCAAGGTATCAATCCAGTAGGAGAAGAACGCACAAATCACCAACACATGCACAAACAAATAAACACTTGCACCCAACGCGATAAAGGGGTTGTCAATCCCTTCATGGTGAATTGCAAAAGTGAGATCTGATAGAGATAGATAAACAAAAGATAAAATATTTTTGGGTTTTTTGGTATATAGATCTAAAAATAAAAGATTGCAAAATAGTAGATCGGAAAGTAATATGATGGAAAATAGACCCGGGGGCCATAGGTTTCACTAGAAGCTTTTCTCATGAAGGCAAATAATACTGTGGGTGAACAAATTACTGTCAAGCAATTGATAGAAAAGCGCAAAGTTATGACGATATCCAAGGCAATGATTATGCAATATAGGCATCATGTCCGTGTCAAGTAGACCGACTCCTGCCTGCATCTACTACTATTACTCCACACATCGACCGCTATCCAGCATGCATCTAGAGTATTAAGTTCATAAAGAATAGAGTAACGTTTTAAGTAAGATGACATGATGTAGAGGAATAAACTCAAGCAATATGATGTAAACCCCATCTTTTTATCCTCGATGGCAACAATACAATACGTGCCTCACTACCCCTACTTTGTCACTGGGTGAGGACACCGCAAGATTGAACCCAAAGCCAAGCACTTCTCCCATTGCAAGAAAAACCAATCTAGTTGGCCAAACCAAACTGATAATTCGAAGAGAAATTCATAGATATCAAATCATGTATATAAGAGTTCAGAGAAGATTCAAATAATATTCATAGATAAGCTGATCATAAATCCACAATTCATTGGATCTCGACAAACACACCGCAAAAGAAGATTACATCGGATAGATCTCCAAGAACATCAAGGAGAACATGGTATTGAGAATCAAAGAGAGAGAAGAAGCCATCTAGCTACTAGCCATGGACCCGTAGGTCTGAGATAAACTACTCATGCTTCATTGGAAGGGCAATGGTGTTCATGTAGATGCCCTCCGTGATCGAATCAACCTCCGGTAGGATGCCAAAAAAGGCCCCAAGATGGGATCTCATGGGAACAGAAGGTTACGGTTGTGGAAAAGTGTTTTCGTGGATGCCTCTGGTGGTTCTGGAATATATGTGAATATATAGGAGGAAGAGCTAGGTCAGTGGAGTCACGAGGGGCCCACAAGGCAGGGGCGCGCCACCCCTAGGGCGGGCCCTCCACCCTTGTCCCCGCCTCGTGGCTCTTCTGACTTGGACTCCAAGTCCCTTGGGAGTCTTCTGGTCCAAGAAAAATCATCGTGAAGTTTTATTCCGTTTGGACTCCGTTTGGTATTCCTTTTCTACGAGGCTCAAAAACAAGGAAAAAACAGAAACTGGCACTGGGCTCTAGGTTAATAGGCTAGTCCCCAAAATAATATAAAATAGCATATTAATGCATATAAAACATCCAAAACAGATAATATAATAGCATGGAATAATCAAAAATTATATATACATTGGGACGTATCAAGCATCCCCAAGCTTAATTCCTGCTCGTCCTCGAGTAGGTAAATGATAAAAACAAAATTTTTGATGTGGAATGCTACCTAACATATTTATCCATGTAATTTTCTTTATTGTGGTATGAATATTCAGATCCATAAGATTCAAAACAAAAGTTTAATATTGACATAAAAACGATAATACTTCAAGCATACTAATAAAGCAATCATGTCTTCTCAAAATAACATGGCCAAAGAAAGCTATCCCTACAAAATCATATAGCATGGCTATGCTCCATCTTCATCACATAAAATATTCAAATCATGCACAACCCCGATGACAAGCCAAGCAATTGTTTCATACTTTTGATGTTCTCAAACCTTTTCAACTTTCACGCAATACATGAGCGTGAGCCATGGACATAGCACTATAGGTGGAATAGAAATTGGTGGTTGTGGAGAAGACAAAAAAGAGAAGGAGATAGTCTCACATCAACTAGGCGTATCAACAGGCTATGGAGATGCCCATCAATAGATATCGATGTGAGTGAGTAGGGATTGCCATGCAACGGATGCACTAGAGCTATAAGTTTATGAAAGCTCAAAAAGAAACTAAGTGGGTGTGCATCCAACTTGCTTGCTCACGAAGACCTAGGGCAATTTGAGGAAGCCCATCATTGGAATATACAAGCCAAGTTCTATGAAAAATTTCCACTAGTATATGAAAGTGACAACATAGGAGACTCTCTATCGTGAAGATCATGGTGCTACTTTGAAGCACAAGTGTGGAAAAAGGATAGTAACGTTGCCCCTTCTCTCTTTTTCTCTCATTTTTTTATTTGGGCTCTCTTTTTTTAGCCTCCCTTTTTTTCTTTCTTTTTTTCTTTTTTATTTTTCGTCCGGAGTCTCATCCCGTCTTGTGGTGGAATCATAGTCTCCTTACCATGACAACTATGATCTCTTATTCAAATATATGAATCCACTTTCATATCGAATTATGATCTTTGTTAGTCTCTTACACCCACACAATACTCTAACCTTTGTTGCTGGCACTAACTTTCTCTCGTGCCTGCACACGCCCTCCCCCCTCCCCCTCCCTCAGCATTCTATCCATCGTGCACATTCTTTTTATTTTCTTTAGGTCGTTCTCCCATGGTCTCCACAACTCTTTCTTTTCAACACACACTGATCGATAAACCTCTCTAGCGATGTCTGCCTACCACATACACACACACACACACACTTTCCATCTCCTCCTTTCTCCATGCATGCCTCATGTCACTCATACGGTCCCACACACGTGTAAACGCTTGCCCCTCTTTTCATCGATCTCACAATCGCACACTCCTCCCCCTATCTAGTAGGCCTCTCGCACCACCTCCTAGCTCTATCCCTCTCTCTCTATCTCTCTCGGCCTTATTTGCCTCTAACAAATGGATGTACACCGACCGATCTCCCACTATACATATAGCTAGCTAGGTCATTTATAACTCGTTTTCCCCACGCGCCGATCGATCTACCCCATTAGTTATGTCTCTCCCTTCCTCCGACACACAACAATAGATCTACCGATCTAGTTAGGTCTGCTTACCAAACACATGGCCCCCCTTCATCATCCATGCATGCCTCCCGACACATCTATCACGCACACGCACACACAAAAATACATCCCCACTCTTCTTGATATTGCAGTTGTACCCTTAGTTTGTCTTGTAGGCCTCTCCCACCATCTCCGAGAAGCAACTCCACCACCCCTCCGGCACTCTACCTCTCTCTCTCTCTCTCTCTCTGTCCCAACCTATTTCTTGTCCTTCACTTATGTATGGATGTTGACCGATCTCCCTCAAGACATAGCTAGGTCTCTCCTTCTCAACACATATACGAGTCGATCTACCTCTCTAGTTAGGCCCCACACACACACCGATACATCGAGCGCTCTAGTCATGTCTCCCTGCCACACACACACTTGCCCTCTGCCCTCTGACGTTCCGGTAGGTCAGTCGCCCTATATCTTTGACGTGCACACACACAATTTCGATGGCTCTCTTCATTGATCTCGCACCCACACACTTGATCCTCTCTTCGACTCTATCGATATCTATGACCCCTCCCTCTCTTCTCGTGGATCTCCCCCTCTATATATGATATAGATAGGCCTCTATTTCACACACACTGCATGTGTCTCATTTTTTGTTTGAGATATCATCGACACATATCCTCTAACCTTTGTAGCCAACACTAACTTCCTCTCATGCATGCACACGCCCTCCTCGCCCTCCCCCTCCCTTAGCATTCTATCCATCACGCACATTCATTTTTTTCTGTAGGTCGTTCTCCCACGGTCTCCACAACTCCTTCTTTCCGACACACACCGTTTGATAAACCTCTCTAGCGATGTCTGCGTACCACATACACACACACACACACACACTTTTCATCTCCTCCTTTCTTTGTCCATGCATGCCTCGTGTCTCTCATACAGTCCCACACACGTGTAAACTCTCACCCCTCTTTTCATCGATCTCACAATCGCACACTCCTCCCCCCTATCTAGTAGGCCTCTCGCACCACCTCCTAGCTCCATCCCTCTCTCTCTCTCTATCCGCCTCTCTGGGCCTTATTTGCCTCTAACAAATGGATGTACACCGAACGATCTCCCACTATACATATAGCTAGCTAGGTCGTTTATAACTCGTTTTCCCCACACGCCGATCGATATACCTCATTAGTTATGTCTCTCCCTTCCTCTAACACACAACAATTGATCTACCAATCTAGTTAGGTCTGCTTACCAAACACATATGGTCCCCTTCATCATCCATGCATGCCTCCCGACACATCTATCATGCACACGCACACACAGAAACATATCCCTTCTCTTCTTGATATTGCAGTTGTACCCTCAGTTTGTCTAGTAGGCCTCTCCCACCATCTCCGAGAAGCAAACTCCACCACCCCTCCGACACACACACACACACTCTCTCTCTCTCTCTCTATCCCAACCTATTTCCCCTCCTTCACTTATGTATAGATGTCGACCAATCTCCCTCAAGACATAGCTAGGTCTCTCCTTCTCAACACATATACGAGTCGATCTAGCTCTCTAGTTAGGTCTCTGCCTCCCCCTCCCCCACCCCCCACACACACCGATACATCGAGCGCTCTAGTCATGTCTCCCTGCAAGACACAAACTTGCCCTCTTCCCTCTGACGTTCCGGTAGGTCAGTCGCCCTATATCTTTGACATGCACACACACCATTTTGATGGCTCTCTTCATCGATCTCGCACCCACACACTTGATCCTCTCTTCGACTCTATCGATATCTATGACCCCTCCCTCTCTTCTCGTGGATTGCCCCCTCTATATATGATATAGATAGGCCTATATTTCACACACATTGCATGTGTCACATATTTGTTTGAGATATCATCGACACATATTCCCACAAATACATTCACGAAATCACCCCCCATAACAAAAAACACTCACGAACGCACACGCCATCTCTCTAGGTTTGTATCCCTCTCACACACACCCACGTAGGTGGGGGACGTGCACGAAGAGAAGAGGTGCATGCACAGCGCATGTACTCCCATCTCTTTCCCAACCACACCCGCGTGGGTACATGGTGGAGCTCATTTCTGTACGAAAAGGCAGCCCACGTGGTAATTTGACACGTGTACTAGTTGTCCACTTGATGGAGGATCGTGTACTACGGGTGAACAAACAAATTGCGACTTGATGCGTTATTTAAAAAAAGAGGCAAACCATGTGGGGCCTACCTTAGAGGCAAGGCTCTATACACTGGAGATGCTCTGTACTACTTTTGATGTGTCCCATCAACTCGTAGAACGAGGAGAAGCTTGCTTAGTACGCCCTCTCCCCCGCCCACGGGCGAGGTGGCTCGCAGAGTCGCAGGATGTGGAGAAGCTTGCTTACTACGCCTACGCCTGCTCCCTCGCCCACGAGCGCGGTGGCTCGCAGGATGAGGAGAAATTTTTACTACTCCCTCCGTTAGACGTATATACTCCTCGTCCCTACCTTGGTTAGAGAGATTATCATATTGTTTGAAATATATGTCTTTTAGCAGATTTCAATATCAACTACTAGTACATACTCCAAACACTGATGTATATAGATGTATTTTAGAGTGTAGATTCACTTATTTTGCTCCGTATGTAGTCCATATTGAAACAGACGTAGTAGTACACACTCTTCCTCGCCCCTTGCCCCTCAACCCTCGCCCACGTGGTGGATGTGCAGCAATTCATTCAGTATCAGATAGCCAGAACCATATACTGTAGTACCATCATTGCTCGACTTCCCGAAGAGGCGAAGAGCCAAGCGCAAAGTTAATATTTTTGAGATGCCAAGCGCAAGGTTTATAGGAGAACGAGTAGTACTAGTACTAGTAGTAAATACTGTATGAGGAAGAAGGCAACAAGAATGTATGTTTTGCGTGACAGTCTCTTCTTACAGGACGTGCTAGACCTAGTGGACCTCATTGTTGTTGCAATGGGAGTATCATAGATGGCACGATTCAGAGTGGTCGGCAGCGGGAATAATATTCGGAGCTGCTTAAGAAGTCCCATCGAAAGGAATAGCCATCCTCTACACGTGCTCCTATGTAAAATGAGTAAATGAGACAAATTAAAAGAGAAAGAGACAAAGTAAAAAAATAACCAGCCTTAGAGCCAGCCCTATGCTACTTCTTGAGCCTGCGCTGGTTTTTCCCTTGAAGAGGAAAGGGTGATGCAGCAAAGTAGAGATAAGTATTTCCCTCAGTTAGAGAACCAAGGTATCAATCCAGTAGGAGGTACAAGCAAGTCTCCAATCTATGCACCTGCACAAACAATCAAACACTTGCACCCAACGCGATAAAGGGGTTGTCAATCCCTTCACGGTCAATTGCAATGGTGAGATCTGATAGAGATAGATGTAAAAGATTACTAAAACATAAAACAAAATAAAAACAAATAAATTGCAGCAAGGTATTTTTGGGTTTTTTGGTTTATAGATCTGAAAATATATGATGGAGAATAGACCCTGGGGCCATAGATTTCCCTAGAGGCTTCTCTCTTGAAAGATAGCATACGGTGGGTGAACAAATTACTGTCGAGCAATTGATAGAAAAGCGCAAAGTTATGATGATATCCAAGGCAATGATTATGAAATATAGGCATCACGTCCATGTCAAGTAGACCGAAACGATTCTGCATCTACTACTATTACTCCACACATTGACCGCTATCCAGCATGCATCTAGAGTATTAAGTTCAAGAGAACAGAGTAACACATTAAGTAAGATGACATGATGTAGAGGGATAAACTCAAGCAATATGATGAAAACCCCATCTTTTTATCCTTGATAGCAACAATACAATACGTGCCTCGCTACCCCTACTATGCCAGTGGGTGAGGACACCGCAAGATTGAACCCAAAACTAAGCACCTCTCCCATTGCAAGAAATACCAATCTAGTTGGCCAAACCAAACCGATAATTCGAAGAGAAATACAAAGATATCAAATCATGCATATAAGAATTCAGAGAAGATTCAAATAATATTCATAGATAATCTGATCATAAATCCATAATTCATCAGATCTTGACAAACACACCGCAAAAGAAGATTACATCAGATAGATCTCAAAGAACATCGAGGAGAACATGGTATTGAGGATCAAAGAGAGATAAGAAGCCATCTAGCTACTAGCTATGGACCCGTAGGTCCGTGGTAAACTACTCACGCTTCATTGGAAGGGAAATAGGGTTGATGTGGATGCCCTCCGTGATTGAATCCCCCTCCGACAGATCATCGGAAAAGGCCCCAAGATGGGATCTCACGGGAACAGAGGCTTGCGAAGGTGGAAAAGTATTTTCGTGGATGCCTCTGATGGTTTGCGAATATTTTGGAATATATAGGCCAAGGATTAGGGTTAGGAGACCTGATACGTCCATTTTACATCATGTTTTCCTACTATTATTTATAATGTTTTTATGCATAATAATGCTTTTGGGAGTAATTCTAATGCCTTCTCTCTCATAATTTGCAAGGTTTACACAAAGAGGGAGAATACCGGTAGCTGGAATTCTGGACCTGAAAAAGCACGTCAGAGCTACCTATTCTGCACAACTCCAAATAAGCTGAAACTTCACGGAGATTTTTTATGGAATATTTATGAATTATTGGTGCAAACAACTACCAGAGGGGGCCCACCAGGTGGACACAACCCACCTGGGCGTGCCAGGGCCCCCAGGCGCGCCCTGGTGTCTTGTGCCCTCCTCGGCCCACCTCTGATGCCCCTCTTCTGTTATATAAGTCATTTTGACCTAGAAAAAAAATAAGGAGAGGACTTTCGGGATGAAGCGCCGCCGTCTCAAGGCGGAACTTGGGCAGGAGCACTTTTTCCCTCCGGCGGAGCGATTCCACCGGGGGAACTTCCCTCCCGGAGGGGGAAATCATTGTCATCATCATCACCAACAACTCTCCCATCTTGGGGAGGGCAATCTCCATGAACATCTTCAACAGCACCATCTCCTCTCAAACCCTAGTTCATCTCTTGTGTTCAATCTTTGTACCGGAACCCTAGATTGGTGCTTGTGGGTGACTAGTAGTGTTGATTACATCTTGTAGTTGATTACTATATGGTTTATTTGGTGGAAGATTATATGTTTAGATCCATTATGCTATTTAATACCCCTCTGATCTTGAGCATGATTATTATTTGTGAGTAGTTACTTTTGTTCTTGAGGTCATGGGAGAAATCTTGTTCCAAGTAATCATGTGAACTTGATATGTGTTTGATATTTTGATGGTATGTATGTTGTGATTCCCTTAGTGGTGTCATGTGAACGCCGACTACATGGCACTTCACCTTATTAGGGCCTAAGGGAATGCATTGTGGTGTAGTTATTAGATGATGGGTTGCGAGAGTGACAGAAGCTTAAACCCTAATTTATGCGCTACTTGGTAAGGGGCTGATTTGGATCCAGAAGTTTAATGCTATGGTTAGATTTTATCTTAATAATTTTCTCGTAGTTGCGGATGCTTGCGAGGGGGTTAATCATAAGTAGGAGGTTTGTTCAAGTAAGAACAGCACCTAAGCACCGGTCCACCCACATATCAAATTATCAAAGTAGCCAACGCAAATCAAACCAACATGATGAATGTGACTAGATGAAATTCTCGTGTACCCTCAAGAACGCTTTGCTTATTATAAGAGACCATTTTGGCATGTCCTTTGCCTCAAAAGGATTGGGCTACCTTGCTGCACTTTTATTACCGTTACCGTTATTCACTCATTACAAATTATCTTGCTATCAAACTACTCATTACTTATAATTTTCAGTGCTTGTAGAGAATACCTTGCTGAAAACTACTTTTTATTTTCTTCTGCTCCTCGTTGGGTTCGACACTCTTACTTATCGAAAGGACTACGATTGATCCCATATACTTGTGGGTCATCAAGGCTCTTTTCTGGCGCCATTGCCGGGGAGTGTAGCGCTCTTGGTAAGTGGAAATCGGTAAGGAAAAATTATTACTATGTGCTGGAATTTATCGTCACTTGTTACTATGGAGAACAATCCTTTGAGGGGTTTGTTCGGGCATCTTCGCCTCGACCGGAACCACAATTAGTTGCCCCTCAATATACTGCATCTACTGAAAATATTGGTTATGAAATTCCTTCGGGTATGATAGCTAATCCTTATGCAGGAGATGGAACATCCTGATATGCACTTGATCTATGTGGATGAAATTTGTGGATTATTTAAGCTTGCAGGTTTACCCAGAGATGAAACTAAGAAGAAGGTTTTCCCTTTATCTCTGAAGGGAAAAGCATTGGCATGGTATAGGCTATGCGATGATATTGGATCTTGGAATTGGAATCGATTGAAATTGGAATTTCATCAAAAAAATTATCCTTTGCATCTAGTTCATCGTGATCGGAATTACATATATAATTTTTGGCCTCGTGAAGGAGAAAGTATCGCTCTAGCTTGGGGGAGGCTTAAGTCAATGTTATATTCATGCCCCAATCATGAGCTCTCAAGAGAAATTATTATTCAGAATTTTTATGCTCGGCTTTCTCCTGATGATCAATCCATGCTTGATACTTCTTGTACTGGTTCCTTTATGAAGAAGACTATTGAATTCAGGTGGGATCTTTTAGAAAGAATTAAACGCAACTGTGAAGATTGGGAACTCGACGAAGGTAAAGAGTCAGGTATTAAGCTTAAGTATGATTGTATTAAATCTTTTATGAATACCGATGCTTTTCAAAAGTTTAGCACTAAATATGGACTTGACTCTGAGATAGTAGCCTCCTTTTGTGAATCATTTGCTACTCATGTTGAACTCCCTAAGGAGAAGTGGTTTAAATATCACCCACCTATTAAACAAGAAATTAGAGAACCGATAATAGCTAAAGATGAAACCATGATTTATAATGTTGATCCAGTTGTTCCTACTGCTTATATTGAAAAACCACCTTTCCCTATTAGGATAAAGGAACATGCCAAAGTTTCAACTGTGGCCAATAAAAGTTATATAAGAGCACCTAAACCTGCTGAACAAATCAAAGTAGAACCTGGTGTTGCTATGGTCAAAGATCTCCTGGTAGAAAATTTAGATGGGCATGTTATTTATTTCTGTGATGAAGCTGCTAGAATTGCTAAACCCGATGAAAAAGATAAACATAGACCTGTTGTTGGCATGCCTGTTATCTCAGTCAAAGTAGATCACTGTTATCATGGTTTATGTGATTTATGTGCTAGCGTGAGTGCTATTCCTTTTACCTTATATCAAGAAATTATGAATGATATAGCACTCGCTGAAATAGAAGACATAGATGTTACTATTAAACTTGCTAATAGAGACACTATCACACCACTTGGGATTGTTAGAGGTGTTGAAGTCTTGTGTGGGAAAATGAAATATCCTACTGATTTTCTCGTTCTTGGTTCCCCACAAGATGACTTTTGTCCCATTATCTTTGGTAGACCTTTCTTAAACACCGTTAATGCTAAAATAGATTATAAGAAGCAAACTGTCGGTGTTAGTTTTGGTGATGAGTCTCATGAGTTTGATTTTTCTAAGTTTAGTAAGAAGCATCATAAGAAAGAATTACCTAGTAAGGACGAAATAATTGGTCTTGCTTCTATTGTCGTGCCTCCTACAGATCCACTAGAACAATATTTGCTAGACCATGAATATGATATGCATATGCATGAAAGAAATGAGATAGATAAAAATTTCTTTGAACAACGACCTCTACTTAAACACAATTTGCCTATTGAAACTCTAGGAGGTCCTCCTCCACCTAAAGGTGATCCTGTGTTTGAATTAAAACAATTGCTAGACACTTTGAAATATGCTTATCTTGATGAGAAAAAGATATATCCTGTTATTATTAGTGCTAACCTTTCAGAACATGAAGAAGAAAGATTATTGAAGGTTCTGAAGAAGGTCCGAGCTGCTATTGGATATACTCTTGATGATCTTAAGGGCATTAGTCCCACTCTCTGTCAGCACAAGAGTAATATGGAACCTGATGCTAAACCTGTTGTGGATTACCAAAGACGTTTAAATCCTAAAATGAAAGAAGTGGTAAGAACTGAAATATTGAAGCTTCTGGAAGCAGGTATAATTTATCCTATAGCTGATAGTAGATGGGTAAGTCCTGTTCATTGTGTCCCTAAGAAGGAGGTATTGCTGTTGTTCCTAATGATAAAAATGAACTTATTCCACAAAGAATTGTCACTGGTTATAGAATGGTAATTGATTTTAGAAAATTAAATAAAGCTACTAGAAAAGATCATTACCCTCTACCTTTTATTGTTCAAATGCTAGAAAGACTATCTAAGCCCACACACTTTTGTTTCCTAGACGGATATTCTGGTTTTTCTCAAATACCTGTTTCACAACCTGATCAAGAGAAAACCACCTTTACTTGTCCTTTTGGAACTTATGCTTATAGACGTGTGCCTTTTGGTTTATGTAATGCGCCTGCTACCTTTCAAAGATGTATGACTGCTATATTCTCCGACTTTTGTGAAAAGATTGTTGAGGTTTTCACATATGATTTTTTCGTTTACGAAACTTCTTTTGATGATTGCTTAAGCAACCTTGACCGAGTTTTGCAGAGATGTGAGCAAACTAATCTTGTCTTGAATTGGGAGAAGTGCCACTTTATGGTTAATGAAGGTATTGTCTTGGGACATAAAATTTCTGAACGAGGTATTAAGGTGGATAAAGCTAAAGTTGATGCAATTGAGAAAATACCATGTCCTATCAAAGGTATTTGTAGTTTCCTCGGTCATGCTGGTTTCTATAGGAGACTTACTAAAGACTTCTCTAAAATTTCTAGGCCTCTTACAAGTCTTTTACAAAAGGATGTTCCATTTGTTTTTGATGATGATTGTGTAGAAGTCTTTGAAACACTTAAGAAAGCCTTAATTTCTGCACCTATTGTTCAACCACCTGATTGGAACTTGCCTTTTGAAATTATGTGTGATGCTAGTGATTATGCTGTTGGTGATGTTCTAGGACAAAGAGTTGTTAAGAAATTAAATGTTATTCATTACGCTAGTAAAACTCTAGACAGTGCTCAACGCAATTATGCTACTACTGAAAAAGAATTTTTAGCAGTTGTGTTTGCTTGTGATAAATTCAAATCTTACATTGTTGATTCTAAAGTGACTGTTCACACTGATCATTCTGCTATAAAATATCTTATGGAAAAGAAATATGCTAAACCTGGACTCATTAGGTGGGTTCTCTTGCTACAAGAATTTAACTTGCATATCACTGATAGGAAAGGAGCTGAGAACCCCGTAGCTGATGACTTGTCTAGGTTAGAAAATATTCTTGATGACCCACAACCTATTAATGATAGCTTTCCTGATGAACAATTAGCTGCAATAAATGTATCTCATAACACTCCTTGGTATGCTGACTATGCTAATTACATTGTTTCTAAATATATACCACCTAGCTTCACATACCAACAAAAGAAAAAAATTCTTCTATGATTTAAGACATTACTTTTGGGATGACCCACATCTTTATAAAGAAGGAGTAGATGGTATTATTAGACGTTGTGTACTTGAGCATGAACAGGGACAAATCCTATGGAAATGTTACTCCGAAGCTTATGGAGGGCATCATGCGGGAGACAGAACTGCTCACAAGGTATTGCAATCTGGTTTTTATTGGCCTACTCTCTTCAAGGATGCCCGTAAGTTTGTTTTTCTTGTGATGAATGTCAAAGAATTGGTAATATTGGTAAGCGTCAAGAAATGCCTATGAATTATTCACTTGCTGTTGAACCATTTGATGTTTGGGGTTTTGATTACATGGGACCTTTTCCTTCCTCTAATGGGTATACTCATATTTTGGTTGCTGTTGATTATGTTACTAAGTGGGTAGAAGCTATTCCAACTAGTAGTGCTGATCACAACACATCTATTAAAATGCTTAAGGAAGTTATTTTCCCAAGGTTTGGAGTCCCTAGATATTTAATGACTGAGGGTGGTTCACATTTTATTCATGGTGCTTTCTGTAAAATGCTTGCTAAGTATGATGTTAATCATAGAATTACATCTCCCTATCATCCTCAGTCCAGTGGTCAAGTTGAACTTAGCAATAGAGAAATAAAATTAATATTACAAAAAACTGTCAATAGGTCCCGAAAGAATTGGTCTAAGAAATTAGATGATGCACTTTGGGCTTACCGAACAGCATATAAAAATCCTATGGGTATGTCCCCTTATAAAATGATTTATGGAAAAGCTTGTCATTTGCCTCTTGAGTTAGAACATAAAGCATATTGGGCAATTAAAGAACCGATCTATGATTTCAAACTTGCTGGTGAAAAGAGGTTATTTGATATCAGCTCACTAGATGAATGGAGAACCCAAGCTTATGAGAATGCCAAGTTATTTAAAGAAAATATTTGAAAGATGGCATGACAAAAGAATCCAAAAGCGTGAGTTCAAAGTTGGAGAATATGTTCTTTTGTACAACTCTTGTTTTAGATTCTTTGCAGGAAAATTTCTCTCCAAATGGGAAGGACCCTATGTTATCGAGGAGGTTTATCGGTCTGGAGCCATCAAAATAAATAATGCCGAAGGTACCAACCCGAAGGTTGTCAATGGGCAAAGAATAAAACATTATATTTCATGTACGCCCATTAATGTTGAAAGCAATATTATCCAAACTATGACACCAGAAGAACACATAAAGGAAACCTTTCGGAGTACTCTAGAATCATGAAAAAAGAGGAGGTATGTGATACGGTAAGTAAACGGACTCCGAAAAATCCGCAAAAATATTTTCTATCGGTTTTGGAATATATTAAAAATTAGGAAAATAAGAAACAGCCAGGAAGGTAACACTGGCGGGCACAAGACAACAGGGCGCGCCTGGCGCGCCTGCCAGGCACGCCCAGGTGGGTTGTACCCACCTCGGGTACCTTTCGGACTCTGTTTTTCTTCCGTTTGCTTGTTTCCCAAGATAAAAAATCTTTATATACCCCTCGAACCTATTGACCACCGTATCGCGGAGAAATCTTCTGTTCTTCTTTCTTGTTGTTTCCTGACAAATTTGAAAATTATGCGTCCCATGATTTAGAGGAGGAGAGCCCTATTTCTTACCAGCCTTTGGATAAAAATATCTTCAAGGACACCTATCCCTATATATGGTTCACCGATGAGGAAGATGAAGATGAGCCAGTCCCTCCTCGGTTTGAGCAAGAAAGCAAGGAAGCATTATGCAAGAGGATAATAAAGCTTGAGATAGAGAACGATGAATTGAAGATAGATAACTTTTACCTCCGACACAAGCTTGAGAAGAGGGACAAGATCGCGACTACTTCATCACCACCACCTCCTTCTTCATCACCAAAGGAAACTTGAGTATAGGGTATGGGCACTCCCCTTGGCTTGTGCCAAGCTTGGGGGAGGTGCCTCGGTATCGTATCACCTCCACTATCTTTTGCCTTTACTTATTTTAGTTCGATCCTCAGTTATCTTTTGCTTTAGTTGAATAAAAGTTTAGTTCGATCCTTTCTTTTTGAGTGTTTGCTTAGTGATCTATCCTTGTAATCGTGTGCGAGATATATAATAAAGTTTAGTTTGTGTTTTGTTTTCTTTACTTCCATGTTCAATAAAAAGAAAGGAATTAAATGAAAAAGATCATATGCTAATCTTATGGTAAGTAATGACATCACATAAGGAAGAGTATAAGTAGAAAATTTTATTGGAGATTTACAAACATAGCATTGGTCAATGATGCAATTCATGAAAGAATTAATAAGGGAAGAGAAGATTCACATGCAAATACACTATCTAGGACATCTTTTGTGATTGTGAGCCCCCATCAAAATATTATATGCCAAAATTGTTGACGTTGGACAAGGAAGACAACATAATGATTTATGTTTGCTCATATTCACATAGAAGTTATATTGTCATAGATCTTTTAACATGTGGTGCTTGTCCCCCATCTTTGCTAGCCAAAAATTCCGCACTAAGTAGAGATACTATTTGTGCATCCAAGAACCCTTAAACCCAAATCTTGCTTTGAGATTCCACCATACCTACCTATGGATTGAGTAAAATACTTCAAGTAAGTTGTCATCGGTGCAATAAGGTAATAAAAATTGCTTCTAAAAGTGTTGGATCATTTAGTGTAAGAGAAAATTGAGTGTTGTACGAACTTGTGATGGCAAAGAATAAAAGCGACAGACTGCATAATAAAGGTTGCTATCATAAGGGGCAATATAACGTGACATTCTTTTGCACTAAGAGATTGAGCATACAAACAAAAAGCACATGGCAACCTCTGCTTCCCTCTGCGAAGGGCCTATCTTTTACTTTTATGTATTTACTTTTATGCAAGAGTCAAAGTATTTCTCTCTATTCCTTTTTATTTTCTCTTTTGGCAAGCACCATGTGGTGAGGAAAGATCTAGGCACATATATCCAGTTGAATATGAGCGGGCATGAGTTATTATTGTTGACATCACCCTTGAGGTGGATACGTTGGGAGGCGGAACAATAAGCCCCTATCAGCCTATGTGTCCGGTTGAAACTTTTTGCTCATGTGTATGCAGTCAGTGTTAGCAATCATAGAAGACTATATGATGGTTGAGTATGTGGACTTGCCTAAAGGCTCCGATACGTGACCCTTCCTGAAAAGATGATGAAGTGTAGTTGCAAAGTTGACTGAGAACATAGTTTGTTGGTTTTCAATAGAGTTTATGCATTATACTTCGATGTTGTGATGAATTGTTACTTACTCATGAGAAGTTATATGATAAAATTTATGTGATAAAAACTTTATGTTCAAATTCTTTGCTGTTATAATAATATGCATGATGCTTCTATGTCCGTATTTTTTTTATTAACACCTCTCTCTCTAAGCATGTGGACATGTTTTTCGATTTTGGTTTTCGCTTGAGGACAAGCGAGGTCTAAGCTTGGGGGAGTTGATACGTCCATTTTGCGTCATGTATTTCTACCATTATTTATAATGTTTTTATGCATAATAATGCTTTTGGGAGTAATTCTAATGCCTTCTCTCTCATAATTTGCAAGGTTTACACAAAGAGGGAGAATACCGGCAGCTGGAATTCTGGACCTGAAAAAGCACGTCAGAGCTACCTATTCTGCACAACTCCAAATAAGCTGAAACTTCACAGAGATTTTTTATGAAATATTTAAGAATTATTGGAGTAAATAACTACCAGAGGGGGCCCACCAGGTGGGCAGAACCCACCTGGGTACGCTAGGGCCCCCAGGCACACCCTGGTGGGTTGTGCCCTCCTCGGCCCACCTCCGGTGCCCCTCTTCTGGTATACAAGTCATTTTGACCTAGAAAAAAAAGGAGAGGACTTTTGGGAAGAAGCGCCGCCGTCTCGAGGCGGAACTTGGGCAGGAGCACTTTTGCCCTCCGGTGGTGGAGCGATTCCGCCGGGGGAACTTCCCTCCCGGAGGGGGAAATCATCGTCATCGTCATCACCAACAACTCTCTCATCTTGGGGAGGGCAATCTACATCAACATCTTCAACAACACCATCTCCTCTCAAACCCTAGATCATCTCTTGTGTTCAATCTTTCTATCGGCACCTTAGATTGGTGCTTGTGGGTGACTAGTAGTGTTGATTACATCTTGTAGTTGATTACTATATGGTTTATTTGGTGGAAGATTATATGTTCAGATCCATTATGCTATTTAATACCCCTCTGATCTTGAGCATGATTATCATTTGTGAGTAGCTACTTTTGTTCTTGAGGTCACGGGAGAAATCTTGTTACAAGTAATCATGTGAACTTGATATGTGTTTGATATTTTGATGGTATGTATGTTGTGATTCCCTTAGTGGTGTCATGTGAACGTCGACTACATGGCACTTCACCTTATTAGGGCATAAGGGAATGCATTGTGGAGTAGTTATTAGATGATGGGTTGCGAGAGTGACAGAAGCTTAAACCCTAGTTTATGTGCTACTTCGTAAGGGGCTGCTTTGGATCCAAAAGTTTAATGCTATGGTTAGATTTTATCTTAATACTTTTCTCGTAGTTGCGGATGCTTGCGAGGGGGTTAATCATAAGTAGGAGGTTTGTTCAAGTAAGAACAACACCTAAGCACCGGTCCACCCACATATCAAATTATCAAAGTAGCAAACACAAATCAAACTAACATGATGAAAGTGACTAGATGAAATTCCCGTGTACCCTGAAGAACGCTTTGCTTATTATAAGAGACCATTTTGGCCTGTCCTTTGCCTCAAAAGGATTGGGCTACCTTGCTGCACTTTTATTACCGTTACCGTTATTCACTCATTACAAATTATCTTGCTATCAAACTACTCATTACTTATAATTTTCAGTGCTTGCAAAGAATACCTTGCTGAAAACTACTTGTCATTTCCTTCTACTCCTTGTTGGGTTCGACACTCTTATTTATCGAAAGGACTACGATTGATCCCATATACTTGTGGGTCATCAAGACCTCCGAGGGGGCCACAAGCCCAGAGGCGGGCCCCACCCCCTAGGGCGCGCCCCTATGGCTTGTCGTCGCCTCATCGGTCTTCTGACTTCATCTCCAAGTCTCGTAGGTGTCTTTTGGTCCAAGAAAAATGATCGTGAAAGTTTTATTCTATTTGGACTCCGTTTGATATTCCTTTTCTGTAAAACTCAAAAACAAGGAAAAAACAGAAACTGGCACTGGGCTCTAGGTTAATAGGTTAGTCCCAAAATAAAATAAAATAGAATATTAATGCATATAAAACATCCAAAACAGATAATATAATAGGATGGAACAATAAAAAATTATAGATATGTTGGAGACGTATCAAGCATCCCCAAGCTTAATTCCTGCTCGTCCTCGAGTAGGTAAATGATAAAAACAGAATTTTTGATGTGGAATGCTACCTAACATATTTATCCATGTAATTTTCCTTATTGTGGCATGAATATTCAGATCCATAAGATTCAAAACAAAAGTTTAATATTGACATAATAACAATAATACTTCAACCATACTAACAAAGCAATCATGTCTTCTCAAAATAACATGGCCAAAAAAAATTATCCCTACAAAATCATATAGTCTGGCTATGCTCCATCTTCATCACACAAAGTATTAAATCATGCACAACCCCGAAGACAAGCCAAGCAATTGTTTCATACTTTTGATGTTCTCAAACTTTTTCAGCTTTCACGCAATACGTGAGCGTGAGCCATGGATATAGCACTATAGGTGGAATAGAATATGGTGGTTGTGGAGAAGACAAAAAAGAAGAAGATAGTCTCACATTAACTAGGCGTATCAACGGGCTATGTAGATGCCCATTAATAGATATTAATGTGAGTGAGTAGGGATTGCCATGCAGCGGATGCACTAGAGCTATAAGTGTATGAAAGCTCAAAAGAAACTAAGTGGGTGTGCATCTAACTCGCTTGCTCACGTGACCTAGGGCAATTTGAGGAAGCCCATCATTGGAATATACAAGCCAGGTTCTATAATGAAACAAATTCCCACTAGTATATGAAAGTGACAAAATAGGACACTCTCTATCATGAAGATCATGGTGCTACTTTGAAGCACAAGTGTGGAAAAAGGATAGTAACATTGTCCCTTCTCTCTTTTCTCTCATTTTTTTCTCTTTCTTTTGGTGGGCTTCTTTGAACTCTTGTATTTTTTTGTGGGCTTCTTTGGCCTCTTTTATTTTTTATAAAGTCCAGAGACTCATCCCAACTTGTGAGGGAATCATAGCTTCCAACATCCTTTCCTCACATGGGACAATGCTCTAATATTGATGATCATCACACTTTTATTTACTTACAACTCAAGAATTACAACTCGATACTTAGGACAAAATATGACTCTATATGAATGCCTCCGGCGGTGTACCGGGATGTGCAATGACTCAAGAGTGACATGTATGAAAAATATGAACGGTGGCTTTGCCACAAATACGATGTCAACTACATGATCATGCAAAGCAATATGACAATGATGAAGCATGTCATAATAAACGGAACGGTGGAAGTTGCATGGCAATATATCTCGGAATGGCTATGGAAATGCCATAATAGGTAGGTATGGTGGCTGTTTTGAGGAAGGTATATGGTGGGTTTAATGCACCGGCGAGAATTGCGCGGTACTAGAGATGCTAGCAATGGTGGAAGGGTGAGAGTGCGTATAATCCATGGACTCAACATTAGTCATAAAGAGCTCACATACTTATTGCAAAAGTCTATTAGCTATTGAAACAAAGTACTACACGCATGCTCTTAGGGGGTAGATTGGTAGGAAAAAACCATCACTCGTCCCCGACCGCCACTCATAAGGAAGACAATCAATAAATAAATCATGCTCCGACTTCATCACACAATGGTTCACCATACGTGCATGCTACGGGAATCACAAACTTTAACACAAGTATTTCTACCAATCCACAGTTAGTCACTAGCATTACTCTAATATCACCATCTTTATATCTCAAAACAATATGAAAGGAATCAAACTTCTCATAGTATTCAATGCACTTTATATGAAAGTTTTTATTATATCCCTCTTGGATGCCCATCATATTAGGACTAAATTCATAACCTAAGCAAATTACCATGCTGTTTAGAGACTCTCAAAATAATATAAGTGAAGCAAGAGAGTTCAACAATTTCTATAAAATAAAGCCACCGCCGTGCTCTAAAAATATATAAGTGAAGCACTTGAGCATATTGCCTAGCTCAAAAGATATAAGTGAAGCACATAGAGTATTCTAATAAATTCACGATTCATGTGTGTACCTCTCAAAAGGTGTGTACATAAAGCATGATTATGGAAAAATAAAAGCAAAGACTCATATCATACAAGATGCTCCAAGCAAAAGACATATCATGTGGTGCCTAAAAATATAGCCTCAAGTAAATTTACCGATGGATTGAAGACGAAAGAGGGGATGCCTTCCGGGGCATCCCCAAGCTTAGGCTCTTGGTTGTCCTTGAATATTACCTTGGGGTGCCTTGGGAATCCCCAATCTTTGGCTCTTGCCGCTCGTTATTCCATAGTCCATCAAATCTTTACCCAAAACTTGAAAACTTCACAACACAAAACTCAATAGAAAACTCATGAGATCCGTTAGTATAAGAAAAATAAATCACCACTTTGCTACTGTTGTGAACTCATTCTTTATTTATGTTGGTGTAATATCTACTGTATTCCAACTTTTCCATGGTTCATACCCCCCGATACTACCCATAGATTCATCAAAATAAGCAAACAACACAAAGAAAACAGAATCTGTAAAAAACAGAACAGTTTGTGAAGATCCGAATTGTTCTAATACTTATATGACTCAAACAATTCTGAAAACTTAGGAAATCATAGAATTTTTTTATATAAATCTTGTGTAAAAAATTCAGAGTTTTTCGACGCTTCTGTGAATTATTAAAATTCTGCAACTGGACGCAAATGTTTATATTTTTCAGCAAGATCAAATCAACTATCACCGTAAGCCATCCCAAAGGTCTTACTTGGCTCAAACACTAATTAAAACACCCAAACACAATTACTATAGAGGTAATAATGTGTATTTTATTCAAGAACAGAAGCAAAACAAAAAACATAAAAATAAAAATGGGTTGCCTCCCAACAAGCGCTATTGTTTAACGCCCCTAGCTAGGCTTGATGCAATAGATCTAGGTATTGTCATCTTTGGTATGCATTCCATAAGTAGCTCTCATAATGGATTCATATGGTAACTTAATTTTCTTTCTTGGAAAGTGTTCCATGCCCTTCCTTAACAGAAATTGAAATCTAATGTTTCCTTCTTTCATATCAATAATTGCACCAATCGTTCTAAGGAAAGGTCTACCAAGAATAATAGGACATGTAGGATTGCAATCTATATCAAGAACAATGAAATCTACAGGCACATAATTCCTATTTACAACAATAAAAAAATCATTAATTCTTCCCATCGGTTTCTTAATAGTGGAATCTGCTAGATGCAAATTTAAAGAGCAATCATCAAATTCACGGAAACCTAGCACATCACATAAAGTTTTCGGAATCGTAGAAACGCTAGCACCCAAATCACACACAACATGGCACTCATAATCTTTAATTTTAATCTTAATAGTAGGTTCCCATTCATCATAAAGCTTTCTAGGGATAGAAACTTCCAACTCAAGTTTTTCTTCAAAAGATTTCATCATAGCATCAACGATATGTTTAGTAAAAGCTTTATTTTGATTATAAGCATGAGGAGAATTCAACATGGATTGCAACAAGGAAATACAATCTATCAAAGAACAATTATCATAATTAAAGTCCTTGAAACCCAAAAGAGTGGGTTCATCGCTACTTAAAGTTTTGACCTCTCCAATCCCACTTTTATCAATCTCATCTATTTCTTCATTATGATCTTTAAACTCTGAATCATTGGGACGCCTTCTAGCTAAAGTTGACTCATCTCTAGTCCCATATTTATCAAGATTTATATTATAAAACAAAGATTCAATAGGAGTCACACCAATCACTTTAAGATCTTCATCATTATTATCACGAGAAATAGAAGAACATGCTTTTATAAACCAATCTCGCATATTACGCATTCTAGCGGTTCTTTCCTTATGCTCATCAATAGGAATTTTAATAGCTTTGAGAGATTCATTAATATCATGCTTGGGTGGAATAGATCTAGTTTTCAAAGAATCAATCTCAAGCAAAATTCTATCAACGTTCCTAACCAAATCATCAATCTTGAGCAATTTTTCTTCAACCATAGCATTGAAAACTTTTTGGGAATTAATGAAATCTTTAATATTGTTCTCAATATCAGAGGGTGTTTTATTATAATTTCCATAAGAATTGTTGTAGGAATTACCATAATTATTAGAGGAATTACTAGGAAACGGCCTAGGATTGAAACTCCCTCTATATGCATTATTACCAAAATTGTTCCTACCAAAAAAATTCACATCCATAGATTCATTATTATTTCCAAACAAAGAAGACAAAGGCATATCATTAGGATCAATAGGAGCACTCTTACTAGCAAACAATTTCGTCAATTCATCCATCTTTCCACCCAAAGTATTTATTTCTTCAATTGCATGCATCTTTTCACTAGTGGAAGATCTTTCGGTATGCCATTGAGAGTAATTTGCCATAATATTATCTAGGAGTTTAGTAGCTTCTACTAATGTGATTTCTATAAAAGTACCACTCGTGGCGGAATCCAAAAGATTTCTAGATGCAAAATTCAATCCTGCATTAATTTTTTGTATAATCATCCATAAACTCAAACCATGCGTAGGGCAATTTCTTATCATCAATTTCATCCTCTCCCAAGATTGTGCAACATGCTCATGATCAAGTTGCTTAAAATTCATTATATCGTTCCTAAGGGAGATTATCTTAGCGGGCGGAAAGTACTTGGAAATAAAAGCATCTTTACACTTATTCCATGAATCAATACTATTTTTAGGCAAAGATGAAAACCAAGTTTTAGCACGATCTCATAGTGAGAACGGAAGTAGCTTCAATTTAACAATATCATTATCCACATCCTTTTTCTTTTGCATATCACACAATTCAATGACAGTATTTAGATGGGATGCGGCATCTTCACTAGGAAGGCCAGAAAATTGATCTTTCATAACAAGATTCAACAAAGCGGCATTAATTTCATAAGATTCCGCACTAGTGGTAGGAGCGATTGGAGTACTAATAAAATCATTATTATTAGTGTTGGAAAAATCACACAACTTAGTATTCTCTTGAGTCATCGCGACAAAGCAATATAACACACGAGCAAACAAAAAGCAACCGAAAAGACAAACGGAAGAAGGGCAAATAAAAAGGCAAATCTTTTTGTGTTTTTCTGAAAATCATTTTAGAAGTGGGGGAGAGGAAAATGAGAGGCAAATGGTGAAAAAAGTAATGCAAGAGATGAGGGTTTATGATGGGTACTTGGTAGGCTTGATGTAGAACCTCCCCGGCAACGGCGCCGGAAATTCTTCCTGCTACTTCTTGAGCTTGCGTTGGTTTTTACCTTGAAGAGGAAAGGGTGATGCAACAAAGTAGAGATAAGTATTTCCCTCAGTTAGAGAACCAAGGTATCAATCCAGTAGGAGGTACAAGCAAGTCTCCAATCTATGCACCTGCACAAACAATCAAAGACTTGCACCCAACACGATAAAGGGGTTGTCAATCACTTCACGGTCAATTGCAATGGTGAGATCTGATAGAGATAGATGTAAAAGATTACTAAAACGTAAAACAAAATAAAAACAAATAAATTGCAGCAAGGTATTTTTGGGTGTTTTGGTTTATAGATCTGAAAATATATGATGGAAAATAGACCCTGGGGCCATAGGTTTCACTAGAGGCTTCTCTGTTGAAATATAGCATACGGTGGGTGAACAAATTACTGTCGAGCAATTGATAGAAAAGCGCAAAGTTATGATGATATCCAAGGCAATGATTATGAAATATAGGCATCACGTCCGTGCCAAGTAGACTGAAATGATTCTGCATCTACTACTATTACTCCACACATCGACCGGTATCCAGCATGCATCTAGAGTATTAAGTTCAAGAGAACAGAGTAACGCATTAAGTAAGATGACATGATGTAGAGGGATAAACTCAAGCAATATGATGAAAACCCCATCTTTTTATCCTTGATGGCAACAATATGATACGTGCCTCGCTACCCCTACTATGTCACTGGGTGAGGACACCGCAAGATTGAACCCAAAACTAAGCACCTCTCCCATTGCAAGAAATACCAATCTAGTTGGCCAAACCAAACCGATAATTCGAAGAGAAATACAAAGATATTAAATCATGCATATAAGAATTCAGAGAAGATTCAAATAATATTCATAGATAATCTGATCATAAATCCACAATTCATCGGGTCTCGACAAACACACCGCAAAAAAAGATTACATCGGATAGATCTCTAAGAACATCGAGGAGAACATGGTATTAAGGATCAAAGAGACAGAAGAAGCCATCTAGCTACTAGCTATGGACCCGTAGGTCTGTGGTAAACTACTCACGCTTCATCGGAAGGGCAATAGGGTTGATGTGGATGCCCTCCGTGATCGAATCCCCCTGCGGCAGATTGCCGGAAAAGGCCCCAAGATGGGATCTCACGGGAACAGAGGCTTGCGGCAGTGGAAAAGTATTTTCGTGGATGCCTCTGATGGTTTGGGAATATTTGGGAATATATAGGCCAAGGATTAGGGTTAGGAGACCTCCGAGGGGGCCACAAGCCCAGGGGCGCGCCCCACCCCCTAGGGCGCGCCCCTATGGCTTGTCGTCACCTCATGGGTCTTCTGATTTCATCTCCAAGTCTCGTAGGTGTCTTCTGGTCCAAGAAAAATCATCGCAAAGTTTTATTCCGTTTGGACTCCGTTTGATATTCCTTTTCTGTAAAACTCAAAAACAAGCAAAAACAGAAACTGGCACTGGGCTCTAGGTTAATAGGTTAGTCCCAAAAATAATACTAAATTGCATATTAATGCATATAAAACATCCAAAACAGATAATATAATAGCATGGAACAATAAAAAATTATACATACGTTGGAGACGTACCCCATTGTATCAGTGAATGATATTTCTACGTCGTGATTGACATGGCTATTTTATTAACCATGCTGCGGAGGTAGCAACGGATTTTTTTTATTTGCGGAGGTAGCAGCGGATGGATATTATTCAACGAGGAGTGAAATGATGGCTGCTTCCTTGGTCAAACATGGAGAAAGGTGGGCCTCGTGATTTGATGGCTCATTAGTCATTATTACTGCCTATACTCTTTGCCCATATAATAACCGCGTGGTAGAGTAGTTGGCTATACTTTTAATAACCATGCTCGAAGAGAAGAGGTGCACGCACCCATGCACGTAGCACTCCTTGCATCTTCCCCAACCACACACGTGACACGGTGGAGCTCATTTCTGTATGATGATGCAGCCCACGTGATAATTTGACACGTCTAGTCGTAGTTACTCACTTAATGGGGGGTCGGGAACCACGCATGAACGGTGTCGCGTTATTTATAAATAAAGTTTTTTTCTTCAGTGGCACGTACGCAATATAAATAGGTTCATATGGAGAGAAAAAGAAACCGCTCCACTATATACATAGCGAGGGGCCTACACGGTTGCTTGCTGGGGTTGCTCTCTTCACACTCTCTCGCACAAAACGACTGTGGCCGCATCTCTAACATCCGGGCGGATCACGTCCACCGGGGGAAGGGGTGGATGCTTTGTGTAGATGCGGTCGCCGTCGCCGACGGCGAAAACCCACTGTCGACGCGTCCCGATCAGGGGTTCCTGTCGTTCTCTCTCACAAAGCCGGTGTGGTTGCCTTCGTCCCTTGCTCACTGCCGTGACGTGGGCAGTTGCCGCCTCCCGCTGCCCTCCTCTAAGCTAGCTACATCCCGACATCCCTCAGGTACAACTTCCTTTACAGCCGGCTTGCACCACTGCCCCAGCTGCCCACATCGCTCCATGTGGATATTTCTCTACTTCTTTGCCCAGCACGTACCTCTACTGGCTTCTACTATATTTGTGATGAGTTTATGTCTCATCAACTAGTCCCACTAGTCTTATTGTAATCACGCTTCTTCAATTTCTTTGCCACAGGGATGCTCGGCTCGATTTTAGTGAAACTGCACAAAATGATCCGATGATCAATGGGTTGCAAACTTCATTTCTTCAGAAGGTTCAACGTCGCCAGCAAACTAAAGCCTGGTTAGGGTTTAGGGTTCAAGGCCTAGGGACTACATGGATCATTTTTTTCTTTAGCTATCTCTGTTCCAAAATAAGTGTCAAATTTAGTAGTACAACTTTGTACTAAAGTTGGCATAAAGTTGAGACACTTATTTTGGAATGGAGGGAGTACATATTGGCTATGATCTGTGAATCATTGAGATGCAATAGCATGCATGCTAGTCTCCTTTGTATTTGATGGAATGTTGCAACGGGGCAACCTTGGACGCAAGATACATGAAACAGAAGCTGGAAGTTTCATAGCATTGTACAAATTTATCTCGCTAAGAAATTATAGTACGTACTATGTACTAAAGAGTTAGGTGTCGCACGGTGTCCAGAAAATATGGTGATAGTGTGAGGTGGGCCATGTAATCACTGAGCTGCCGTGTTTTCACTGCTTTCGCACTCCTCCGCTGTAAGAGTGGAGAAAATTGTAAAGAGTGGAGACGCTCTACCTCCTTTCGCCGAAATGTGGGACATCCAGCATCTGGTGCACATGTCATGCACCAAAGTAAAGTGTACAGTGCAACTGAGACTCAGCCGGCTCGTATCACCTCAGTAATAATGACCAATGAGCCGTCAAATCACATAGACCCGGCAGTAAGTTGGACGGACGAAGCAACCATCACTCTTGGTTGAATCCGCTTCTCCCTTCAACGGAGGCGCCAGTGAGAAGTCGCGTCCGCTCTGCACGGGCATGAGTGCGGCACCGATTCTCATGAGCGGCGCTGACAGTTTTGGGCGGGAAGCGCGCGCAGCCGATGGAGGGGGTTTGGGTGGGCCAGGGTGGTCAGGAGCGGGCGTGGCTCTTGTCCCGACCGGACACCCGAAAATGAGAGGATGAACCGACTCTCATTTCTAAATCGTAGTACTACACACAATCTCTCTGTAGGTCGATGTGTCGCTCTCTCTAACACACACACGCTGTTAAAAATAAACACACACACGCACACACAGGTCAGGCACCGGCAGTCAACCGCTATATCTGCGGCCGAAGGATTTGATGCACGCGGCTGCCGGATTTGGAGCATTTCGGCTGCCTGCGACTGCACCTTGCCATGGATTGTCCGGGTACCGGGTCGCACAACAATGGAAATGCCTCCACGTCGCATGCAGTTTTAGTTGTTGTTCGCTTCGAAGGGTCGTGTACCACACGTGAATGATAGTAAGTGCGACCGGGAGGCGTGGAGCGTTAATTGTGAATTGACTCCAAGCGTTAAATTTTCTTCGTGTATTAGCATTGCCCTCCGTCACAGCTTACAGGGAGCGCTTCAATTCTCATGCATTTCCACCACCAGAGGTAATTTAGGCACGTTTGGTTTAATGACCAATTAATTAGGGCATCGTAACCGCAATCAAGGCCAATTTTCTCTCTATGCAGGTGTGTACCCGGGGTGGAATAAATGAATGCATGTGTATACATGGACTGAAAGCACTCCATGCATGTGTGTACGCATTTATATGAGTAGTTTATCTTGTGGGAGATAAGGATGAATGAGGGAAGGCCTTATCTACAAATGTGGAGAGGAGTGCGGGTATCTTTCTGCAAAATTCTCATAGTTTCCTTCCTATCCGTCAGATATAGATCGGATGGTCTATATTGCAGGATGGCAGGCACACCATCATCACCAACTCTGTTTTTTATAAGATATATTTATAAGATAATAGAGAGTAGAGATACGCTGCAGCCTCAGGGCTTGTTTTCTAGGGTTTGCTCTCTTCACACTCTCTCCACTATATATATACATGCTGGAGCCTCAGCGCTTGCAGTTGCTCTCTTCACACTCTCACCCTCTCCAAATCTAAACAAGACTGTGTTGGCCTCTCTCCCCTCACTGCTGGTCAAAGAGCCGGCAGCATCCCGTCCGCAGGGGAAGGGAAGGAGGCTTAACGCTGTCACCGTCGGCGAGGGAGGGAATCCACTACTGGCGCCGCTATTCTCTTTCACCCAGCGGTGGCGTGGGAGGGCCTCCGACCCCTTCTTCCTCGCTGCTGTACATAGTGTGGGCAGACCGGCCTCTGGCCGCCCACTGAGCCACACCCCGAGAATCTTAAGGTATAATTTACTTAATCCACATGCATTGCTCTAGCTGCATGTGGATTTTTTTTTTGCTTCTGCACTTGAATCTAGGTGTTGGATCAAATAGGAAAGTAGTGGGGAAAGTTGTATGGCATGAATCTACGACGTGGTTCAAAGAGGAAAGGAAGGGGGGAAAGTAGTACAGACTGGCTATCCAACACCTACATTGGTCGAAAAGGGAAAACAATAACAAACGCAGTACACACATCTGTAATGAACTGATCTTTCAGTGTGTGGGGGACATGGCTGTAGAGTTTGAGCAAGACTAGATTTGTTGCCCTCACATAGGGTAAGGTGTCTAAAGAAAACAAAACTGGGACCAACACAAATATGCTCCTTGGTTGTTTGTTCTTTGTTACAACAGACTGTGCATCACCCCTTTATACATCGGTAGATGCACATGGTGCTGGTGCGTCCACTGTCCCGTACAACTCTTTAGCTGTTGCTAATCTAATAATGCCGCTGGAAAATTGATGCAATGCCACAGTTAAAAGAAAATTATATGTTTAACAAATTTTTTTGTAAATATAATCTCTCTATTAATATGAATCAATGCCACTGTTTGAGAAATGCTACTGTCTTGCTTTCTTTCCCATTTAGATAAGTTAGATGCTTCTTTTTGTGGGCTTCTATGTCATCCACCATTATTGACAAGTAACTGTTTCCTTTGCACCTCTGTGTAAACGGGGTTATCTACTTCACCTCGTTGCTATTGCGACCTATTGTTGCACTGCACAAAACACTTTTGTTTTAAGAGTGTTTTGTGTAGTTCAACCAAAATGTCACACCGACAATGTTGCTTGATTGCTTGATCTTAGTGGAACTGCACAAGAGGAGATCTGACTGCCTATGCATGTTGGCAAATTTGTTTCAGATCTTATTCTTGTGAGTTGTTTGAATTCCGCCTCATGAGAGGTCAGTACTGGCCTTCTTCCACATGATTGTGCAGTGTGCTTTCATATGTTGTGCTACTTATACGGTAATGTTGCTTGATTTTAGTGAACTGCATAATAGGAGACCAGACTTCCAATCTGTATGTGCACCGTAATATCCCATTGAGGTAAGATACTGATATTTCGCAACTGTTGGCTTGTATTTTGCTACTGTCATCAGAAAAGTAAGGTTGTTGTTTAGTGCTATACTTGTGCTCCCTAATTGACATGCCAAATCTTACATTGAAGGCGAAGCTTGTCTGTTATTGGACCAAGTGAGGAAGGGGAAGAACAAGTGGAAGAAGAACAAAAATCAACTCCCGGTGCTGTAATGAAGCACTGGAACTGTGATGACACAAGTAATGATATAGTTTTGCATCTTAATTTATTGCTATGGCTGGAATGAGCAATTGTTTTGCCACTGTGATTTGATGCCACTCTTATTGTAACATGTAATTATCTCTACTTGTGCAAACAGGGATCTTGTTTGAAGATAACATATATTTTAGTGGAACTGCACAAGAAGATGTTGGAAATAGTAAAATAATCGAGGAGTTTATAGTAAGCATGGCAACCACAGTAGATAATAATGGATGGTTCGGGAGAAGTGCTTCATCTACATGCTCTACACAATAAGCCTCCTGACAAAGGTTGGTACCGGCCCACGGATTTCATCCATATGATTGAGCTTTGTCATCTCTATTGGTGTTGTGCTACTGTTTAGCTACTGTCATGAGAAAGTGGTATTGTTTCGCATGTTAATCTAAGGCTGCTAATAAATTGAGGCACCGGTTTGCCACCGTTATATGCACTGATAAAATTAAGTAATAATACAGTTCAAGTTGAGCTATTGTGTTTGGTATCATATCATTTCCTATGAGGATAATGAGGATGCATCTCTTTGAGACTATACATTTCATCAGTCACTCCCATTGTTAATGTAATGGTTGTCTTAAATATTTCCTTTCCTTTTTTTTGAGCAATACGGGATGCTAGCATTTAGTTGTTCTCTTGTCTTTGCACAACAGGGTCATCCTCCTCTGAAGAAGAATATGGAGTACGTGAAGTGCCTAGTTCCGATTATGCCAGGATGAAAAAGCCAAGCCCTTCTCTTCTTATCAGAAGGAGCAGTTGAAGGATGGTTACATTACTGCCCACAAGAACAAACTAACTTTAGCTCAAAAGGACTCACAGATCTCCATCTTTGTTGTTGTGATGGCCAATACAATGTTGTTTTAGGATTCTTTCCGGTGAGTTCCACTTTTTAAAATGTGTGCTCTGCATGGAACATGTAGGTGCATGTTTAAACTATAGATCCATAACTGTAAATTCATAATATAGTTTGCTTTATACTAATCACTTTTTTTGTATTTATGCAAACAGGGATGCTCAGCTTGATTTCAATGGGAACTGCACAAAATGTTCTGACGGTTCGTGCCCTTCATTATACTTCATCATGCACAATACATCGAATATTCTCGAATCATTCATTTCCACCTCCAGCCACAAAATTAGCTACAAGAAAGGCGATGCCGATATGTTCAAGGCATTGCAACATATAAAGGCGCGCGAAGTTAGTTGATTTTAGTGGAACTACACAAAATAACTGGTTTATTTAGCACGAGGTGACATGTCAATGTGCAAACTAATGGCAAACCCCGCTCATTCCACAATCGTAGGCATTTGATATTTTGGAATGGGAAAACCTTGTCAAAGTTTGCTCATTGATGTACGCAAAGACACACATTTGATATTTTGGAATGGGACAACCTTGTCAAATTTTGCTCATTGATGTTAGCAAGACGACATGCGTTTGATATTTTCGAGTGGGACGCCCTTTGCTATCAGTAGCATCGATCAATTTTTCTTTATTCTTTAGTTGTGAAGTAAATATTGGCTCTGACATGTGAATCATTGAGATGCATAATCATCGATTGTTTTGAATGTTCTTTATGAATTGCCTGGCCTGTGAGTTTGATTGCAATGTACAGGCACGCTAAAAAGCTGCTCAAACTTTTTGTACGTGTGAAATTGCTGCAAACGAGGTGATCACCATGCGTCCTAAGAATAATGCTAGTACGTATTGTTTTGCATGTTCATCTAATGCCAGTGATACAAGAATTTGAACTAATCAAACTAAATTCATTCATACATGGCTGGATTTCATAACATGCCGGATTTCATTACATTTCATACATTCTTCAACAAAAAAAGGGGTGCGCTGGAGGTATAATTAATTAACCTAATCTATGATCTCCGGCGCCCATTTCCCGTGTCCGGCTGAGCCGAACAGGAGCTTCTTCTCCAGCTCAGCTCTTCGACTCCATGTCGCCACCAAGCAGCTAATCGGCCGTCAATGTTCAGCCCGCCAAGCTTGGCTTCAACCAGAGGGTAGCAGCGGTGGCCTTACTTGGACCCGAGCGGCGGTGACCTACCGTGTTCTACTCCTCCTCGTTTTCTGTGTGGCGCGGCCTCGTTGTCATTGGGGCGGGGCCTCGATGGAGCCGGTGATGTCCTCTGTCTCGTTGCCGGTGGGGCGGTGCCTCAGTGCAGCGGGGGAAATCCTCCCCCTCGTTGCCAGCAGGGCGGGGCCTCGGCGTAGCTGGCGATGTCCTCTGCCTCGTTGTTGGCGGGGCGGGGCCTCGGCGGAGCAGGGCTTTGCCAAAGTTGGCGAAGTCCTCCACCTCGGTGCCGACGTGGCGGGGCCTCAGCGGAGCCAGCATTGTCCTCTGCCTCGTCGTCGGTCTCGCCAAACAGCGCCTTGCCCGCTTCATCGCCCTCTTTGTAGGCGGCCGCAACCTCCGCCACCCGCATGCGGTACCGCCAGCACATGAGGAGGCTCTCGCGGGCAGAGCAGTACAACTCGAGCAGCGCCTCCTGCTCTGCCCGCTCCGTGGCGATCTGCTCCTCCGCCTGCAGGTGCTCCTGGAAGACATGGTGGTTGTAGGCGGCATCGGCCTGCGCCTCCCGGAACTGCTCCTCACGCTTCTGCCTCACCATGTCCATGTATTGGGCACGGGCCTTGCCGATGGTCATGGTGCAATGCACCGGCGAGGATGGCGCGTAGGAGGGGGTTTGCACTGGATCGTCGACTACCACGTTCTCCATTGGGATGTCGTCATCCTCCGGCTCCCTGCCGACCAGCCAGTCGGCAGCAATGGCTGCCATCTCCTTCTGGTCTGTCGTCCACCTGTCCTGAAGAGCGCTGGAGCGTGAGGAAGCCATGGTGGGAGTGGTGTGGACAGGAGAAAGTGAACGGAGGCGGATCACTGCGGCTATGGCCGGCGCAGTAGTTTATATAGCAATGGTGGGTGGCAGAGGGACGCATGGGTGGCGCCGGAGTAGCCACCTCGGCAACCGGGTATCATTAATGTGGGCGGCAGACGAATGGACGGATGGCACTTGTGTCCTTTGAACGTGGAGCAATCGCCTGCACCAGGAAGCGGCGCGGGCGGCGCTGACCGTTTTGGGTGGAAAGCACGTGCGGGCGAGGGAGGGGGTCTGGGTGGGCCAGGGCAGTCAGACTCATGCTTGGTAGCGGTCTGGTCTAGCAGCCGGACATGCTGGCTCGCCAGCGAGCTTGCCGAGGTCAGTGACGACAATCAGACGATGGACGTGGCTTCCGACCAGGAGCCGGCGCCACCGCCGAAGCTGGTTCATGCCGTGTTCACAATAGAGCAGGTGCGGCCGCACTTTGATGCCCTAATGGTGGAAGAGCTACCAGCGCAGGAGGGCCTGTGCTGCAACCTCCGTCTCCTCAACGAGCATCGGCTCGCAAAAGGACGAATCGCCGACGAACAAGCGAACGACAATGTCGTCGTGGACATGTGGCCCTATGATCCTGGCTTCCTGAATGAGCAGCGGACGCTGTATCAGACCATCCGTAGGGCCTGCGAGGCCCTCTCGATCGTCCTTCGAGTTGTTGAGCTCGCCATGGCGCCACCGTCTCGCATTGTCAACATGGTCAACGAACATTAGGAATCAGGAAATGACTTTACTTGGAGAGGATGACATTGGGGACCCACCAGGGCCATAGCCGCACGTACGTAAGTGCCTCCTTATTACATACAACTATATTTTTTTGCTTCCTCCTGGTTTCCTGATATCACGGTCCCACACCATTGTCAACCTATAGTCAATAAACGAGAGAATTTCATAAGGAGCGGCCGACAGCTAGGACCTAGCAGCTCGAGCAGTATTTGTGTTTTTGAGGTGTGAGCAGTGTTTTTCTTGAGTGATGTTTTTGTTGTTGTTCAGAGGAGCAGGGTATCAACTGGGCGGGCTGTGGCCCGTCTAGCTTAGGCTATTATTTTATGTCGACCAAATATGCAGCCCAGATATTAATTTTTTTCAAGGTGAAAATGGCTAGCCCAGCTATACTTTTTTTTAAGGAATACCCAGCTCGGGTCAACTTGTTATTCTTCGCCCCGCTGGGCTGCAAATCTTTCCTAGGAGGGATGCATTAGGCTCAACAAGAAAATGGGCTTTAAGAAATAATGAATGGGATGTAATTATAAAAACTGGGCTGTAACTATAAAAAAATGCACCAAACAGGTAATTAGTTAAAAAAAATATTATTTTTGGATTTTGAAAATTTTAGTTTCATTACTTGTTGCGCACGCAATATTTTGTTGGATTTTTACCTAATAAAAATTTATTTTGAAATTATATTTAATCTGACTCGAAATTTTGGGATAAAAATATTTCGGATCCCATCAAAATCTGGGAAATTTTATTGAATTCTGTTTTGAGCGGTTGGTTGAAATTATTAATCGTTGTCCTGGGTATAAAATGGGCTGTAATTTTAACAAACTGTAAATTGGCTGTAGTAAATTCCATTAGAATTTAAAAATGGGTTGTACATTATTACAAATCGCAAATGGGCTATATGTTCTCTGCCACACACTTGTGGGCCTACTAAGTTGATGCATGCGCAAGGCTTTGCCAACTTATAGTAAACACACGATTCTAGCAGCAGTGGCCATTGGATGTCCATCCAACGGATGTCGTGCTTCTTCAATCTCGGATATTCTTGCTTCAGCCGCCCAAACCACCGCTGGCGGTACCGCCTGCTACCGCCTCCCGTGGCCGGCTGTGCTGCCGTGCAGGACTCACCGGCCCACCCTACTCCCATCGCCGAGAAGGCCATTCCTCTACTCACCAACACCTCCTGTTATTATCCGGCGACGGCAGCCTCACACCGCAGCAGAACTAGTGAACCCTCGTACTCCCCTCCGCGTGGGCATCCACCTGCCTTGTCTTCCATGGCTCCACGTCGTTCCCTTCCTAGGCCTCGCTGTCATCCACCTCCTGGGTGCTGTCCGCGCGGCGTGGTCAACGTGGTCAGCGAACGACAGCCATCGGAAGAGGACCCTAGGAGGTGGGGCTGACAGATGGGCCCACCAGCTACATCTTCGCACGCAAGGAAGTGCGTCCATATTACGGGCAAAAAAAATGATTCTTCCCCCTCACAGCTGGGACCCACCAGCTATATCTTCGCACGCAAGGAAGTGCTTCCTTATCCTCCCTGACAGCTGGGACCCACCCGGTCGAAGCGTACGCAGTGTTTTTTGTCTGGTCGCGAACGTGTACGTACATACTGGTCGATCGGTCTCTCTGCAAAGATGAACCTTGGCCGAGCAAGCGGCAACACGTGTAGTAGTAGAGCCCCGGACGTAGCAGTTCACGCAGTCCCTTCTAAACCGTGTACACGTACGTATAGCCACATGCCAAAAAATACGGCCACATACGTACATACGGGCGGGGTCTCGAACGCCTAGCTACTCGCGCATATGTACGGCCAGGGCACGTGTACATGGAGAGGCAATGGACGGCAGCAACGGCGTCCTGTTCATCGGAAGCCAACCGGTTGGGTCGGAATGAAGAAACTGTGTCATGTTCATCGGGAGGCAATGGAATACGTCGTGTTCATCGGGAGCCAACCGGCTTGGACGGAACAGCCGAAACGAGGTCTGGCGTACCACAGAACGGAGGAAACGGCCTTCTATTCGACCGCGTACGGTCAAAAAGGGGTCTTGTTCATCAGGAAGGGTCTGGCGTACCGCAAAACGGATGAAACGGACTTCTCTTCGAGTGCCTACGGTCGAAATGGGGTCCTGTTGATCGCGAGGGGTGTGGCGTACCGCAAAACGGAGGAAACGGACTTGTGTTGGAGCGCCTACGGTCGAAATGGGGTCCTGTTCATCGGGAGGGGTGTGGCATATCGCAAAACGGGACTCCACGGCCTACTATTCATCCATCGTCTAGTGCCTCGCTCCAGCCTCCACGGGCTAATGTTCATCTGCCGTCGACTTCCTGCAGCCTCCACCAGCTACTGTTCATCCAGCCTCAACCGGCTACTGTTCATAGAGCCTCCACGGGGTCCTGTTCATCCACCCCAACCGGCTGGGGTGCGGCGACCTCCTCGGGGTCCTGTTCATCCAGCGGCAACAGCCTACTACCACGGGGTCCTGTTCATCCAACCCCCACCGGGAACTGTTCAGCCACAGCCAACCAACCGGCTCGACTCACAACGTCTCGACTTGTTCTATGTACCGCGTACGCGGTAGCAACGGTCACTGTTAACCGAGAGGCAACCAAACACCGGCTGGCTACGTGTCGCATGGGGGCTCGATCGGCTTCAGTAAGCAGCAGTGATCGATCGCTCGGGTTCAGTTAGCAGCAGCAGCAAAGGAATCGCTCGGGTTCAGTCAGCAGTAAATGAATCGCTCGGGTTCACTTAACAGCCAAGGGATCGATCGCTCGGGTTTAGTAACGTGCAATTGCTCGGGTTCAGTTAGCCAACGCCTCGCACACACGCGTGTACACGAAAGAAATGCGCAAACCACAGTGCATCGCGCGGCCCCGACCACCTACCGTAACCGGGAACTCCCCGAAATTTTCCTCGCCCTCGCTTCTACCATGATTTTTTCCATCATGGACGGCCTAAAGAATGTCATGCAGGTGCGTCCCTGGCCCGCCCAGGACGAAAAGCCCATTTTCTGTCATGATTTTTTGTCATAGAAGTAGGAGCCCACCACATCTACGATGATACGTGGTTTTGTCAAAATTATCGTCATAGAAGTGTCATAAGCATCACAGAAAAAGTTTTCGTTCGGGCAAAACTGTCACGGATGTGTCTCTTTTTTTGTAGTGGATGCAATACATCAGAGATAAGTATTTGTCTCAGTGAGAACCAAGGTTTATCGGACCAATAGGAGAATCACGCAAAGCCTCGTGAACAACACCTACACACACAAAAGTAAATACTTGCACCCAACGCGGGCAAGAGGGTTCTCAATCCCCTTGATCTCGTTACTTGCAAGGATCAAATCTTATATAGGTAGATGGATAAATTGCAAAGTAAAGTAAAAGTAAGTAAATTGCAAGAAAGGAATTTTGGTTGTTCTAATATGATACAAGTAGACCCGGGGGCCATAGTTTTCACTAGAGGCTTCTCTCTCGAACACATAGCATACGGTGGGTGAACAAATTACTGTTGGGCAATTGATAGAAAAGCGCATAGTTATGATGTTATTCACGACAATGATCATGTATATAGGCATCATATCCGAGACAAGTAGATCGACTCCTGCCCGCATCTACTACTATTACTCCACCAATAGATCGCTATCCAACATGCATCTATGGTATTAAGTTCATGAAAAATGGAGTAACGCCTTAAGCAAGATGACATGATGTAGAAAAAGTAAACCCAATCAATATGAATAAACCCCGTCATTTTTCCCTTAATGGCAACTATACAAATACGTGTCTTGTCCCCTTCTGTCACTAGGATATAGAGCACCGCAAGATTGAATCCATCATCCCCTTCTGTCACTGGGATATAGAGCACCGCAGGATTGAACCCATCACTACTAGGGAAATGCTTATAGGTAGGACATCAGTAGTAGCACTGGAAAATAGCAAGCGTTGCTGCTAATTAGCAGTAGCGCTATTCTGGGGCAGCGCTACAAGTAACTCTTTAGCAGTAGCGCTGGAAAAGGAAAAGGTGCTACTACTAAGTGGGACCCAACGAGCCCACCGACGCTAGCTGTAGTAGCAGCACTGTCCAGAATATAGTGCTACTACTAAGATTTTAGCAGTAGCACTTTATTTCATAGCACCCGCTACTATTCATGGGCCCCACTTAATAGTAGCGCTTTTCCTTGAAAGCGCTCCTACTAAGTACCATAGCAGCAGCGCTTTCTAGGAAACAACGCTACTGCTAGTTGCGGCTGGTGCCACCTTTTCAACCACCCTCCTCCCTCCTTTGCCCTCTCTCCCCCTCCTTTCCCCCCTCCCCTCTCTAAGTAAGTTCTCCATCATTGTTGCCATTCTTCTCTCTTCCTCCTACCTCTCTTCTCTCCCCATTAATGCCCCCTCACCATAATTCTCCTCCATAACTGGCCTTCTCATCTCTATCTAGGTTCCTCATTTATTTGGCTCTCCCTCCATTCCATAGATATAGATCTAGCTAGCTCATCTCTCTCCCTCTCCATTAGTTAGCTAGAGTCATCTCTCCTCCCCAACAACTAGATCTAGCTAGCTATTTAGCCATCTACACTTTCGATCCCTATAGATAGCGAAAGGCCTCATCTAACTGTCTTCGGTCTCTCTCGGGAGATATGTGAGTAAAAAGTTGTGCATTTCAAGAATGGGAATATGTGTGTTTGAGATATGGAGAGATTTGTGCGAGTGACATGCCCCTGAGTTGCTTATGTTCTGTCGAAATGTCGATTTATTTCCGTTTCGGTGAATTTCGAGCAAACTCGATATGTCCTATTTTTAGGCAAGGTCATGCCAAATTTTTATATGACTTTGATCCATGCATGCATTTTATTTATAACCCTTTTGCTTGTTGTACCGTGTAGTCGGTCATGAAGGTGAGTGGATGGAAGGTGGAGCAATACTTGCAATCCGCGGTGATGGACATGTATGCAAATAATCGGACAAGGATTAGATGTCCGGGTACAAGATGCAAAGAAGGATTCCTTTTGGACCCTTTTGATCGTGGCAGTTTGAAGGCGCACTTCCTGATGAATGGTTTCATGGATGGCTATACTCGGTGGATAAGTGAAGATGATGATGAGGACGTCCACATGGCAGGGAATAACGACATGGGGCTAGACGAAGAGATGACCAATCGACACGAAGACGATGGCACCAGACATGGCGGCGGGGAAGAGTCCAGACATGGCGGCGGCGGACAAGATTCTGGACTCGGTGAAGAAAAGTCCGGACATGGCGGAGAAGAGGCGGCGGTCACGTCGCAGTCTTCGAGCTACTAAGTGCAGTCATGCAGGACCCTCATGTTCGAGACCTCCTTCGCAAGAGTACGCCTAGCGACAGAGCTGCTTCTAGAGAGGAGGCCAAGCTGGCGCAACTTGAAGTAGACTCGAAGACTCCATTGTATGACGGTTGCCATCCCAAGGTGACCCGCTTGAGTTTCACGCTCGAACTTCTAAAGACGAAGGCCAAAAACAAATGGACAGACAAAAGCCTCGATGAGCATTTGAAGTATCTACATAATAAAGTTCTTCCCGTGGGGAACCTGTGTCCTACTAGTGTCGAGGAGGCCAAGAAAATCGTTTGCCCTTTTGATTTATCGCACATTAGATACCACGCATGCATCAATGATTGCATCATTTATCAGGGGAGCACGCGGAAAAAATCAGTTGTCCAGTGTGCAATGCTTCTCGATACAAGAAGGTAGGAAAGAAAGCTCCTCAGAAAGTTGTATGGTACTTTCCAATCACTCCCCGTCTGCAGCGGTATTTCGTAGATCCTAAGGAAGCAAAGCTCATGCGCTGGCACGCATAGAGGAAGAAGCCCGACGATGGAGATGATCCGAAGCTGAGACACCTCGCAGATGCTGGTCAGTGGAGAGTGATACGTCTCCAACGTATCTATAATTTTTTATTGTTCCATGCTATTATATTATCATTCTTGGATGTTTTACAATCATTTTATAGCAAATTTATATCATTTTTTGGGACTAACCTATTGACATAGTGCCCAGCGCTAGTTCCTATTTTTTCCTTGTTAGGTAGATGGATAAATTGCAAAGTAAAGTAAAAGTAAGTAAATTGCAAGAAAGGAATTTTGGTTGTTCTAATATGATACAAGTAGACCCGGGGGCCATAGTTTTCACTAGAGGCTTCTCTCTCGAACACATAGCATACGGTGGGTGAAAAAATTACTATTGGGCAATTGATAGAAAAGCGCATAGTTATGACGTTATTCACGGCAATGATCATGTATATAGGCATCATATCCGAGACAAGTAGACCGACTCCTGCCCACATCTACTACTATTACTCCACCAATCGACCACTATCTAACATGCATCTATGGTATTAAGTTCATGAAAAACGGAGTAACGCCTTAAGCAAGATGACATGATGTAGTCAAAATAAACCCAATCAATATGAATAAACCCTGTCGTTTTACCCTTAATGGCAACTATACAAATACGTGTCTTGTCCCCTTCTGTCACTGGGATATAGAGCACCGCAAGATTAAACCCATCATCCCCTTCTGTCACTGGGATGTTGAACACCGCAAGATTGAACCCATCACTACTAGGGAAATGCTTATAGCTAGGACATCAGTAGTAGTGCTGGAAAATAGCAAGTGCTGCTGCTAATTCGCAGTAGCGCTATTCTGGGGCAGCGCTACAAGTAACTCTTTAGCAGTAGTGCTGGAAAAGGAAAAAGCGCTACTACTAAGTGGGACCCAATGAGCCCACCAACGCTAGCTGTAGTAGCAGCGCTGTCCAAAATACAGCGCTACTACTAAGATTTTAGCAGTAGCACTTTATTTCACAGCACCGACTACTGCTAATGGGCCCCACTTAATAGTAGTGCTTTTCCTTGAAAGCGCTACTACTAAGTACCTTAGCAGCACTGCTTTCTAGGAAACAGCGCTACTGCTAGTTGCGGCTGGTGCCACCTTTTCACAACCCCTCCTCCCCCTTTGCCCTCTCTCCCCCTCCTTTCCCCTCTCTAAGTTAGTTCTCCACCATTGTTGCCATTCTTTTCTCTTCCTCCTACCTCTCTTCTCTCCCCATTAATGCCCCCCTCCACCATAATTCTCCTCCATAAATGGCCTTCTCATCTCTATCTAGCTACCTCATTTATTTGGCTCTCCCTCCATTCCATAGATATAGATCTAGCTAGCTCATCTCTCTCCCTCTCCATTAGTTAGCTAGAGTCATCTCTCCTCCCCAACAACTAGATCTAGCTAGCTATTTAGCCATCCACACTTTCGATCCCTATAGGTAGCGAAAGGCCTCATCTAACCGTGCTCGGTCTCTCTTGGGAGATAGGTGAGTAAAAAGTTGTGCATTTCAAGAATGGGAATGTGTGTGTTTGAGATATGGAGAGATTTGTGCGAGTGACATACCCCCGAGTTGCTTATGTTTTGCCAAAATGTCGATTTATTTCTGTTTCGGTGAATTTCGAGCAAACTCGATATGTCCTATTTTTAGGCAAGGTCATGCCAAATTTTTATATGACTTTGATGCATGCATGCATTTTGTTTATAAACCTTTTGCTTGTTATACCACGCAGTCGGTCATGAAGGTGAGTGGATGGAAGGTGGAGCAATACTTGCTATCCGCGGTGATGGACATGTATGCAAATAATTGGACTAGGATTAGATGTTCGTGTACAAGATGCAAAGGAGTCCTTTTGGACCCTTTTGATCGTGGCAGTTTGAAGGCGCACCTGCTAATGAATGGTTTCATGGATGGCTATACTCGGTGGATAAGTGAAAATGATGATGAGGACGTCCACATGGCAGGGAATAACGACATGGGGCTAGACGAAGAGATGACCGATCGACACGAAGACGATGGCGCCAGACATGGCGGCAGGGAAGAGCCCGGACATGGCGGTGGCGGAGAAGATTCCGGACACGGCGAAGAAGAGTCCGGATATGGCGGAGAAGAGGCGGCGGTCACGCCGCAGTCTTCGACGCTACTAAGTGCAGTCGTGCAGGACCCTCATGTTCGAGACCTCCTTCGCAAGAGTACGACTAGCAAGAGAGCTGCTTCTAGAGAGGAGGCCAAGCTGGAACAACTTGAAGTAGACTCGAAGACTCCATTGTATGACGGTTGTGATCCTGAGGTGACCTGCTTGAGTTTCACGCTCGAACTTCTAAAGACGAAGGCCAAAAACAAATGGACAGATAAAAGCCTCTATGAGCATTTGAAGTATCTACATAATAAATTTCTTCCCGCGGGGAACCTGTGTCCTACTAGTGTTGAAGATGCAATGAAAATCATTTTCCCTTTTGATTTGCCGCACATTAGATACCACGCATGCATCAACTATTGCATCATTTATCGGGGGGAGCACGCAAAAAAAAACCAGCCGTCCAGTGTGCAATGCTTCTTGATACAAGAAGGCAGGAAAGAAAGCTCCTCAGAAATTTGTATGGTACTTTCCAATCACTCCCCGTCTGCAGCAGTATTTTGTAGATCCTAAGGAAGCAAAGCTCAAGCGCTGGCACACAGAGAGGAAGAAGCCCGACGATGGAGATGATCCGAAGCTGAGACACCTCGCAGATGCTAGCCAGTGGAGAGTGATACGTCTCCAACGTATCTATAATTTTTTATTGTTCCATGCTGTTATATTATCATTCTTGGATGTTTTACAATCATTTTATAGCAACTTTATATCATATTTTGGGACTAACCTATTGACATAGTGCGTAGTGCCAGTTCCTGTTTTTTTCTTTGTTTTTTACTTCGCAGAAAATCAATACCAAACGGGGTCCAAACGCAGTGAAACTTTTTGGAGATTTTTTATGTACCAGAAGGAACAACTTGGGCCGAAGAAATACCAGAGGGGTTCCCCGAGGGGGGCACAACCCACCTGGGCGTGCCTGGGGGCCCAGGCACGCCCTAGTGGGTTGTGCCCACCTCGGTGGCCTCCTGCACCGCCTCTTTGCTCTATAAATACCCCAATAGTCCAAAAACCCTAGGGGAGTCGACGAAACACAATTCCAGCTGCCGCAACTTCCAGAAACCACAGATCCAATCTAGAAACCATCACAGAGGGGTTCATCATCCCCATTGGTGCCTCTCCGATGATGCGTGAGTAGTTCATTGTAGACCTACGGGTCCATAGTTAGTAGCTAGATGGCTTCCCCTCCCTCTTTTGATTCTCAATACAATGGTCTCTTGGAGATCTATTGGATGTAACTCTTTTTGCGGTGTGTTTGTTGGGATCCGATGAACTTTGAGTTTATGATCAGATCTATGTTTTTATCCATGAAAGTTATTTGAGTCTTTTGATATCTTATATGCATGATTACTTATAGCCTCGTATTTCTTCTTCGAATCTTTGGTTTAGTTAGGCCGACTAGATCAACTTTTCTTGCCATGGGAAGAGGTGCTATGTGATGGGTTCAATCTTACGGTGCTCAATCCCAGTGACAGAAGAGGAAATGACACGTATGTATCATTGCTATTAAGGATAACAAGATGGGGTCTATTCCGACATGAATAGATCTTGTCTACATCATGTCATCGTTCTTATTGCATTACTCCGTTTCTTCATGAACTTATTACACTAGATGCATGCTGGATAGCGGTCGATGTGTGGAGTAATAGTAGCAGATGCAGGCAGGAGTCGGTCTACTAATCTTGGACGTGATGCCTACTCATTGCTTGGATATCGTCATGATTATTTGAAGTTCTATCAATTGCCCAACAGTAATTTGTATACCCACCATATGCTATTTTTCTCGAGAGAAGCCACTAGTGAAATCTACTGCCCCCGGGTCTCTTCTTTATCATATTTGCCTTCGAGATCTATTTTTATTTGCTTTTATTTTCAGATCTATTAATCCAAAAACCCAAAAATACCTTGCTGTGTTTTTTTGTTATTTATTTTATCTCGCGTTCCCGCGAGATCTATTTATCCAATCTACTACAATTTTATCTATCTTTTACCCGGGAGGGATTGACAACCCCTGTTTTACGTCGGGTTGCAAGTATTTGTTCTTTGTGTGCAGGTACCATTTACATAGTGTTGCATGGTTCTCCTACTGGTTCGATAACCTTGGTCTCATCACAGAGGGAAATACCTACCATAGTTGTGCTGCATCATCCCTTCCTCTTTGGGGAAATACCGATGTAGTTCAAGCGATATCAAAAGGAATTTCTGGCGCCGTTGCCGGGGAGACATCATCAACATCTACCAGATTCCTAATCACAAATCTCATCTCCTTGCAATTTACATTATTTTCCATTTGCCTCTCATTTTCATCTCCCCCATCTCACAAAAATTTGCCGTTTTATTCGCCCTTTTTTCCGTTCGCCATTTTCTCGTCAGATCTGTTTTTGTGTGCAATTTTGTTCGTCACTTTTGCCATTATAGATAGTTCTTCCTCTATTGCGTGCACCCTCGAGAATGAGGTTCTTAATTTCAGACAAAGGGGAGGGGAGAATTTAAAAACTGCTTGGTATAGAATTTGCAATGCTCATAATAGATCTATTCGTAAGCAATCTACCATTGTTGTTCTTCGTTGTTTCTATGTGGGCATCACTACCTGGTATAGATTCGTCATTGATACGATTACCGGTGGAAATTTCTTGACGTGTCCGTCTCTAGATGCTTTTAATGCTATGGGAAATTTAGTGGGATCACCACCTCGTATGATTAATGAAACAACTTTGACTCTTGAGCATGTTATGGAAAGGCTAAATGCTATTGAAAAGAAAATGCTTACTGAAGAACATCTTGATAAAAAGATGCATAATCTTGCTATTAAAATTGGGTCAAAAGCGAGAGAGGTTTTTAAGTTGTTAAAAGAAAAGGGAACCGTAATTCATGAAAGAATTGAAGAATGTTCTTCTCGGATCAATACATTGGAAGAAATTTTTAGCAATTTAAGTTCGGCCTTTGCTTCTGCTAAAACTATTGAAAAAACTCCCTTTAAGGTTAGCAAGATTACTCAAATCACTAAGAACAAGGGTGCAACTTCTAGTAATAATAAAGAAGATCTTAAGATGATTAGTATTCACCACGATTTTATTGAAGTGATAAGAGATCCTACTTGCAAGAATGAATTTTTCAATCTTGTTCCTAGAAGTATTGTTATTGAAAATTTGTATGCTAAATCTTTGAAGAGTTCCAAGTGTTTGATTGAAGAGTTGGAAACTAAAAATGACGATACTTGAATCTTTGCATTATGCCTAGCTAGGGGCATAAAACGATAGCCCTTGTTGGGAGGCAACCCAATGAATAAAATTTATTTTTATATTTTTCTTTCTGCTCCTGAGTGTTTGCACAATTATTCTACTATTATGATTGTGTTTTTTATGTTTTAGTTAGTGTTTTTGCCAAGCAAAGCCTTTGGGATCATGTTGGGTGATAGTTGATTTGATCTTGTTGAAAAACAGAAACTTATCCGTCCAGTAGACTAATTTTGAAAACTAATAGAAGCGACAAACAATTATTAATTTTTTACACAAGGTTGATATACAAATTTACTCTGTTTTCCTTATTTTTCAGAATTTTTGGAGTTAGATAATTATGAGAACAATTCGCATCTTTACAGACTGTTCTGTTTTTGACAGATTCTATTTTCTTTGCATTGTGTGCTTATTTTGATGAATCTATGGTTTGTATCGGGGGTATAAGCCATGGTAAAGTTAGAATACAGTAGATATAATGCAATAACAAAATTTGAATGGGTTTTCTACAGTACTTAAAGTAAAGATTGGTTTTCTTATACTAACGGATCTCATGAAGGGTTTGTTAAGTTTTGTGAGATTGAAGTTTTCAAGTTTTGGGTGAGATCACGATGGATGAAGGAATAAGGAGTAGGAAGAGCCTAAGCTTAGGGATGCCCATGGTACCCCAAGCCATTATCCCAAGAGAAGCAAGCAACTAAGCTTGGGGATGCCCGAGTGGCATCCCCTCTTTCTTCTAACGACCATCGGTATTTTACTTGGAGCTATATTTTTATTTGTCACATATCATGAGTTTTGCTTGGAGCATCTTGTATTATATGAGTCTTTGCTTGTTTTGCTTTCTATTTTGTGTCATCTATCCTTGCTGAACACACCTATTTGAGAGAGCCAAAATTATGCTATGATTTGTTAGAATTGCTCTCTATGCTTCACTTAAATCTTTTCGAGCTATGGAATTGCTCTAGTGCTTCACTTATATATTTTTGAGCACGGTGTGCTCTAATATTTTTGAAGAAATGCTCTCATGCTTCACTTAGATTTATTTGAGCGTTAGAATTTTTTTCATAAATTCTCTCATGCTTCACTTATATTATTTTGAGAGAAGAAAATTTTATGCTCATGTTCTTCACTTAGATTTGTTTGAACTTTCAAAAGCAACATATTAAACTAGTCCCAAAGTGATAGATATCCAAGGGGTATATAATAAAAACTTTCATGAAGATCATTGGACAAAATAAACTTGATTCTTTGTAATAGTTTTGCGATATGATGATATAATATGTGAGTCATGTTGATGAGTAATTATGGTTTAGTAAGAATATTGATGTTAAGGTTTGTGATTCCCTATGCAAGCACGAAAGTCAATAGTTATGCAATGAAATTACATCCTACTTGTGGTGCATTATTCGGTGTTAGTTATGCTTAATGCTCGCTTATGAGATTTTTCGTTTCTTTGTTGGATGCTTCTCAATCTTTTGCTAGCCTTCATTTGCACTAAGTATGATCACTACTTGTGCATCCAAAATCCTTAAACCAGTTTTGCCATATGAGTCCACTATACCTACCTATATGCGGTATTCTTTTGCCATTCTAAGCAAATTTGTATGTGCCATCTCTAATTTTCAAAATAAATTTCCTATTTGTGTGCTCGTACCGCTCATGAAACGGTAGGGGGTGGCTGATATTTTTCCATGCTAGATGTGTTATTCTCAAGATGAGTGTTTATTCACTTGTCATTGCACGAGAGTACGGCGAAGGTATTAGGGATGCCCAGTCCCGAAATGAAAAATGAATTTACTTTATGTTGTCAAATAATAAATTCCTTGGAAAGTGTTGGTATGGACGGCACCCATCGATTCGGTTAGCCGTGGAATGTGAAAGTATGGTGGAAAAAGGAATAAACATTACTTTCTGTTTGGGAACCGCCTATGATATATCTAGCATGGAAAGTATTGGGAACTACTCGATCATTTTCGTTGACAGGAAAGGCATGCCACCCAAAAGGTTTTATCTCTATCTTTTTTCGCTTTGAGCTCTGGCACCTCTACAAATCCCTACTTCCCTCTGCGAAGGGCCTTTCTATTTACTTCATGCAATTTTTATTTTTACTTGAGTCTCCATCTTCTCTATTAAAGCACCAACTAAGGGGCACTATGATCGTACTTGAGCATTGGGTGTAGCTAATATGCGAGTGTGTTTCATGAATGGATGAATGATTGAGCATAATGGGCTAGGGATAACTTGCTTTAGTGTTGATATTTTGAAAGACATGATTGCTTGTTGATATGCTTGAGTATTGATATCTTCATGTCAAAACTAGACTATTGCTTTGAATCATATAAAAGTCCAAATGTCCATGCTACAAAGAAAAGAATATGTGATGAACATGTTAGCCAGCATTCCACATCAAAAATTCTGTTTTTATCATTTACCTACTCGAGGACGAGCGGGAATTAAGCTTGGCGATGCTGATACGTCTCCAACGTATCTACAATTTTTGATTGTTCCATGCTGTTATATTATCATTCTTGGATGTTTTGCAATCATTTTATAGCAACTTTATATCATTCTTTGGGACTAACCTATTGACATAGTGCCCAGTGCCAGTTCCTGTTTTTTTCCTTGTTTTTTACTTCGCAGAAAATCAATACCAAACGGAGTCCAAACGCAGCAAAACTTTTTGGAGATTTTTTATGGACTAGAAGGAACAACTTGGGCCGAAGAAGTACCAGGGGGGAGCCCCAAGGGGGGCACAACCCACCTGGGCGCGCCTGGGGGCCCAAGCGCGCCCTGGTGGGTTGTGCCCACCTCGGTGGCCTCCCGCACCGCCTCTTTGCTCTATAAATACCCCAATATTCCAAAAATCCTAGGGGAGTCGACGAAACAAAATTCCAGCCGCCGCAAGTTCTAGAAACCACAGATCCAATCTAGACACCATCACGGAGGGGTTCATCTTCCTCATTGGTGCCTCTCCGATGATGCGTGAGTAGTTCATTGTAGACCTACAGGTCCGTAGTTAGTAGCTAGATGGCTTCCTCTCTCTCTTTTGATTCTCAATACACTGGTCTCTTGGAGATCTATTTGATGTAACTCTTTTGGCGATGTGTTTGTTGGGATCCGATGAACTTTGAGTTTATGATCAGATCTATGTTTTTATCCATGAAGGTTATTTGAGTCTTTTGATCTCTTATATGCATGATTACTTATAGCCTCGTATTTCTTCTTCCAATCTTTGGTTTAGTTAGGCCGACTAGATCGATTTTTCTTGCCATGGGAAGAGGTGCTTTGTGATGGGTTTGATCTTACGGTGCTTAATCCCAGTGACAGAAGGGGAAATGACACGTATGTATCGTTGCTATTAAGGATAAAAGATGGTCTCTATTCCTACATGAATAGATCGTGTCTACATCATGTGATCGTTCTTATTGCATTACTCCATTTCTTCATGAACTTAATACACTAGATGCATGCTGGATAGCGGTCGATGTGTGGAGTAATAGTAGTAGATGCAGGCAGGAGTCGGTCTACTAATCTTGGACGTGATGCCTATATAATGATCATTGCCTGGATATCGTCATGATTATTTGAAGTTCTATCAATTGCCCAACAGTAATTTGTTTACCCACCATATGCTATTTTTCTCGAGAGAAGCCACTAGTGAAATCTACGGCCCCTGGGTCTCTTCTTTATCATATTTGCCTTCGAGATCTATTTTTATTCTCTTTTATTTTCATATCTATTAATCCAAAAACCCAAAAATACCTTGCTGCAATTTTTTGTTATTTATTTTATCTCGCGTTCCCGTGAGATCTATTTATCCAATCTACTACAATTTTATCTATCTTTTACCCGGGGGGATTGACAACCCCTCTTTTATGTCGGGTTGCAAGTATTTGTTATTTGTGTGCAGGTACCATTTACGTAGTGTTGCGTGGTTCTCCTACTGGTTCGATAACCTTGATCTCATCACTGAGGGAAATACCTACCGTAGTTGTGCTACATCATCCCTTCCTCTTTGGGGAAATACCGACGTAGTTCAAACGACATCAGAGAGCATTCAATGTCGTATATGGATTTGCTGCAGAAGATCCAAGGAACATCGTGCTTGGTGCGAGTACCGATGGCATGAATCCGTTTGGAAACCAGAACACCAACCACAGCACATGGCCCGTCTTTGTATGGATGTACAACCTCCCCCCATGGAAGTGCATGAAGACAAAGTACATACACATGAGCATGCTGATTCAAGGGCCGAAACAACCGGGAAATAATATTAACCTGTATATGGGGCTTCTGAAAGAGGAGCTAGACACGTTATGGAAAACACCGGCATGGACATGGGACGCCAGCAAAGGAGAGTATTTCTATATGAGAGCCGCGCTGATGACGACGGTGCACGACTATCTCGGTTACGGGTACACCTCAGGCCAGGTGTGCCATGGATACTGCGGATGCACGAGGTGCATGGATGATACAACGTCTTAGCAGCTTACGTCAACGAAAGATGGCGGGTCTGGGAAAATCATGTACATGGGGCATCGTAGATGGCTCGAGAAGGATGACCCGTGGAGAAAGTGTGGAGATCTATTCAATGGGTTGGCTGAGCATCGAGGACATCCACGTAAGAGGAGCGGCGCCGAAATCAATGAGCTGTTGAAAAACTGGGAACAGTGCCCCGCGTCGGGAAAGATGAAAAAGGCGCCGGAGCCGCTGCTGAAGGTATGGAAAACGAGGTCTGTTTTCTGGGACTTGGAGTACTGGCCCAATCACGACACGCCTCATTGCCTTGATCAAATGCCTATCATGAAGAATGTCCTCGAGAGCTTGCTTGGCACACTGATGAACATGCCGGAGAAGACCAAGGATGGACCGAAGGCAAGGAAAGACTTGGAAGATTTGAAGATCAGGAAAGATCTCCACATGCCGCCCCGTAAAAAGTCGACGGAGGAAGGGGAAAGGGGCAGAAAAGTCAACAAGAAGGAGGAGAATTATTGCCCCCCTTCTTGCTTCACCTTAAGTGCGAAGGAGATCGATCAATTCATCAAGTGCCTTACGGGAATCAAAGTCAGTTTCGGTTACTGTGGAAAGATAAACAGATTTCTAGACACCAAGAAGAAAAGGTTCAGCGGGATGAAGTGTCATGACTGTCATGTGATGATGGCACAGATACTCCCGGTTGCCATTAGAGGGATAATGGACAAGCACGTCCGTGACACGCTTATTGGTCTCTGCAACTTCTTTGACGTTATCTCTCGAAAGTCCATCAGTGTGAAGCGGCTCCGAAGGCTACAGGAAGAGAACGTTGTCATACTATGTGAGCTTGAGATGTACTTCCCGCCCGTGTTCTTTGACGTCATGGTGCATCTGTGTTTCCACATCGTGGACGACATCATCGACCTCAGGCCGACATTCCTTCACAGCATGATGTCGTTTGAGAGGATGAATGGGGTCATCAAAGGATTCGTTCGTAACATGTCCCGTCCCGATGGGAGAATCGTCCAGGGGTATCTAACGCATGAGTACATCTTCTTTTGCGAGAATTATATAGGCATCGGAGACCCTATTGTTGGTTTGCCCTTCAAGAAGCACGATGGGAGGATTGGAGGAGAAGGTCACAACAACGGTCGGAGGGAATTGCCTGTGGACTACACGGATCGACGGAACGACTTTGACACGGCTAACTTAGTAGTGCTACAACACCTAGATGTGGTAGATGATTATGTGACACGGTACAAAGAAACCATCGCAAAGAAGTATCGTGATAAGGGGATGCTCAAGACGGACGACGAAGTTACTGTAGAGCACAACGCCGCTTTCTTGCGTTGGTTCAAAGAGCAAGTTCTTTCTAATCCCCCGGAAGAGGGCAGTTCAGACGGATTGCTCATACACGCCTTAGCACATGACCCCGCGCCCAAACTTGCGACCTATCAGGCATACGATATCAACGGGTACACGTTCTACACGGAGGCCAAAGACATGGACAGTGATTACCAGAACTCAGGAGTGACGATTGAATGTGTGACCGACGCCAACGGCACAACTGAAAGATTCTACGGAAGGGTTGAAGAGATCTGGGAGCTTGACTACGCTGGAATGGACAATGCGACGATGTTCCGTGTCAGATGGGCTAAGGATGTCATAAGAGAAAACAAGTATTTCACTACCATGTCTATACCCGACGCGAAGAGTGCTACCATGAACGTTAACATCATCGCCAAAACTGAGCCATGGGTACACGCTAAGCACGTGACACAATGCTTCTTCATAACCGACCCGACCAATCCCAGACGTGTTGTCGTGAGGAGAGGCAAAAGGGGAATCGTCGGAATGGATGGAGTCGCCAACGAGGAAGACTACGACCAATACGGCAACCCGATGAGGGAAGATGACGATGACGATGAAGCATACATGAAAAGAAGAATCAATACTATATTACCTAAGAAAGATCGTACTCCATGGTGCCGGAAAAGTCACAAGGAGGGGCTCAATTATTCGACAACGAACAAGAAAGGGAAGAAGCTCAATGTGAAAGGTCGTCGACGCAACTGAGAAACCATCATTTATATATATGTATCTAATTTGTGTACGCACTTAAGTAACCGTTATCGGTCAAATGATGTATACATTGTATCCCCTACAATTACCACCACATGCATGGTTCCGGTGATATTTGCGCAGTGTGGGAGGGAGACGCCGTCGTCGGGAGAAAAAAAATAAAAGGGAGAAAGCAATACAAAAGAAAAAGAAAAGTAAACAGAAAAGAAAAGGAAAATAATAAAAAGAAAAGAAAACTAAAAACTAGAAAAGGAAAATAATAAAAAGAAAACAAAAATAGCGGTAGCGCTAGACTGGGAACTAGCGCTATAGCTAAGTTAGCTGTAGCGCTGGACCATAATACAGCACTACTGCTATTTGTATTTTAGAATAAAAAAAATTGCAATATTTAGCCGTAGCGCTGGATTAGGATCCTAATCAAGCGCTACTGCTATTTTGAGTTAACCACCGCGCGGGCTCAAAATTTTGCCAAGTCCCACTCTCCCACCTTTCCCCCTCCTCTCTGCTGTCGCGCACCGCCGTCGCCCCTGCCCGCCGCTCCGACCTCCTCCTCGTCCGCGCCGCCTCTGACGGTGTCCTGGACTAGGGGGTACTCACCACGTCATCTCCCGACCAGTGAGTCGGACCGAGGACCCCCGTGGCGGTTCACTATTGGGCCAGTTCAGACAGCCGATGACATATATGAGGAAGATTCCACAAGGCTTGGTGATCAAGACAAAGACTCCTCTCCACCGACATAGCTGAGTAGGACTCTTGTTATCCTAGGCCTTCGGTACATTATATAAGACGAGGCTAGGCTAGTCGATAAAAGAGATCATGATGATCATATTCATCCATCATATCATTAGGGTTTAGACCCCGACTTATGATCTCGAGGTAGATCAACTCTGTACTTGATACTCCATCAATATAAACAAGAGCATGGCGTAGGGTTTTACCTCCATCAAGAGGGCCCGAACCTGGGTAAAACACCGTGTTCATCGTCCTGTTACCATTGATCTGAGAATCCACAGCTCGGGATCCCCTACCCCGAGATCTGCCGGTTTTGACACTGACAATGGTGCTTTCATTGAGAGTTCCGCTGTGTGGTTGGCAATGGATCAATGGCTCGCCTGCAGATCAACTGCGACGTCGGCATATTCGTCGCCGGCTCGACTGGTCACCTTGGCTCGACCGAGGACTGCGCTCCACCTCAGATCATCATGATCGGACGAGGGCCTTCATCAACATCAACTTCGATCTCTATCAAGATCGTGGAGGAATCATCCATATAGCTCGGGGGCTCAACTTCAACATTGTCCTCGGGCGACCGTGCTGTTTTTCTATACAGCGGATTTGTATTCGCCGTCGCTGCTTCCTCGGGTGTTGCTTTGATGATTGCTTTGGTGGAATAGTGCGGAATTATGTATATAACAACCCTGTAAAATTTCGTCGCGTTCCAATGGAGGAATCTCCGGTGATCTACAATATACCGGAGCCCTGTCAAATCTGGACGGGAATCTGGATTACTTTAGGGCGTGGAGTCCAGTGTCCAGCTCGGACGTCCTTTGGAAGATCCAACCATTGATCGGCTGTGGAATTCCTATATCTACCGCCCCTCAAAATTTCAGCTCGATCCGACCGTTCAAACTCCGGGAAACCTCCAATGAGCGCATCGACTTTCTGATCTATTTTCTGCGCGATACGAATCCGACCCGAATTCATCTTTCTTCATGAACGGGATATTGGACAACCTTTTTGGAGGAATCTCTTTCTAGGGTATTGTGTTTTGTTTCCGAACACATGCTCACAAATTTTGCTCCTTTTCGGAGGTAACCTTCACCGTTGCGCCGATGTCAAACCAGCCTGACAATGTTGCTGCACGGCTGCCGACCTGCGGCAGATGGGTCGTCGCTTCATCGAGCCGAACTCAACCTCTTCGGATCATTATCTCGGCAAGCCGAACAAGAGTTCGGCATCGTGAAGGGTAAATCATCACCAACATTGTTGCCCCATGAATTATACGGAGCGGGCACACCGGCATCGCTGCATGGTCACTTCATCAAGCGGGCATCGACCGCGTCACAAGATCCGGCCTACGACGGCATCGCCGCACTATTGCTTCTTCAAGCCCGGATGTGACCTCTGCGTCCGATGATCGAGAGTCAATTCCGGCCGGACTCGCCTCTCTTATCCCGTATCCAGCTTCAATCCTGGATGCGACTTCAGCGTCCGAACATCAGGAGTCAACCCTAGTCGGACTCGCCCCTCGCACCATAGTACCGGAGGACGATTCCGAAGAAATCCCAAATACTAATCTGGCTGACCAAGCCGATGTCCACCACGCCGACCTGCTTCGACACCTCGGCCGACATGGGGCTGCAAACGTCATACTACCGACCTGCCCCGTCACCTCGGCTAGACCGGGGGCTTCGCCATCTCTTCATCAACCTACTCCGGTGACTTCGGCGTCACCAGCCGACCAGCTTCGTCACGTTAGCTGGAGCGGGGGGTTCGCCTCGCCACATTGACCGTGCGGCATCACCACCTCATCAAGCTGAACTCCTCGATCGGTTACCTCAGGCTTGGGGGCTAGGACCTTGGCTAGGCTGCGGACTACGTCTTTGTCCCGCCACGAGCTTGGACCTCGTCAACAATACAGAGCACATTAACCAGCTAAGTCGCCTCCATGCTCAGTTTTTTTCTTTAAATTTTTTTATTTTATTTTATTTCTTGTTCGGTTCAACCAAACATTATATTTGTGTTAAACAAAAAAGTTGTTTGTTCAAACATTGATTGTTAAACACTTCTTTTTTCGCCGAGCTCTTCGTCACCTCGGTCACGAGGGTTTTTGTCACCTCGGCTGGACCAGGGGCTTCGGCTCGCCACATCGATTGTGTGGCATCGCCACTTAATCGAGCCGAGCTCTTTGCTCGGGCACCTCGGGACCGGCTTGGGGGCTGGGACCTCGACCCGCCGCAAGCTCGGCCCACATCATTAACGCCGAACACATTAACCAGCTAAGTCGCTTTCATGCTCAAAGTTTTTTATTTTTAATTTGTGTTTGGTTCAACCATGCTCACATGCGTTGTTCGTTAAAAACACTTCCTGTCATAGGTTAACTGGGGGCTCTTAAATTTATACGAGCCATTTTATAATGAATGTTTTTCTTCTCAGTCGTTGCAAAGTCTTTTTCTACCACTCCTTTTTCGACCCGAGTGTGTGGTCAATAGCCGGATAGCCTGGCTTCTCCCTAAAAACCACTTGAGTTTTGTTCGCTAAACTGGCCTTGGAGAAGCACTCCGCCTTCGGGATAAGGAGGCTAAAGCCGAAGGCTGACCTACTTGAAGTTTAGAGATCGGATGTCTCATGTTAAAGCACGACAGAAGCACAAATTTTTTAAGACCAATTTCGGATTGGCACAAAAAACTTGTTTTTAGTTCGGATGTAAAGTTTTTACTAAAGTTTTTTGGTTTTCCATGCTTATGGCACTTTTAACCTATTTGTGTGTTTCCAGCATAAGTCTCACAATACGACGTCGGACACATTTAAAGCTTCGGCAATATCAACGGGGGGCTGCGACTAGAGCCGAACCCACCAAAAGCCAAGGCACTCTGAGGAGTCCTCGGCAAAATGTTCTCGGATATTGCTTTATATGCACCAGTTTTGAATTGTATCTTCGGTCAATAGTTGGGTTGCTCGGCTCCTGTGCTTGCCTCCTATGTTCCGCTTTGTTCAGCTAGGAGTGCAAAGGAAGAACCTCTGCGATTGTACTTCCGGTTTAACTGGTCAAGTACCTCAGTGGAGAAAGTCGAAAACTGACTGTCACAATGAGCGTAAACTGATTGGCGATCCGATGACCATATTAAACAATGGGCCTTTCTTAAGATTGGCCGAAGTGTTACTGGTTTGACCCCGGCTGACGCCGAACACTAACCGGGGGCTAGTAACTGGCCCCGAACTTCAAACTCCTATGACTAAGTGAAAGTTATAAAGCCTGCATATCTGATTGCCTCATTTCCGCTAACACAACCGCCTCCGGGCACCGAAACATCGGCTAAGGGTTTTATTGTTAGTACGGAAACACCCTGTGTAGCATCTACAAAGGGGTGCACTACAGGAATCAGCTTCTTTGCCGTCTGCCATGGCAGACGGCAAAGGCATGAATGGCGGTCGGCAAAGCTCTTTGCCGACTGCTAGCTGTCGGCAAACAGTCCGGCTCAATTCCTGCCGGTAAAGGCCTTCTTTGCCGTCTGCTTCAGAGAAGAAGACGGCAAAGGTTTATGCTGTCAGCCGTTTGCGGCCAGCAGACGGCAAAGAGCGTAGACGGCAGTGAGGTGAGGTGGGAGCCGTTAGGGGTTAACGGCGTGCTTTGCCGTCAGCCGGCAGACGGCAAAGAGGCTAAGGTCTTTGCCGTCTGCTGGCTGTCGGCAAAGGGATTTGAATCTTTGCCGTCTGCCAGCAGTCGGCAAAGACCTTAGCCTCTTTGTCATCTGCCTGCAGTCGGCAAAGACCTTAGCCTCTTTGCCGTCCGCCAGCAGTCGGCAAAGACCTTAGCCTCTTTGCCGTCTGCCAGCTGACGGCAAAATGCCCAAATAGGTAACCCAGTGTTCCCAGGTTGCACAGGTAGCTGCCACGTGGCCTTCTTTGCCGACTGCTAGCTGTCGGCAATGCCGACTGCTAGCAGACGGCAAAGAGCCTATATAACCCCTGTTTTTAATTGAATTCATTCAATTTGACAGAAATTCATAGATATACACAGATAATACATATATACACAACAAGCATATCCAACAATATATTTCCACAAGTCCAACATATATCCATATGACATAAGAAGTTTCCAACAACATATCCATAGCGATATACACATCCAAACAAGTTTCCAACAACATATCCATAGTGACATACACATCCAAACAAGTTCCCAAACATGTTTTCATAAACAAAAAGGAAGCACAAGGAGAATATATGAGTCCATCAATGCAAGCTTCCTCATCTCAAGCAAATCTGCAAATTGGGAAAGATGAAAGTTAGAAGAAGAAGAAGAAGAGGAAAAGAAGAAGAAGAAGAAGAAGAAAAGAAGAAGAGGAAAATAAGAAGAAGATTTTATATTCTCTTTCTTTCTCTCCTCCCCCTCTTCTTTATCTTCTTCTTTTCCAACAAATGTAGTTAAAAAAGCCAATTTAGAGCTAAGCTAGGTAAATAGGTCATTTTGGAGATAAGCTAAATTCAATGTATCATATTGGAGCTAACCTACGTAAACTTGGTCATTTTGGAGCTAAGCTAAGTTAAATGGATCATATTGAAGCTAACCTAGGTAAACTTGGTCATTTTTTAGCTAACCTACGTAAAAATGTCATTTTTTGCTATGCTAGGTAAAAATGCTAAGTGTGTAGGTCAATTTAGAGCTAACTTAGGTAAATAGGTCATTTTGGAGCTAACGTGGGTAAAATGGATCATAGTGTAGCTAACTTAGGTAAACTTGGTCTTTTTGGAGCTAACGTAGGTTAAATGGATCATATTGGAGCTAACATAGGTAAACTTGGTCATTTTGGAGCTAACCTGGCTAATTAGGCCATTTTTGACATTACTAAGCTTATTGTGTCATTTTAGAGGGCAACAAGCTAAGTATATGACATTTATGAGGTTAGCAAGGTTATTATGCCATTTACGAATAAAAACAAGTAAGAGGAGGAAGGAAAAGAAGAAGAAGAAGAAAGAAGAAGAAGAAGATAAGAAAAGAAGAAGAAATGTCTTCTTCTTCTTCTTTTCTTTTCTTCTTCTTCTTTTTTTCTTCTTTTCTATTTCTTCTTCTTCTTCTCTTCCTATCCTTCTTTTCTTCCTATTCCTTGATTTTCTTCATCTTATTATGTCATTTGTGGACTAAATAGGCTAAATTATGTCATAAATGGGCTAAATAGGCTAAGCAAGAGGAGGAAAAGGAGAAGAAGAAGAAGAGAAGAAGAAGAATAAGAAAAGAATAATAATAGAAAAGAGAAGAATAAGAAAAGAAGAAGAAATGTTCTTCTTTTCTTCTTCTCTCTTCTTCTTCTTCTTCTTCTTTTCGTCTTATCTTCCTATTCCTTCTTTTCTTCCTATTCCTTGATTTTCTTCATCTTATTATGTCATTTGTGGACTAAATAGGCTAAATTATGTCATAAATGGACTAAATAGGCTAAATAAGAGGAGGAAAAGAAGAAGAAGAAGAAGAAGAAGAAGAATAAGAAAAGAAGAAGAAGAGTTCTTCTTCTTCTTTTCTTATTCTTCTTCTTCTTCTTCTTCTCTTCCTATTCCTTCTTTTCTTCCTATTCCTTGATTTTCTTCATCTTATTATGTCATTTGTGGACTAAATAGGATAAATTATGTCATAAATGGACTAAATAGGCTAAATAAGAAGAAAAATACCGTTATCACGGAGGTGAAGGACCGGTCGGGGCTGCGCCAGTGCCAGACTGAGGTGAAGGGCCAGTCGGGGTTCCACCAAGGCCAGATGGAGAAGCATCGGTTGATGCTTGTCGGGAAGCATTCTACACCAAAGATCATTTCCAATGTCTCGTTAGCATGATGCAACATAAATGTGAATACTAGTAACTAACGACCATTCAAATTAAACTCACCGTGGTCGCCGGAGCAATCTGGGGCATCGGCGGAGGGGTCTGACCGCTTTTCTCGCACATGCTCTACACATTTGGTTCTCACGAGTTAGTCATATTAGTTAGTAATGGAACAAACATTATGTGCATGATTTGGCTAATATGCAGGAGAAACGTACCACCAAGATGTCGTATAGGGCCCGGTTTTGAGCATTGTTCCGGTTCCTCTCCTCCTCCAACAGCCTGGCCGTCCTCTCCTCCAACTCCCTCTCCCTCTCCTCCGCCTGCCTTCTTGCCGCCTCCAAAAGCGTCTGCGTGTTTGCTCTCTCTTTCTCAAGAGCAGCCTGCAACACACCACTCCTCGTTAGCATTGTAATCATCGACGGACGCACACACAATGTAATGGATAGGAAAGGTATCCGAGTCCGTATAACTAACCACCATGGCGAGCTCCGATGGCCGTGCACGAGGCATTATCTCAGGATCAGAGCTACTCTGGCGCTTCTTGATCTGTGTGAGAGTCTTAGGACAACGTATCAGTCCATCACCAATGGCTATCGAGCCATGGGACCTCCCACCACCAGATATCATAACCAGCTCTGTATCAAAAGGATCCTGGCTCGGGTTAAAGTCCTCCCCTTTCCTTGCCTTCCCCTCATCTCTGTACCTCACGAGCTTGTTGCGGGAGGAGATGTTGGTGAAGGTCTCTGGATGATCTAGGTCAGACTCCGAGAATGCCTTGGCCTTCTTGTACAGGGCACTATGGGCCATGCCATAGAGGTCGAACAGACTTGGCACGGGCTTCTTGTTGTGGTGCGACTGAGAGAGAGGAACAAAATATTAGTCAAGGGCTCAAGCTAGCATGAAGATTGAAATTGCTATGTAAATAAGGTCATTTTGGAGCTAAGTAAGGTTATTATGTCATTTTTGAGGAAAAAAAGCTAAGTTTAGGTCATTTTGGAGGTAACCAAGATTATTATGCCCATTTTGACCAAACTATGCTAACTATGTCATTATTGAGCTATCCAAGGTAGTTATGCCATTTCTTAACTAAGTAAGCATTATTGAGCTATCCAAGGAAAAATGCTATCATGTAGAATGAAATTGCATGAATCATGAAGCAAACCACATACCCAGTGACCCCCGTACTCAAACAGGTTGGAGCTCCCTTGATGGTGTGGCACACCAACCATTTGGGCACGCTTATCCTTGGCCCTTTGGTGTTCGACTAGCCAATTGGGAGAGCACCACTCATCCACCAACGCCTCCCAACAGTCCATCCTATCCGCACACCATCTCGGGGGCACCTAAGTTAGTCAAGAGAAATTTCAGCGCTACGCCTACGAATCAAATCAAGAGAACTAAGTTCAAGGCCTTAAGAATAGGTAATTACCAGCATGTACTTCTCCTTAGTCAGAAACTTGCCGCGACACTTCTTCTTCGCCCTCCTAATACCCATCGAGGCGTAGTAGTCTCGAACGGCCTGCACCCGAGCCTCGTGCCGTAAGTTCTTAAGTAGGCGCTTGCACTCGACTTCGACAACCGAAGCCGCAGCCTCCTGCTCTCCATCTGAAATCCTATAGAAGGTCTGCAGTCAAACAAGACAACGCTGATTAGTAAAATCACTACGTAGTGTTGATCTTTAATTCTGTAAAGGAGAAATTACCCAGAACCGATGGAACACAATGTCGGCCACCGTCTCGCACTCGACACCGGCGACCATCTCCCCCGGCGGGGCCGGGGCAGCCTCGTACAGCTCCCAGCTAAGTGCTAGCTGTGGAACCTGACCCTCACCGGGCAACGTGACCCACCCAGGGAAGTGCTGCCGGCAAAGCACACCAAGGACTTGGTTGGGCCTGCGGACACCACGGGGGTGTACCCAGCCCCTGCAGTATGTCAAGGCCAATGCATTAGATATTAATTTGAAGAAACATGAAGGCAAAAGGTTAAAAAAGAGTAAATTCACTTACTTCAACCCATTAGGCTGTATCAACCACCTCTGGTCGGGGGTCGTCGGCACGGGCGGGAGCTTTGTACCGCCACGCTGGTAGACCTTCTTGCCCTTGTCAACCATCTCGCCCTCGCTGTAGCTATCATCAGAGAAGGTGTCCTCGCTATCATCAGTAGGGCCACTAGCATCCGGAGTCTCGTGCGAAGAAGACTCCGGGACTGGAGTCTTCTGGGACGAAGACTCTGGGACCGGACTCACGTGGGGCGAAGGAGAGGCGCCCAGAGTCTGGTGGCGCGAAGGATCAGCGACCCCAGTCTGGTGGGGCGAAAGATCCACGACCCGAGTCTGGTGGCGCGAAGGAGAGGCGACCCCAGTCTGGTGGGCCGAAGAATCGATGACCGGAGGCTCATGGACCGGAGTCCGAGATGGGTCCACGTCAGACGGAGCGGTCCTGTGGTCGGGTGAATCAGCTAGGGGTGGCGGCGAGGAAGGCGTAGCAGCCTTCCTACCTCTCCCGCTGCCACGTCCACCTCTAGCAGCCTTCTTCGTCCTCCCTCGACCTCTGCCGGCCGAAGAAGAAGGGTCCGCCGGTGCTGACTGCATACTGTCTAGCAGCGCTCTCCGGAGGGGCTGGGCTGGAATAATGGAAGCACCCCTCCCAGGAGCGCTCGCATGAGGCTCGGAGCGCTCTGGACCCTTGCCCACTATCCTATCAACACCTGCAATGACAAAAAGTAAACGACATTAGTATAACATAAAAAATTTGAATAGCTGACATGAATACTATGTATATAATTTAAGAGTATCATCATCATGAACATAATAAAAAATTGAATACCTGACATTACTAATATTACTCTGAATCGTCTATATATGCTCCGGGATCATTAAATGCATCATCATCATCACTATCAGTGATGAGCTCATCATCATCATTAATAAATGTAACCCTTTCGAACGGGAGACAGATAGTGGTTACGCATACTGATGACGGACACCTATAGCTAGCTAGTTTCATTGGCACAAAGACCGGAACAGAGCAAATGTAGGGGGGAGGAGGAGATGTCATTTGTGCTCACCAAGGAAAGCAGGGGCGGAGCTCGTCGAACGCACGGGGAGGTCGTCAAACACCACACCCTCACAGCGACGAAACAACTGCACATTTTAAATCCACCTGATTAACACAAATATATATGATGTTTTGCATAACAAAATCGAAAAATATACGACCTAACTCATAATTCACAAATATATGACCCCGTCGGGGTCGGGGTCGGGGCAACATCTAACCTAACGGAATAAAAAGACACTATTTTTTTAAATGAAAATCCATACATAAATCCACCCATACATCTATATAGCATTCATCCATCTTTCCATCCATACATCTACACAGCATACATCCATCTAGCAATCCATATAACAACTACAAATTGTTCAAAATCACATATACATACATCCATCCACAGATTGCTGGCACCGCCCCTGTATACATACATCCATCGATCCATCCATCCTTACATCAATCTATCCATCCATCCCACGATCCATCAACTCCTAATCCATACATGCAAAAAAAATAAGAACAAAGAGGGGACCGGCCGGTGCTCACCGTGGGCTGGGTAGAGGGGGAGAGGGCAAGGAGGAGCTGCTGCGGCGTGGTGGGAGGGTGGGGGCGGCGGTGGGGCGGAGGTGGTGGAGGAGGGGGAGGAGGAGGAGGGGGCGCGGCAGTGGAGGAGGGGAGGGGGGCCGGTGGTGGAGAGGGAGGGGGGCACGGTGGTGGAGGGGGGAGGGGGCGGCGATGGAGGGAGGGAGGAAGGGAGGGGGACGGCGGTGGAGGGAGGAAGGAGGGGGGGCGGGGCGGTGGAGGAGAGAGGGAGGAGGCGGCGGTGGGAGGGGGAGGGGGGGGACGGGGAGGGTGTGGCGAGGTGTGGGGAGGGGAGCGGGTGGGAGGGAGGGGGGGGAGGAGGAAGGTGGCGAAGGGCGGCGCGGCGGGGGGCGCGGGGGAGGGGGAGGGGAGGGGGGTGCGGGGAGGGGGGGCGGCGGCGGGCGGCGGCGGCCTGCGCGCGTGCGGGAGGCAGAGGGTGGGGAGGCGGGAGAAAGAGATGGAGGAGGGCGCGCGCGCGGGGGGCCAAATTAACCCCCCGCATTGCCGTCTGTTTTTTTTTCTCTTTGCCGTCTGCTGGCGGACGGCAAAGAATTCTTTGCCGTCCGCCAGCAGACGGCAAAGAGGATGACCGTTAGACGGCCACCGCCGTGAAACTGTGGGCCCCTCTTACCTCTTTGCCGTCTGCTGGCAGACGGCAAAGAAGTGGCCCGTGTGACCTACCCAGTGCAGTACCCCCGTGGGGTCCACTTTGGACTTTGCCGTCTGCTGGCGGATGGCAAAGAACTTTTGCCGTCTGCTGGCGGACGGCAAAGAGCTCGCAGATGGCAAAGACCCTGTTTGCCATCAGCTGGTTCTTTGCCGTCTGCTTTGAGAAGACAGACGGCAAAGAGCCTCTTTGCCATCAGCTGGCAGACGGCAAAGAGCTGGCAGATGGCAAAGACCCAGATTCCAGTAGTGGTGGAAGCCGACGATGGGCCACTTTCAGGTTATAAACAGTCTCAATGGAGAATTTGCCTTCCATAATTATCGTAATAAAGCCATAAATATGCATCAATTTGACTTAAGATTTTGGCCAAGCTGGGTTGCCTGGCTCCTGTGCTTACCCCGACGTTCCCGATTGTTCGACTAGGCGGTAAAGGGAGCACCTCTGTGATTTTTACTACCGGGTCATCCGGATTAGTACCTCAGACTAGGTGAAGCCGAAAGCTAGCCATCTTAAAGGATATAATTGGTCGGCAACGATGGAAGCGAAAATTCTGGTTCATCATGGACCATAGAGTTCGGGAACTCTCCCCTAACTAAATCCTTAATATTTTCCTCCCACATTGATCGAAGATGAGGTTTCATGATCATGGTCAGCAGGAGAACCCAAAGAAAGGAACCGATAGCGGAATTATTTTCTTTGGAAGATGTTTCTTACATAGTAATATAACATATCTCTCCGCATACCTTTGTTTATAAAACCGTATGGCCGGATTGCCTCGTTTGCCATAAATCTTTGCCCTTATAAAGGCTTTATAAAGTGGAACAAACACTCCCCGGCTACTGGCCGAGGAGGTTGAAGCCGATGGTCGGTCAAACAAAGTTTTGTACAATGCGGATCCAAGTATTAATGATGTAAAGTACTTGGGTACATAGAATCATTACACATAAATCGTGAGCAAAAGTCAATTAATTGCTGACATAACGCTCTCATAATTCCCTATTGGCATTGATTTCCTATCTATTAAGCCCCATGAGGCCGACCTTGGTGGGCTCAGCTTTCGTTAGCTCTATCTCCTTTAAGAGATCTTTATTCTCTTTCCGAGAAGTTTGTGTTAAACACAACGAATTTTTCTGTCAAACGGATATAGATCCTTAATTTGGCCACCCGTGCCCACATTAAGGCTCGGGGGCTACTGGGCTTCGTGCTTATCATATACAAATATTAAAGGGGCACATCGATCCCCTGATCAGGTGTTGCCACCCGACCAGTGGCTCGGGGGCTACTGCATTGCCTATTCAATGCAGAAAATTCATAATGCCCAGTGTTCGGCTTGACAGAGCTATGGGCAAACGCGTCTTCGGACAACAATAGGTACCATCATGGACCTATTCGGCATCAAGCTGATATATTACGGCAACTTTTCAAGACCCTCTCTCAAGGGCGTGTCTGCCGATCATTATTTCCTCTAATATATTACACCGCGTTTCTAATCCTAAGTATGCTGCCGAGCTGGGAATTGATCTTCAGGGCGATTTCGTGAATCGACCTGAGTCTCAGGGGCTACTGGGATCTGCAATTTTATGCTATCCTTCAGGTGCATGCCGGACATTCAATGGACACACACCTTGAGGGCTACTGGCTACATACCTCGGCAGAGAATAAATTGCACAAATCGGAATTAAATTCACAAAAATTAGCCCACGATCGAGGTTGTGCACCACCTCAGAAGTAGTCCGGCATAAAGTTCGGATGCAAGTGGCTGGCTCCATAGAGGGCATCTCCATCATTAAGCTCGGTTGAACCCATTAAACTTTTCAAGACTGAGGTAATCTATGACATCTCGGATACAGTCCGGTGTTGGTGCTCCGCTGTGAGATGACACCTCGGATGCAGTCCGGCGTTGGAGCTCGGCTGCGAGTGGCTGGCTCCATAGAGAACCTTTTTGGCGTTAAGCTCAGATAACCTCCTTCAAAACTTTCAAAGACAAGATACTCTATGCCTCCTCGGATACAGTCCGGCGCTAGAGCTCGGATTCAGACCGGCATTGGAGCTCAGATTCAGACCGGCGTTGGAGCTCGGATACAGACCAGCGTTGGAGCTCGGCTGCAAGAGATACCTCAGATGCAGTCCGGCGTTGTAGCTCGGATGCAAGAGGACACTGCCGCACGGGAAACATTTCGAACCCGACGTGTGGCGTAAAAGATAACAAGGCATTGATAAAGGCCGAGAACTTAAAAGACTCCTCGGATACCCGGCGTATGAACTCTTTGGATACACCCCGGCGATACTCAAGATCGGAGATGGGAGGATTTGTTGAACTAGTTTTCAAGACCGACGATCGAAGACGAAGAACAGTTTGGAAGAACCAAGGAGCGTCCCCAACTTGAAGACGGTTCAGGGGGCTACTGACGGTGTCCTGGAATAGGGGGTACTCACCACGTCATCTCCCGACCATGGGTCGGGCCGAGGACCCCCGTGGCGGTTCACTATTGGGCCAGTTCGGATAGCCGATGACATATATGAGGAAGATTCCACAAGGCTTGGTGATCAAGACAAGGACTCCTCTCCACCGACGTAGCAGAGTAGGACTCTTGTTATCCTAGGCCTTCGGTACATTATATAAGCCGAGGCTAGGCTAGTCGATAAAAGAGATCATGATGATCATATTCATCCATCATATCATTAGGGTTTAGACCCCGACTTATGATCTCGAGGTAGATCAACTCTGTACTTGATACTCCATCAATATAAACAAGAGCAGGACGTAGGGTTTTACCTCCATCAAGAGGGCCCGAACCTGGGTAAAACACCGTGTTCATCGTCCTGTTACCATTGATCCGAGAATCCACAGCTCGGGACTCCCTACCCCGAGATCTGCCGGTTTTGACACTGACAGCCGCTGCTTCGGCCTCCTCGTCTGCGCCACCTCCATCGACCTCAGCCCCGGTAGCCAGCGTCCCCTTCTGCCTCCCTTCAGGTACTGGCCGACCCCCCCACCTCCCCCTCTCTCTGTCAATTAGGTTTTCTTTTTTTTAGAAATGAAACTAGGTTTTCAATTTAGGGTTCAATTAGGTAGGCAGTAGGAATCAATTTTAGGGTTCAATTTAGGAATTTTTATTAGGACAAAATATTTATTAGCAAAAAATATTTCTAGGGTTCTAGGGATCATATGTCAAAAGTTATAGAAATTTCTTTAACCGCAACAATTAGGTAATGTTGTTGCTGCTTTAAACAAAATTAGTAAAATTTTGAGTTAATAGAGAGTAGTTCACAGAGAATAGTTAGCTAGGGAAAATTAGCTAGGGCATTTAGCTTTGATATATTTTGCAAATGATATATGTCATTGATGTTATATGATTTTGCAATGTTGGTTGAATGTCGAAGAATATCCAAGTGGCCTATGTTTTGCCGGAATGTTGATTCATTTCCGTTCCGGCAAATTTCAGGCGCTCCATATGTCCACTTTTTAGCAAAGGTCATGGCGAAAATTTCCGTGATTTGTGCTAGAAACTAGGACATATGGAGTGCCCGGGATTTGCCGAAGGGGAATGAATCATCATTTTGACCAAATATAGGCACCTTTTTTCTCTTCATTATATCTTTTATTTACAATTGTTGAATATATAGGAAACATGTCTAGCCATGCCGAAGCCGGGGGTTCTGGTCGCCTCGAAGAAGACCCCGTCGAGGCAGCAAATCATCATTTCGATTACCTGGACGAACACCAGTTGCGGGTGCAGGGTGGTGGCAGTGGCACCAACCCCGACACCGACGCTGACACCGGCACTGGCACCGACACCACCCCCGAGACCGGCAACGATGATGTCATAGCCAGTAAAGCACCGAAGCAGAAGAGGTCACGAAGACCAAATGAGCTCGACATCGGACAAATTGTGGTCACGGAGATGCACCCCAAGAAATTAGAGCCAACGGCGCCGGAGGAAGCGCGCTCATGCTGGGGCAATCAACTAGGATGCATCCTCAGGGAAACCGCCAACATCAATGATGAGAAGTTGAAGAAGATACCACATATGGAGCACATGCTCCTAAAGAAGTTGCACAATAGGTTCCTATTCCCCGACTGGGATGAAAGCAAAGATCCGTGGGACGACGACGCCATGACAAAGATAAACAACAAGGCGATGGTGACGTTCACCAATGACTTGTCTACCTGGAAAGTTCGGGTGAAAAAAGCGATTGCGAAGAATGAACCATGGTCCAAGATTCATGCTCACAATCCATCAATAAAGGAAGGGGACTTTGAAAAATTCAAGGAGACTTGCGCTAAAGAAGAAGTCAAGCAAAGGTCGGAGAAAATGAAGGCGCTCCAGGCCAGGAACACGCCTCCCCACTACCTCAGAAGCCATGGTTACGAGGGGAAGAGGCACGTATGGGCCAAGGAGGACACCAAACGTGAAAGTCACGGAATCCCAGACCCCTTGGCGGAGTTCACCGACCCATTGGAGCATGACTAGATCAGGGCCCGGTACAAGTGGGACCGCATCAATAAGATCTTTTACATGGACCCGAACACGAGGGAGTTCATGAGACTTCTGGTAATTGTTATATTAGCACCTTATTATATTAGCTTCCAATCAATTAGACTACAAGTTTTGTCCTTTTGCAGAAAGTGCAGCACCAAAAGGCAGCCGAAAGCGATGAGTCGTCACAGTCATCGGCGAGGCCCAAGTGGGACACCCCTTTCAACCGGGCCCTGAACATACTGAAAATGGTCCCGGAGGACAAACCGCCGTCCTATGGACGTGTGCACGGCGTCGGAGATGGCGCCTCATGGAAGATGTGCTACCACGAGCAGCCAGAGGAAAGAAGGAAGAGATGGTTGCTTACTCAATAGACCATTGACGAGAAGGTCGAGATTGCGGTCAATAAGACCAAAGCTGAGACTAAAGAAGAGTTGCTCGGGGTAGTTAATGCAGCGGTCAATGATGCGGTGGCTGGCATCACGGCTCACTTCTAATCTTCAATTATTACCAGCTTGATTCCGGCAATTATCGATTGGTCGAAGAGCAATCCAGATAAAGGGCCAATGGACTTTCCCCTTCCCAGCTATGTCTATGGCTGAGCTCGACGGGGCTTCGTCTGTGGCTGAGCTCGACGCCCTCACAGTAATTACGCATCATACCCTTTTCACCAGCATGTCTATAGTCTTCCGTTTTAGTTGCCTTTCGGATGTTTGACGTCGCAGACATGTCTTCGTAGGCCGACGATACCCCGTGCACCCTATTGTACGACATCAACGGCCAGAAGGTGGCCGTGGGAAAGGAAACGATCGTGAAGCTGAAGGACCGCATGTTCCACAACCGAGTGATGCCCCATGGCGTCTTCAAGGTTAACGTGGCCAGTGTCTTAGCGGGCTTCGAGGATTTGCCTCCTCCGGTACCAGTCGATGACGAGGGGACCCCTAAACGGATTGGCGCATGCAAGAGCTGGTTCTTGCCTTGGCCGAAGACTCTTCTTCGTGTCGAGGCGCCCAGTATCACACCAACGACAGCTTCTCAAGAAGGTATGAACACCACCCCACCTACCAAATTACCTGCACCTGTCGTGGCGGGTGATAGCGGATGACGCGAGGGAGAGCCTCCATTAGTGCCAGATGACGTCGCCCCCGTCGAAGAAGCAAATGCTGATGATTTCATGGAGGAGGATGACGATGACCCTCTCAACTATATCAATACCACCTATGACAATGGAGGATTGATGGATCGGGACTATGACTCGGGCTATGAGCATGGAGATGATGACTTGATGCTGCCTGATTTGCCAGAGCCAGAACGTCCTAAGGCGGAATGCAAAAAGTCTCTCTTCATGCGATGCTCGTAGGAGACGCCTCCAGATGCCGCCTCTACCCAGCAACAACTCGAGGGCTGTCCACTGATTAGCCCGACGACACTGGGGGTGGTGGTTAGAGAAGGTATGGTGGGCTCACTACCGCCACCCGCCAAGAAGCAAAAGGAGGAGACCAGACAAGAAAGGCCCTAAAGGCGCCAGAGCTGCTTCAAGCAGCCAGCCGCCTCTGAAGCCCCGGGAGGTAGACAGAATACCTGTCAAAGGTGCACAGCGTTTCCATGTCGCCGGTGACCCGATCCTACCTCCGAAAGCACTAGAGCACATACTGAATAATGATCTAAGGAGACTTCATGAAGATGTGTTGGCCAGAGAGAAAAGCCTTCTCATCTCGAAAAAAACAGGATACCCGCTTTACGCAGCTCAGGTGCCGGGCGGGAAGTTGTACGTCGAGAGACGGCCCGCGGATAAGTTCATCCTGCGATTTGACTACATCTACAACATGTTCCACATGACCAAGCTAGATTTCTAGTTCATCTGCATGTATGCGCTGTATCTCAACCACATCATCAGGCGCGAGAACATAAAATACATCTGTGTCACGGACCCATACTATATGCACGAGAGCTTCTTGGCAGTCTGCAAAGAGCACCGTGACTATGGGAGCAAGTACATCGACGACTTCATGATCGCTAATAAGGATAAGGAAGCAATTCTCCTGCCTTATCATCCCACGTAAGTCATCCATGCATATCCTTTCGTAAGTTTTAATCATTCCTTTGCAAGCATGGAGGCTAATTTGAGGTGTACTTATTTTGCGTAGCGCGGGGGGGGGGGGGGGGCGCCGTCCTCATTGTTGTGTACCTAGAATACTCCCATGCTATGTACTTGGACTCATCGAAGAACATCAAGAAAAAGGATTACACGCACATAAAGAGTGTTCTCGATAGTGCCCTGTTAACCTTCAGCTTGTCTGGTGCATATATCAAGGTGAAAAAGTACAGGAAGAACGGGCTGGCTTTCAGCCATAAGACTGACTTCTGTTGCATCCAGCAACCGTACACAAGTAAGGTTGATGGATTCTACCTCATGCATCACCTGATCGAGTACAGAAGGGATAATCAACGCCTTCACATGTCAGCTACTACCAACGATGTCAAGATTGTCAACTGGGCCACAAGCATAGGAAAGACACCGAATCATGGAATCCGAGCTGAGTTTTATCACGTACAGTGTGAACTTGCCCAAGTGATCATGAAGGAGGTCCTCGAACCAACAAGGATGTTCTACCATGGGCCAATCACGCAGGATGATGTCCGAGCACTGCTACTCGCTCAGCGTCTGGACCTGAAGCATTTCAAGAAGCTCGGGTGCTTCCTCCCTGACTATGAAGATTGGACCGCCGACATGGAAGACTGATTGTCGATGACAATGTGTCACTATTGTCTTTCTATGGCAAAAATTTGAATTTATGCATGGCGAAACTCTGTGATGTAATTAAACCATCCTTCTGAACTAGCGTAGATCACTCTAGCTAATTAGTTTGGGTATGAGGAACTTCGTTATTTATGTTTACTATAGGTTGCTTGTATTTTGCTAATTATGCCTCTTTGTTTTCCTAAGTACATTATGTTGCATATTATCGTTGAATTCATCAACTGACGATGCAGGTACATAGATCAGAGATGGCGAAGGACTGCTACGCCATGTTCGTTGGGAAGTTTCCAGGAGTGTACGACCACTGGCCAGACGCTCAGGCCCAGGTGGACAAGTACCCGGGTGCTAGCCACAGAGGGTTCGACAACAGAGCCGAAGCGAAAAATAGTTACTTGAGGTGGATGCTCCGGCAAGAGCGGGAGCGAAACCGCCGGTGCCTCAAGAAGTACTACATAGTCGCGCTCTTGCTCATGCTGATCGCTCTTCTCTTCTACATCATGGTTTAGATAGAGATGATGAAACTTGTGTGTGTGCCATGACCATGCAGTTGCATTTATTCGAGACATGGCATGACTTGTGTATCGCTATTTTCGAGATGTGATGATATTTGTGTTGAATGATGATGATGATGATGATGGTATGACGAGACTACTGTATGTGTATGATATGATGAGAATAGTGTATGTTTATTATGATCTGATGAAACTACTGTATAGAGCATGCAAAAATACATCACAAATACGTAGAGGGAAAATAAATCTGTGAAAGCAGGAATATTAGGAGTAGCGCTGGTAGGCATCTAGCGGCAGCGCTGGATTAGCAGCAGCGCTTGCTTTGGTGCAGCGCTACAGATAGTCAGCAGTAGCGCTGGTCCAGGCAGCGCTACTGCTAACCATACTTACCAGTAGCGCTGGTCTGGGCAGCGCTACTGCTAAAACTTAGTTGTAGCCTGTTAGCAGTAGCGCTGCCCCCAGCGCTACTGCTATAGGTATTTCAAGCGCTACTAGTAGGCTTTCTCCTAGTAGTGCATCACAAAGCACCTCTCCCACTGAAGATAAATCATTCTAGTTGGCCAAGCCAAACCGATAGATTGGAGAGAAATACAAAGCTATAACAATCATGCATTTCAGAAAAGACTCAATTACTTTCAATGAATAATCTGATCATAAACCCACAATTCATCAGATCCCAACAAACACACCATAAAAGAAGATTACATCTGGTAGAACTCCAAGAAGATTGAGGAGCACATGGTATTGAAGATCAAAGAGAGAAAAGAAGTCATCTAGCTACTAGCTATGGACATGTAGGTCTATGGTGAACTACTCATGCATCATCGGAAGGCCGCATAGATGATGTAGAAGCCCTCCGTGATCGATTCCTCCTCCAACAAAGTACCAGAAAAGGCCTCTAGATGGGATCACGGAAGTAAAGAAGTTTGCGGCGGCGAAAAAAGTGTTTCGAGTGGCTCTCTATTAGTTTGGGAATATTTGGGAATTTAATATATGGGAGCTCGCTTACTCCATTCATGGTGTAGGCACTAATTTGTACTCAGGATTGGTTGCAGCGCTCGATTCTTGTTAAAAATGAAGAGGATGAGGAACAATTGGCCAACCTAGAGGAAGGTAAGCAAACAAGTTACTATTAGACATGTTCTTTCTGTTTTGTCATACTTACATTCTCTTGTTTATTTTTAATGTCAGCGCTACTTCAAGAAATGGCTGACCTCAACATTGTTAAGTCCAGTACCAGTGCGAGTGCCCGCATCACCATTGATGACACCGAATCATAAGTCTTGGTGAGTAAAAATGTAAAAATCTTGCAAGATTTCCCCGGTAACTTGCATGTTCTTTTCAACCTATAATGCTGGAAACTATGGCTGGGAAGTGGAAATGATGTTGCAACTTCATAGTTGTATATATTTAGGTTCTTGTATAAAGTGGAAATGATATGCATGATCTTGTATACATATCACTTTACTGTTACTCAAGATCTCTGTTTTAATTTGCTTTGCACTTGTACTATATTCAAGTGATTTTCCTATCACTATTGCAGGGAATACCAGAAGAACCACAAGGAAGTGTGCTGCCATGAAATTCCGTGAGATGAAGGGCCTGGAATGAAACTCGGAGTTATTGTCAAATGGATGTCATGTTTGCTGAATTTGTGCACAACTATCTAATTTTTTTTTCTGCTGTGAGTTGTGAGTTTGTGACTGTGATTGTCATGTCAGGCTACATATGCACTACATACAAAGTTCTTGGTTGGTTTATTATTTGGAAATATTATTTGTTGCTGTCATGTTACTAGCTAATTTGCTACTGTCATGTTAGTAGCTAATTTGCTGCTGTCAATTGTCAAAAAAAGAAGAAGCTAATTTGCTGTTGTCAAACTATCTGAATTTGCTGCAATACATTGGTCTGAATATTCCGGGTTTAGGGTACCCAAATTACCCGAAGCGAAATTTTCGGGTAGTTTGGGTACGGGAATTTTGTTACAATCGTAATTTCGGTTACCATTTTGAACTAACCGAAATACCCGTAAACCGAACTACCCGAACCGATAAAACCGAATTACCCGAACGCCCAGGGTGAGGACTGACGATGGGGTCCCACGCGGAATTGCCCGGAAACCAGGCGGTCCGACGGACGCCTCCTCTGTCGCGGCGGTGCGAACGCCGCGTGGCGCCGCTCTAGCTCGCCGCCCGATGCCAAATCTGGCTATTTAAGCCGGCCGACGTCCCCCAACTCTAGCCCATCCACCTCCTCCCTCTCTACGTCGCAACCCGAGCCCATCTGCCTCCTCTCTGTCGCTCTCCCACGCTCTCCGGCATCACCATGGTCCGGCAGAACATCACCATGTATGCTATGCTCACGCCAAAGCGCCGGAGGCAGATCGCGGAGGAGATCCATGCTAGGCGCAGCACCCGCATCACAGCCGGGCTACCTCCGGACTCGCCAGTGCCGGAGTAGGAGGAGCAGCTGCCGAAGGAGGAGGAGGGAGAGCAGCTGCCGGAGCCGATGGAGGTGGCGGATCCGGAGGTGGACGAGGCAAAGCAGCCTGCTCCGGGGTTCAACATGGAGGAGGCGGAGGCGGAGTTCGCCGTCGCCCAAGCCATGGAGATGGCGGAGCAGCAGGCCATCCTGGAGTCCATCCAGGATGAGGCCTATGTGGAGGCCAACCGGCAATTCCTCCGGCAGGAACTCGACACGGAGATAGAGTAGGAGGTCGGAGATGCAGCTGCCGCCCATGTACTCGGTGCTGGGTACGGAGATAGTCGACATCTCCGATGAGGAGTAGCTAGGTGATCTACGTAGTATGTGAGTTTTTTCCTTTGTATGCTTTTGTATGGATTTAAGAATTTAGTATGAGGTGTCCAGATGCAGTTGTGTTAATTTGAGGACTGACAGGTCGCTGCCCACGGACGCGCACGGGCGTTTGAGGGATCATATTTGTCATATGCGGTTGTAGATGCTCTAATACTGGAGCAGATTGCTGAAACTGGTCATTTTAAAGAGCAGAATGGATTTTAGTCTACAAACTCCATGCTATATTTTTACTATTATTACAAGTTTTTCTATAAAAAAAGGTCCACTCGGTAGTAAATGCTTTTGGTAGCATATTTCATAGCCTGAGCATGGGGAAGACTTGTGTAGGATCAGCCCTTAGGTGAGATCAATGAGATCAAATTTTTTGAAGATACAAAATATGTTCAAAAATTCTAAATAAATTTGGAGACACACATTCATGTGAGATGTACAAGCTCTAGAAGTTTCAGCTCCTAATTCGAACTACACTTAGAAGACCAAAAAAGACAAAATCAGCTGTGAATAGTGTCAAATACTATTCACCCCAAGCTGGCACTATTCATACTCGAATTTGTCTTTTTCGAATCTCTAACTGTAGATCGAGTTTTGAGCTGATTTTTTTTTGAAGTTGTATATATACCCTGCAGTTATGTTGTACATTTTTTTCAGAATTTTTTGGATTGTCTAAATATGAAATGTTTAAGTTGATCCTACGATCTCACCTAAAGGGCTGATCCTATACTAGTCTCCCCTACGCATCACTGGATTATGTCCATCATTGCTTAACCGCGTTAAGCACTCTTTTCTTATGCAAGGTTGTTCACAATAATCACGGGGAGAAGATGGATAACCCATAAAACGGTGTCTCCTCCATTGTAGTATAACCGAGACGGATGCTTTTGTTGAAGAAGAATCATAGTATTTGAATAAAAGTTTATTTCATGCTGAATTCAGTGGTGATGGTTATACATCTGGCTGGAAAGGTGCTTATCAGCTTGCCCATAGTTACTTTTATCAGTCAGGTGCTTCTATCCAATCATTTGCTCCAATGAGTAGTCAATCAAACAGAGCTGAAGGGCGACGGCAAAGGCGCACAAGCATACCACATGAAACAGTACCATTCTGACAAAGGCAGCATGCTGTTGTCAAAGCTACGATAAGGCCTGGGAATTCCAGATGATGTGCTGTGCTACTGCTACCCGAGTCCGAGTGTGTGTGGATGTGACCATGTGAGGAGAGGAGGCTGTAGATGTGTTTCCTGTTCCTCCCATGCACATGGGGCCAAGCCAAAGCCAAAGCCAAAGCATGAGATGGCCGTTGCTCCGGGGACCGCTGGAAGGCCCATTGCTGCACCCGCGTGCTCTGGTTTTCCTGCCCCTGCAGCAGCCAGGGGAGCAGCACAGTTGGCCCCGCGCTTGCTTTCTGTACAAAGCTTAAGCTTCTGACTGATGCGCCACTAGCTGCAGCCCACCCGACAGTCCAAACTCGGGCTCCGACCATGATTCTTTCGCTGGCAAAAAAGTTGCAGCTACCCCAGTTTGGAAAGATCCAACTAAGGACCCCCCATACGGCTTCTGCGACCTGCCGCGCCCGTGACCGAGCCAGAGCCACCACGGTTGATCGATTGATTGATTACTAGTGGTTGGGCGTGGTGTCATAGGTGACCGATTGTTACTTGAACTTATTTCCAAATCATGTTTTGCAGTGCCAGGCAAGACGTTACATTTTTCATTTGTTTTTTCTTGTTGTGGGCAGCACATATACATGCAACTATTGCTGGACTTATGTAACCAACTAAACACTAATCACAGGGACAACACAGAAATCTAATAGCAGCGACGGACCAATGTACTATGTACTTGCAAAAGTAAGATGCAGCAGTACAGATGCATTACTGGCCATGCACATTCATAAATTCTTTAAATGAAATAATAGATGTAAGTTTCCATTTATCTAATGCTTGCAACCTTCCCCACTTCAATATATTCTCATCACTTTGTCCTCCCAACTTCAATTCCTCTTGCAGATGATGCATTTTGAGTATTACCAGGTGTGTGGGAACAGAAGCACTGTCAATGTCTGACAAGGGTGAAGAGCTTCATCTCCATTTCCACTGTACGCCTGCCTCTTTTTCATTGATGCAACAAGATGACCTTCCCCGGTGCCTCTTATGTCTAGGATAGAAAGCAGTGAAAGTAATTTCTGCAATGCACAAAAACAAATAGAACCGGTAACTCTTATCTAAGCAAGATCAGATAAGAGGTGAATTTTAATATTGTTTAAAGTTAGCAAGTGGACAACCTTTGAGCCAAGAACTATGGATGTAAACAAAGTACCGTCAAACAAATCATGCATGAATGAGTTTTGTTAACAACGATCAGCCAACATTGCAAAAGGAGATGGTAACTAATCTGACACCATTTTCCTGTAAACGTATTAGTACAGAACTAATAAACAATGATATATTATCTTGAAAAAAGCGGAAAAAACAATATACATATTCTAGGAAAACAACTGATAGAGGAGAATAAATTTGCTGATACGCCGAAAGCACCAAATTATGCATCAACAACTCCATGAAAATAGGAAGCCACAGCCCAAACAGTAACAAAATACAAGTTTTCGTCAACCGAACTGGCATCTGCAATTATACATAATCTCTCTTGGTCTTTACCCACATTGTACAGGCGCCCAGAAGCTATACAGCGGCTGGAACGGTAATGCAACTTACAAACAGCATACATGCTAGGAATGGTATAGGTACTCGTTTCGTATCGTTCTTCTTTCTTCCTAGCGAAGAAAGAGGCGATCTTGCCTGCGCCGCTGCCAGGGAGTTCCTCCGTGGCCGTCCTCCGGCGGCTCCCCTCCGCCGCCGCCGACGACCTCGGTCGTCGGTGGTGAGGGGGGTCGCCGGATCCACTCGTGTGGATAGTTTTAGGTCAAAGTAGTTTAGTTTTTTAGGCTGTTCATCGTCTTGGCTTCGGCGGCGGCGATGGTGGCACTGAATAAAATTTCTTCAGATCCTACTTCAATGAGGCGATTGGTCCTATGCTTGGGGATGAATCTGGAATTCAGTCTGTTCAAGCAAGGATGGTGTGGCGGCGGCGGCATCCTTGTGGTGGACCTGTATCCTCGGGCTCCGCCGTTGTGACGGCGTCCGCTCCAGCGCCGGCGCTGAGCTTGGGAGGTAGTCCAGGAGCGGATGCAGATTGTGGTCTGCATCGACGGCATCTGGAAGATGGTGGATCGTGTGCTGGGTTCGTGGTACGTGGATGACAGGTATAGTTTCCTTCTCCGACGTCTTAGTCATGTGGGGGTGTCAGATCTGGAGTTCGATGGCGTGTCCAAGGTGTTGCCCCGGTCTGATTCATTCAACGGTAATTGTTTCGCCTTTGGCAAGCCACCTTGGAGGTCCGCAAAGCTGTTTATCAGCGATGGAGCCGCGTCGAGCTCGGGTGTGGAGGTGATCCATCATTATTCCCTTTGGTGGCTGCTGTGGTGGTGCCAGAGGCAGATGACGGGCGTTGGTATCAAGCTCAGATGTTTTTTCGATCTTGTTTGTAATTTTACTTCTTGGCTGTTGTTCCTTTGTGCATAGGCTAGCGTTCTATTATTTGTTCAGTTTTGCCAGGTCGGTATGTACGTGGCTTGTACTATGATCCTTATGTTATAAATGAGACACGTATTACCATGAAAAAAAATGCTAGGAATGCTGGCGGTAGAAACCATCACCACTCCAGCAGCTGCCAATAAGGTTGCTGTTTTAGCAGAACAAAAGAAGCTGTCTAGCAGCCATTGATCCAACACATCAGGTGCTGTGACAGTAAATAAAAAACAACAGTATAAAAGAAAGTAAGACTATTTTCCGAATACCAAAATACCATAGATATTCTAATAACAAAAGCATATGTACTGCTCCTTTTTGCCATAATATGGAAACAGTGAAATAAATTGTCTAACAGTTCAGTCGACCACATCGAGGCTAGTGGTGTCGGTACACGGCAGTCTAAGGAGAGCCCTTGCAAACTGCTCCATACAGTTTGCACGTGGTTTGCCTCCAGTGTAGATGAGCAGGGAGAAGTAAAATGAACAGGAATAGCATGTAGTATCCAGTTATATGTACACTGATAAGAAGAGGCATCCATTGTTGAAGCATGTAGGACTGAATGGCTACAGGTGTGTCCGGACATGACCAGGTGGCAACAATAGATAAAGCACATAATCAGTTGATAACAATGATTCCATGACCGTGTATTAGCCAGAGTGATATCCCATATTCCTAAAGCCAATGTTGGCTAACATTATTGGTAGCGAATAGCGATTAATTAATTTATCAACTCGAATAAATGTACCACAAAGCTAAAGGTAATCTGAGCCACAATAAATATCTCAGCCAGTAGATGAGAACACATAAAAAGCTGGCGAAGTACCATGAATACAAATTGTAATTTTGCTTGAGGAAATAATTGTCTGAAGTGTTTATTTCATCAAATATGAGTATATGACCGAACAATTACTACAGTTGTGTATCACAGAGGGAAGTGCTAAAAAATCTTAAACCAAATAATGGCAACAATTTTATATAATATTTCATGAAGATGTCTTCTATAAAGATAGGTCGGATATCCAAACTCAGCAAAACTGCATGATGCTTCAGTGTGTTTTAGTCAAACAATTGGCAGATTGCATGCCGTTGATGCCAATGAAAGACTGCAAATTACTTTCATATGTTTCCCTCAAACGACCATCAATGTTATATGCATAAAACTGGACACCTCAGTAGAGATATAAGAGACTGCAAAAACATAGATTGTCACCTAAAAAATCATGCAGAAAGTAAGAGAAAGAACCAAATAGGAAAGAAATTGGTCTGATAAGACATTCTCAATATTTTATTCCCGGACATGGAACACTTATTGTAAAAGAAGCGAATTTCCGCTTGCAAAACAACAACCGACAAAACCATTGTCCAATTAAAGAGTGATAGTATCACTTGGCTGCAGTCAGTTGAAAACATGACACATACACAAATAAGAAACTGAAAGGTTAAAAGAGAGAAAGGGTACTAAGAATGGTAGGCAATACTTGCATAGGCTGCAATACAAAATTCCCAGTGTGAGCTTGGTTTTCATGCCTAATCAGGTAGATTAATGCAGAGCATTTCATCAAAAGGTTTGACTCCAGTGTAAGATAGCTTGGTCTCCATGGCCAAGGAAATGGGATTGACCATTCACGTGATTGTGAGATCCTCTATGATATTCGAAGTATAGCCGTGGACTAAACTGCTAGAAGCACAAACAATAGAAGAGTGTCTAGAGATCACTATGAGAAAGAAGAAAATCAAGACTAAATAGCCCATGTTAATAAGATCTTGTCAGTAGACTCACCAATCAAAAAACACATTTATTTGTAAACTGACATGAGAACAAAAACCATTGGATGCATGTAGCTGCAAATTTTCATGGATTTGCTTGATATGGTAATATCAAAAGAAACATTGGACACAATTTCTTACCTCAGCCTGAATCAAGTACTGGCCATCTAGGAAGCAAGCAAATAATACATGAATGCACAGAAAGCAGGTCACATCATCTGAAAGAAGTGGTAAACCGCATGAACCAGTGATTCTGAAAGAAGCGGTAAACCAAATGAACCTATAAAATTGTAGGCTACAATGTAGTAATAGGAAAGAACATTCACATGCAACAACAATAAAAACCATCCAAGGTAGTCACATAATTATAGCACCATACGTCAGTATAATGACCTACAAAGCATACAACTGAAAAGTCAAAATTAATCTGACTTTATACAGCACAATAAAGATCTCGTCAGATAACACTAAATCAGATTACATTTTTATTAACCCAGTAAGGTTTTCCATGAATTGTACACCACATACTTTTGGACCAAATTTTATTTTTACCACTTAAAAAATGAAAAACAACACCACATTCTGCATTGCTTTACAATATACATGGGCTCGATAATAATCATGTAATTGCACTGAGATACCAAATTCGTAAGAAAATTAAGAGCATCTTGCTATCAAAATAAAAAGGGAGATGCACAAAACATAGGATTGTTCTAGCATACAACATCATGGTCACAGCCGAGCAGCCGCTGCTCGGAGAGCAGCTCCATCTTGCTATCATCAGCAGTTGGCCCACTCCAATGCCCCGGAACAACCAGCACGATCCACAAGAACCCTACAAAATCAACAATTTCAGGGACATGGGGAAAAACTTAGCATAAACGACCAAAGAATCAGAGAAATCACCGCACCTCTGAAACTCTGCCTACTAAATGAACTGCTAAAGGAGCATGAAAGCAGGGCTCATAAATAAGATACTTCCAGGAATGCACTGCATAGACTAATCCAACAAGAAATCTAATAACAAACCGATACAGATGGTGCATGCATCAAAACAACCAGACATGCCACGAATAGTCAATAGAGGTGCATACTATGTGAAAAAATCAGGAGCATAACCACCCAAAATCGGATAAGCACACCATAGATGAGTACAGGTCAGCTGCACGTCGACCAAACACATAAATGGCAAAATAGCCATGCGACTTTCTAGATACCATACAAAAGTAATGACCAAGAACTGCAAAACTTACTACAGTAAGAAGTGGCATCCAAATCTATCAAAACAACAAAAGGATGATCAGAAGTAGCAACCGCTGGCGTATCCAGTATCAGTTTTATTAGAGCGATGACTCACGTGTTCTTAGGGTCACTGCTGTAAAAATGCACCATTCGTCATCTGCCATTTGCAGGGTAACAGATCTTGAGGGGTATATTTGCTACAAGATCATCGCATTTCTCTTCAATAAGGCTAAGTATTCCCTCGGTTTGTGTTTGAGTAGTTAGAGATGAAGATATGGCCCAAAGGTTGCCAAGTGAGAAGAACCTAAAATCCATGTGAGCTGGATTTCCAGTAAGATAACCCCCTTTCTCCTCTTCCATCTACACGGTGTCAGCGTGACATTGAGTACCATGAATTTTCACAGATGCACTACTGTACTGGACAATGTGTTTTCTCATCAATTCAAAATAATTAAGAGGCGAGGTCCTCCGGCGAGGAATCATGTTTCTCAGGCGAGAAATCAGTCTCCCACATGAGGATTCATCCTCGCGGACGAGGATTCAACCACTCCGATGACAAATCAACTGATTCCAGCGAGGGATCAAGCTTCTCCGGCGAGAAATCGAGCTTCACTGGCTGGTTCCCCATCAGTGTCATCATGCAGCAAGGGAGAGAGGACGAGGGGGAGAGGCGGCGTGAGGAGGATACCTAGATTTTCTGTCGACTGTGCACATACATGAGCTTTTAGTAGGAGAATAAGAAGATGGGCCTGTGGTTCAATGGGCTAGGCCAGCCCATCTAGCTTATTTCTTCATGCTACAGTACTGACGCCTAATTGCGCCTAAGCTTGAAAAACGCAAGTAGGTTGCCAAACGCATAATTAACGCCTAACGCTTTTTTAAACTTTGCTTATACTGCATAAAGCACAGGTATAAACAGTTCTTTCTGTTGCAAATTTACAATACAAAAGTCTTAATCGAGGAGTGTCTGTGCATTCACAAATAACAAAGGATGTAATGCTCCGATTGATAAATCATAATGATCAAAAAGGGGTCATGTTATCAATCTTAGTATACCTCACAATTAGGTGTTCTACACCAAAGGCTAGTCATATAAATCTGTAGTAACATAATTCTCTAACAGCTCTAGAAAAGAGCTTTAGCAATCAGTTCATGCTTAATAGCCAACATTAGTACTATGATTTGTTCTCAAAATTTCACAGCATGAGAGCACAAATTTATACAGATAAAGAAGTTGATACCTTGTGAAGATAAAACTTGACATCTCCTATGAAGATAATGATGTCCTTTGTTGCAACAAACCTGAAAAGCATGCTAGCACAACATTGGCGTCAAACTATTTAGTATAAATAGAGGAAAAGCATAATATAGAAACTGATGAGATGCAAAAAAAAAAATATATAGGTCAAATTTCAAAGAAAACAGGTGCAACATTGGAATTGACGGTCTTTACTTAACCACAACAGATCCAAAAATAGTAATGAACGAATTCCAGGTCGCATATATCGATTCTGCCTCTGTTTTTCTGTGTATGTACACATGTCATAGCTGCACATATTACATAGGCGGCAAGGCATCAATTATACAAGGGTCAGATGGTAGTGGTACCAAACATTATATCAGTCAGGACATGAACACTCACGTCTCACGCACATCCTTAGAAGAGAATGATTGGCAATTTACCAAACCTGACGACCCAGTCACCATCGCAGCATGGACAGAGAGAAGAAAAGGGAACGATCTGGAGCTTTGGCGTCGATGAGCCCACCGTCGTAGTCAGCTAGGGAGCAGCGGTCGATCCAGATGTCGGAGGAGTTGGGCTTGATCTGGATGTTGTCGATGCCTTGGCTGCGACCGGCCTGGAGTCGAAAAATGTCTTCATCTGCGTCGCCACGAAACCTAGGTCTGGCAGATCGATGGAGCTGACGGGCTTATCTCAGGCGCCGCGTGCCGATGGACGAGGCCGACGACGGGGTCCAAGCCCTTCCTCTGGTGACAAGCGCAACAAAGTCGGATAATTTGGGATGGGAGGAGACGGCAGCGTGGGAGAGAAGGAATGGGAGGAGACGGCGGCATGGACTTGGTGGATCTGGGATGGGAGGAGACGAGGGCTGCCTGTCTCTCTCGCTATTTTCACCGAGGGAGGTGTTACCTGTGGAAGTTTCTTTTCTGTTCTAGGTGTTGCTGTCGTGACTTGCTTGGCATTACTCTGATATACGTTAGGCAGTGGTAACCTTCTCTTGATGGTTGTCGGCACACATCTTCAGTCAACATACACCATCGTTCATAACAATCATTTCCCTCGAGCATCTTAGAGCAGAATAGAACAAAGCCTGAAAATAGGTAAAGCCGTGTAAGTAAAGGGATTCTCTCTCACTGACGACAACGGGTTTAAAGTAGCAGCATCATGTTCTTTCAAAATAATATTGCATTCGGTAAAAACATTGGTTGCTTCATTGCAATAGGCTAGAAGTCATAAGCCATTCTACAATTTAAGAACAACATCGGTACCCACATGTAGACCGACTATTGAGATAATACAGTTGTTCAGGAAAGACCACACTGTGCAGAATTGAGTCTAAATTTCAAATTACTTGAATCTCAAGAGGATGACCATGTATCCCCATGATCCGTCTGTGACCATTAAAGTGGGGAACATGTCAAACCCATCAGACAAATACTAACTCAAGATCAGCTTAATCCCGGTTTGCATATCTTTCTTGCAATGAATAGTCTCCTGTAGTGTAGCTAAAAGACAGTAAATCTGTCAATGTAGTGTACCTTTTGTAAAACGGTATCTTGACTTTGGCTGTGTTCTGCTTCAACTGATCAAAAGCACCGGCTTGGAACGTATCTGCACAAATCAGTGATGGTTTAAATCCCTTGTGCTGATAAAAGTACGCGTATTTGATACAGGTAGTGGTTTTTCCAGAACCTACAGACATATATCGCTGCATGTTCAGTCTTCAGTGATCATCGAGCATCAATGTTACATTGTGAATTTGTAATTCAAATCAGCAATCATATATGGAGATTGAAATTCAGAAATAAGTGTAGAAAACCGAAAGGAACATGCAATCGAGGTTGGTCAATCAGACTGACTTTGCAATTTGACGAACATGACAACATTGGACCTGCCCTTCTTGGGGACAAAGGCAGGCTTCCCGGGATCCAGCATGTGGCAGAGCTCCATTCCGACGGATTTCTCTATGATGAGGTGCTTGTTGGTGCCGGTGGCGAGGGCCCAATCAATGTCTAGCGAAATAGCAGAACAGAAGGAATTATTTTCAGACAAAATATAAATTTGTACAATCACACTAATTATATCATAGAAAACAATGTATTCCCAGGGTAATGCATAATACAACAGCCTAATCATGCTCCTGACCTGGAATATATATATATATATATATATATATATAGGGTCGTGCTATTCGTTACCCTGGGTGAGGAATAGTTATTCTTCACCCCCTCTCTATTTTGACGTCAATGCACCGTATTTTTAGGTTTCGTAATTTTTTTCTTATTTCATACGTAAAAAGAGAATGTAAGAAAATATATACTCGCCGTAAAAAATATTTTATGTTACGTAAAGTTACGAACGTAAAAACATGGGATAATTGTATTCATACCCTTAGTTGTGTCCCCCTCAACCGAATTGCCCCTAGTTTTTGAAAACACGTGGTCTTGCCCAACCCACTTTGTCGTTTTGTGCTTTTGCCCATTGACCGTTTGACCATCACTTTGAAAACTTTATAACTAATTCATACTAAATCAGAAAAATGCAAATAAGATACCAAAATGTTTGGAAAAACATCACTTGTATGTCAATGTCACTTGCATTCATGACAAAAGTGTTGGTAAGTGCCCATCTGAGTTTTAGCTCTTATCATACCACCATGAATAGGAAAATCTAAAAAAATTCAAAAAATTCAAGAAAAATTTGGTGGCAAAGAATTGCAAATGTTTTAAGTGCTTGCCAAGTTTCATGAGGGAATGGCATTCGTGGAAGTCGTGGCAAAAAAAAAACAATCTATTTTCGAGTGTTCATTGTTTTTTTTTGTCACGACTTCCATGAATGTCATTCCCTCATGAAACTTGGCAAGCACTTAAAACATTTGCAATTCTTTGCCACCAAATTTTTCTTGAATTTTTTGAATTTTTTTAGATTTTCTGTTCATGGTGGTATGATAAGAGTTAAAACTCGGATGGGCACTTACCAACACTTTTGTCATGAATGCAAGTGACCTTGACATACAGGTGATGTTTTTTCAAACATTTTGGTATCTTATTTGTATTTTTCTGATTTAGTATGAATTAGTTATGAAGTTTTCAAAGTGACGGTCAAATGGTCAAAGAGCAAAAGCACAAGACGACAAAGTGGGTTGGGCAAGACCACGTGTTTTCAAAAATTAGGGGCAATTCGGTTGAGGGGGACACAACTAAGGGTATGAATACAATTATCCCTAAAAACATACATAAAATGCGATATTTTTGGTCTTATAACCTATTTTTTTATTTTCTTATACCAAATTTTACGTAGTGAATCAATATGAATGTAACTATTTGTATTCCAAATGTAGTTTATTTATGAAGCGATCGTAAGATTACCTCGGGTGAAGAATAACTTATTCTGCAACCTGGGTGATGAATAGTATTACTATATATATATATATATAGTGCCATGGTTTTGATATCCGTCCCCATCGGCCCTCGTCCAGTTTATGATTCGGATGTGGTATATTATCTTCTATAACTATTTGTTTCATTTCGTGTTTATGAAAATTATGCCCATCAAGTTGACATAGATATTTTTATCTAGGAGGTATGTGAACCGGAAATTGCAACCGACCCTTTTGTGGAGAAGTTAAATTTAGTTAAAAAATAAAATGATTATTTGAAAGAAAAATTGAAAATAATTAAAGAAGAGAAGATGAAATTGGAGTTGTATGTTGCCGATGTCGTCGATGATCACAAGATCAAGATGGATGCAATGCGCTTGAAGGTTAGAAAGATTACAAAATATGCCATTAATAAAGAGGCTTGGTATCATTATGCTGTTGGATCATTTATTACCTTAATTGCGATTTTGATCGCATTTGTTGTTGCACTTAAATGATTTAGCTAGATAGTTGTATGTTGTTTTATGAGAAGTATGTATGAACTTTATGTACATATTTTTGCAGTAATAACATTTGTTCACTACTCTACTTTGGTTTTAATGTGATGAACCTATATTAATTTGGTCACTTGTTGTGTAATGAAGATGAGCCGACAATGGATATACGATGACCAACGCTCTCCCGAGTTCATCAATGGTGTGCATAATTTTCTGCGTGTGGCTGAGGCAAACAAGCAGTATGGTTTTATGTGTTGTCCATGTGGTGTCTGTAAGAATGATAAGGATTTACTCTACCTAAAAAATCCTTCACAGCAACCTGCTTCAGTCCGGTTTCATGTCCGGCTATAACTGTTGGAACAAGCACGGAGAAAGAGGGGTTATAATGGAAGACAATGAAGAAGAAGAGGATGATGACAACTATCCTAGGTTCCCTGAATACGATGGTACTACAATGGGGGAAGCTGAAGAAGAGGCATCAAATGAGCCCGCTGATAATCTTGGTCGGGCCATTGCTGATGCAAAGAGAAACTGCGAAAGTGAAAAGGAGAGGTTGAATTTGGAGCGCATGTTAGAGAATCACAAAAAATTGTTGTACCAAATTGCGAAGATGACAAGAAAAAGCTGGGCACCACACTGGAATTGCTGCAATGGAAGGCAGAGAATGGTGTATCTGACAAGCGATTTGAAAAGTTGCTAAAAATCATAAAGAAGATGCTTCCAAAGGATAATGAATTGCCCGACAGTACGTACGAAGCAAAGAAGGTTGTCCTCCGTCTAGGATTAGAGGTGCAGAAGATACATGCATGCCGTGATTATGATGCAATTACTTCCGGTTGCATTGAGGGGGCTTCTACCGGAAAATGTTCGATTAGCCATTGCGAAGCTATGTGCATTCCTCAATGCAATTTCTCAGAAGGTAATTGATCTATAAATCCTACAAAGGTTATAGAATGATTTGGTCCAATGTCTTGTCAGTTTCGAGTTGGTGTTCCCACCATCCTTCTTCAATATTATGACGCGCGTCCTAGTTCACCTAGTCGAAGAGATTGCCATTCTAGGTCCTGTATTTCTACACAATATGTTCCCCTTTAAGAGGTTCATGGGAGTCTTAAAGAAATATGTTCATAGCTGTGCTAGGCCAGAAAGAAGCATCTCCAAGGGCCATGAAACAGAGGAGGTTATTGAGTTTTGTGTTGACTTTATTCCTAACCTTAAGACAATTGGTGTTCCTCAATCGCGACATGAGGGGAGACTGAATGGAAAAGGCACCCTAGGAAAGAATTCAGTAATAAGTATGGACGGGCATTCTTTCACTCAAGCACACTACACAGTTCTACAAAATTCCACCTTGGTGGTTCCGTATCAAGGAACACATGGATATTGTACGCTCCAAGAACCCGGAGTAGTCTGACCCCTGGATTAAATGTACACACATGGCGACTTTCAACGGTTGGTTGCAAAAACATCTCATGAATAACACCACCGTTGGAGATGAGCTGTACTTGTTGGCCAACTCACCATCTTCGACTATATTGACTTTCAAAGGATACGAGATAAATGGGAATACATTTTGCACGATCGCCTAAGATAAAAATAGCACCAACCAAAACCATGGTGTCCGTTTTGATGCACCAAGCAACAATAGGAAAAAGGACACATATTTGATATGTCTCCAATGAATCTATAATTTTTTATTGTTTCATGCTATTATATTATCCATCTTGGATGTTTTATATGCATCATTATGCTATTTTAAAGCATTTTTTGGGACTAACCTATTAACATAGTGTCCAGTGCCAGTTGCTATTTTTTCCTTGGTTTTGTCTTTTACAGAAAATAAATACCAAACGGAACGAAACTTTTTGACGATTTTTCTTGGACAACAAGACACCTAGGAAGCTTCGGGAGGAGGCCAGAAGGTCCACGGATAGGCGACAATCCTGGAGACCAAAGTGGCTCTTCTAACTCTAATCATCGCTCTATAAATACCCAAATATTCCCCGAAGACCAAAGGACACACCAAAAGTACTTTTGCTCAACCGCAAGTTTCTGTCCTCATGTAATCCCATCTTGGGGCCTTTTTCGGTACTCTGACGGAGGGGGATTCGATCATGGAGGGCCTGTACATCAACCTTGCCGCCCTTCCGATGATGTGTGAGTAGTTTACCACAGACCTACGGTTCCATAGCTAGTAGCTAGATGGCTTCTTCTCTCTCCTTTATCTTCAATACAATGTTTTCCTTGATGTAATCTTATTTTGTGGTGTGTTTGTGAGTTTATTATCCATGAATATTATTTGAGTCTTCTCTGAACACTTTTATGTATGATTAAGATAGCTTTGTATTTCTCTCCAATCTATTGATTTGGTTTGGCCAACTAGATTGATTTTTCTTGCAATGGGAGAGGTGCTTTGTGATGGGTTCAATCTAGCGGTGTCCTCACCCAGTGACAGAAGGGGTAGCGAGGCACGTATTTGTATTTTTGCCATTAAGGATAAAAAGATGGGGTTTATTTCAGATTGATTGGATCTATCCCTCTACATCATGTCATCTTGCTTAAGGCGTTACTCCATTCTTGTTAACTTAATACACTAGATGCATGCTGAATAGCGATCGATGTGTGGAGTAATAGTAGTAGATGCAGGAAGGAGTTGGTCTACTTGTCATGGACGTGACGCCTATATTCACGATCATTGCCTTGGATATCATCATAATTATTCGCTTTTCTATCAATTGCTCAACAGTAATTTGTTCACCTGCCGTATGCATTCTTTCAAGAGAGAAGCCTCTAGTGAAAACTATGGCCCCCGGGTCTATTCTTATCATATTATTTTCATATCTATAAAACCAAAAACCCAAAAATACCTTGCTGCAATTTATTTACCTTTACTTTATTTTGCACTTTTATTTATATTTTATACCTATCTCTATGAGATCTCATCCTTGCAAGTAACCGTGAAGGGATTGACAACCCCTTTATCGCTTTGGGTGCAAGTATTTGTTTGTTTGTGCAGGTGCTATCATTGGAGACTTGTGTGTTCCTCCTACTAGATTGATAACTTGGTTCTTAACTGAGGGAAATACATATCTCTACTTTGCTGCATCACCCTTTCCTCTTCAAGGGAAAAACCAAAGCAAGCTCAAGAAGTAGCAATATTATGGTTACATAGAGGAGATATGGGAACTAGACTATGTACCTTCTTTTAAGGTCCCTTTGTTTCGGTGCAAATGGGTCAATCTGATAGGAGGTGGGGTAAAGGTAGACCCACAGTATGGAATGAAAACAGTGGATCTCAACAATCTTGGGTACATAGACGAACCATTCGTCCTAGCCAATGATGTGGCTCAGGTTTTCTATGTGAAGGACATGTCTACCAAACCGAGAAAAAGAAAATATAAGGAAGCGAATACATCATACGATGAGCCATCGCGCCACATAGTTCTTTCAGGGAAAAGAAACATCGTGGGAGTGGAGGACAAGACAGACATGTCAGAAGATTATAATAAGTTTGATGAAATTCCTCCCTTCACAGTGAAGACTGACCCAAGCATCTTGTTAAATGATGAAAGATTCTCCATGGTTACGATGCAATCATAAGCAAGGGACATACACGAAGAAAAAGGTTTATACCCCAATATCCCACTCTGGGATGTGACCGGCTTCACCGTCATCACTTTCTCTCTAGTGAGTTTTCGGACTTATAGCTGGAAAGTCCCACTTCAGACAAACCAGAGTGAATCTTTGTAAGAGTTAGGGTATATATGTGTTTTGGGTGTTCCTAGGTGGACTCCGGAGCGTCAGAATCCAACCAAAAAGCTAGTACATTTTGGAATTTGACACATGATTTTTGAATAATTATTTATTAAGTTATGAATTTTCAATTGTTCCTGTCCTTTTAGTATTTTAATTATACAAAGGAGTTAATCAATGCAATTATGTCCAAAAAAATATGAATGTGTAGATTATGTTAAGACAAACAATTTGACATCTTATTTGCTCCATGTTAGCGTGCTCCAGAGTGTGATCTCAGCATGCCATGGTATAAAATTTGTGCCATGGGCGTGTCCACTTGTGTCTAGGAGCACTAGGGGAGTGCAAACATTGGGGTAGAGGCATTGGATGCCTTAGAGATACTCTAGATGGGAGGGGAGGTGGAGGGTGAGATGAATAGTGGCTGTCCAGAGAGGTAAAGTGAGGGTTTTCATCCCTCAATTATTGAGCTATGGAAGATAGAGAGTTACTGGAGGTAGAATATGACTAAGGTGAGCTCTGATAAAAATTTGAGCTAAAGGAGAATCCATTTGGTACCCCTATCACCACAAGATTTTGGCATAAGGTGTTTGATGATGAATAGAGGTACTTAGAGGAATCCAATGGCTTTGGAATTTAACATGAATGAGGTTGGTTTCAATTTGAGCTAGGGTGCAAATTTGTAGCTCATTTGAAGAAACTTGGCAATGTAAATATTTCGAACCCTAGAAATGGGCAGAAATGGTTTTAACAAGCTTTGATCAAGTTAACTTGTTCTCCAACTTGTGCCACATGATGGGGGTGATGCTCATGATCATCTGGCAATGTGGTCAAAATTTGAGATCAATGGGAGAAAGTTGCCAATGTAACTTTGTCAAACCCTAGAAATGGGCAGAATTGGTTTTGGCAAACTTTGACCAAGCTAATTTGTTCTCCTTGATACACCACTTGGCCTAGATGAATATTTAGACCGTTTTAGCAGGTGTACCAAGTTTGAGCTCATTTGGACATGTTTAGCAATATAAAGTTGCTCAAACTAGAAAATGGACAGAGATGGTTTTGAGGGAATTTGATGATGTTATCTTGTTCTCCAAGACACGAGACTCAGCAAGATCATCAAATATGGCATTCATGACATGCTAGAATTTTCTTGGAATTTATGGTGAATATTTCCTTTGTAAATATTTCAAAAGCTTGAAATATCCAGAAAGGGTAATTGAGGGTTTTGGCTTAATTTGAATCAACTCGATTTGGCTTAACAGAACTGATATGAATTTTTAAAGTTCAAAATAATGTCTTCAATTACTATATTTAATTAATAAGTGCAAAATTAGTTATGCAACTTCCTGTCAAAATGATACTAGTTGATAAAAATCTTCATGATGGATCCACAGAAATTTGAATCAACTAATTTGATTTAGTTATCAAATTGTTATGTATTTTACAAGAATTAATTTCAATATGTAAAATTGAATCTGTGGAATAATTTCTTCAAAATGAAAATTTATCCATTTGGTACCCCTATCATTGACCACAAGATTTTGGTAGAAGGTGTTTGATGATGAAAAGAGGTACTTAGAGGAATCCAATGGCTTTGGAATTTAATAGGAATGAGCTTCGTATCAATTTGAGCTAGGGTGCAAATTTGTAGCTCATTTGAAGAAACTTGGCAATGTAAATATTTCAAACCCTAGAAATGGGCAGACATGGTTTTGACAAGCTTTGATCAAGTTAACTTGTTCTCCAACTTGTGCCACTTGATGGGGGTGATGCTCATGACCATATGGCAATGTGGTAAAAATTTGAGATCAATGGGAGAAAGTTGCCAATGTAACTTTGTCAAACCCTAGAAATGGGCAGAATTGGTTTTGGAATACTTTGACAAAGCTAATTTATTCCCCTTGATACACCACTTGGCCTAGATGAATACTTAGACAATTTTAGCAGGTGTATCAAGTTTGAGCTCATTTGGACATGTTTAGCAATGTAAAGTAGCTCAAACTAGAAAATGGACAGAGATGGTTTTGAGGGAATTTGATGATGTTATCTTATTCTCCAAGACATGAGACTTGGCAAGATCATCAAATATGGCATTTGTGACATGCTAGAATTTTCTTGGAATTTATGGTGAATATTTCCTTTGTAAATATTTCAAAAGCTTGAAATATCCAAAAAGGGTAATTGAGGGTTTTGACCAATATTTTGAACATGACCATGTGTTGAAACTCTTATATATGGACAATATATGTCCAATGAGCTTCCATAAATTTTCTAAAATATTTGAAACATGATTTTTTAAATAATTATTTATTAATTTATGAATTTTCAATTATTCCTGTCCTTTTAGTATTTTTATTATACAGAGGAGTTAATCAATGCAATTATGTCCAAACAAAATATGAATGTCTAGGTTATGTTAAGACAAGCAATTTGACATCTTATTTGCTCCATTTGGCTTAACAGAACTGAAGATATTATTTTTTAAAGTTCAAAATAATGTCTTTAATTACTATATTTAATTAATAAGTGCAAAATTAATTATGCAACTTCCTATCAATATGATACTAGTTGATAGAAATCTTCAAGATGAATCCACAAAAACTTGGATCAACTAATTTGGTTTAGTTTTCAAATTGTTATGCATTTTCAAGAATTAATTTCAATCTGTCAACTAATTTCTTCAAAATGAAAATTAATTCAAAGACACCTTTAGTCCCGGTTGCAACCACCAGCCGGGACTAAAGGTTCCAGCTCCCGCGCGGAATTTTAGCAGCCGAAAAGGTTGGCATTTAGTCCCGGTTCGTGGCTGGAGCCGGGACTAAAGGTCGCGGGTATATAGTGTCCCGGTGCCAGCCACCGCCCGGGAGAAGGAACAGATCGAACCCCCGCCGCTAGGCTGCCGGAGCTCGTCGTTGATTCGAGCCGCCCTGGCCGCCACTGCAGCTACTAAGCCACCCACCGGCCGCTGTGTGCCACCTGGTGAGCCCCCTGCTCCTCCTTCCTCGCTCCCCTACCTCTCCCTGTAATCGTAGCTCGCCCCCGACACATTCGTGCTCCCGCCGCTGCGGCCGAGCTCGCCGGTGTGGCCCCCATGGCTGCAGCCCGCGCCCATGCTCGTGCTCGTGTTCAGCACCTCTGCACGAACCCGTAGCACCTGTTCGCTCACTCTCCCGTGCCCCGTAGCCCATTACGCGCCGTTGCTCGAGCTCGGCCGCCGCCTGCTGTGGCCGTTCCGGCCAAGTCCGACCACCCCAGCCCGTGCCACCGCCATCGAACGATGCAGCGTCGAAAGCACGTTCGAACGCCGCAAACCGCGATCGAAAAGGACCTTTGTGGGCGAAACCCAACGCCGTCCCGAGCCCCTCTATCGCATTCTGCATCACCGGAGCCTTACCACCGGCCATGCCAACGTTGCACCGCTGGGGCCAGCCCCACAGTTGCTAACTGGTGGGCCCCAGTGGCCCGGCTGACCCACTTTGACCAGTTGACCGTGGTCAACAGCCGACTAGGCAACCCCCCAGTCACTAACTGGTGCCCCCCTAAATTGCTAATTAAGTTAAGTAATTTAATTAGGCTAATCTAAATACACACTGACAGGTGCACGCAGTAGATTAATTAGTTGAATTAGATTAGTTTTAAACTCTGTTAACCCCCATTGTCAATGACAGGTGGGTCCCAGCCGTCAGTTTGACCATTCAACTGGCTGGTTGACTGCTGATGTCAGTGTGACATCATGCTGATGCATTAAATCTCTTTTTGAATTAATTTAATAATAATATTTGAGAAAATATTTAAAACTTTGAAAATTAATATAAAATAATCTGTAAATCGAATGAAAATAATTTATATATGAAAATTGCTCAGAAAAATCCAACAAATCCAAATATGCAATCCGTTCATCTGTCACATGCCCCTTGCATGCTGAACATGGAACCGCCCCCCTCTTTTCATCTGTCCGAAAGATGCTAAACACCGGGAAAACCCCTCTGGATGTTTTCCCTCTCCGTCTGCAATGTGTAGTACTGCGTTAGACACCCCTAGCTTTGCATATCGTCATGTCATGCTTAGTGATGCATCTATTTGCTATGTAATGATTGCATCTCCAGTATTGTTCTTCTCGATACTATGATTCAATTTTTGCTTATTGAATGCATTCTAATTTAAATACTAAATTGTTTTATCTTTCTTCTGGATTAGTTAAGCTATGGACGATAGCGGCAGAGACCATGAAGAGTATATCTTCGACATGATACGCTCCTCCCAAAACCAAGAGAATGAACCAGATGACTGCTCACAATTTCTGGACGACTCCGGTGAGGGACTTGAGCAAGAACCAAGAGACAAAGGGCAAACAAACAATGATGGCGAATAAAATGGTAGACAATTAACAAAGTCCGGCAAGGTATATATATATTAGGCCTCTGGTGATCATTAGATGTATCCCGATTACCATTCGAGAATGGAATAAGCCAAAGGAAGATTGAGGAGTTAGTTATGTCGACGAAAGGTCAAATTTTTTGCTTTGGGATATGCTCATGTCACATTTCAACTTACTAGAGGGTCTCACAGATGGCCAACGGTTGAAAGTCAAGTAGTTTGCTGTTAAGAAGATGGCCACACAATTTCAGAGCTGGAAGAAAAGATTATATAGTTACTACATCAAGGCAAAAAAGAAGACTCCAGAATTCACTGGAGCACTAGAGAAGATAAAAGATCACTGGGAAGCATTTGTGAAGTACAAGGAATCAGATGAAGCTCTAGAAAGGTCGAGAAAAAAATAAGATAAATGCTGCAAAAAAAGAGTATCACCATGTTCTGGGGACAGGTGGCTACGAGAGAGGCGTGCCTAAGTGGGATGCAGCTGAGGCCAAGATGCTTGCTGAAGGGGTCATTGCAAAAATAGCAGATCAGCCCGAGAGGTCAAAGAATTGGTTTTATGCGCATGGGGGACAGTTGGACCCGACAACAGGGGAGATTATTGAAAAGGCAGATCTTAAAACAGCCTCAGACGCTTTACTTGAAGCAGTAGAAGATGCTCGAAAGGGGTTGTTCTAGCCTGAGAGACAGAACGGCGAGCTTACACGCGCCCTCAAGAATCCTGAACACGAAGGACGAACACGAGGCAAAGGCATTGTTCTATGGGTTCAGGGGTTTTCGGAGTGGAACGACACTTATAGAAGCCGTCAGAGAAAAAAGAAGCAGGATGCAAACCGTCTTCAGAAGGTAGAAACAAAGAATGAGGAGTTGGAAGACATTTTGAAGTGGTAGCAGGAGCAACTAGACATAATTAGCCAGCAAAGGGCATCTCCGTGGCAGGAGCAAGCAGATCCAGCATTGGATTGTACCGACCCATCTATGCGGAAAAGCAGTGTGGGTTCCACGGGGGTCCAGGACGATGATGCACTGCTAGCTCGCTACCCCGTGGATGATATCAAACAGAGGGCAAATTGTGAGCTACACCAGAAAATGAAGAACATATCCATGAAGGTGGCGGATGGCTTTGCTTTACTGAATGCACCTGAAGCAACCATCCATGGCAATCTGATTCCAGCTAGCTATGCGCGTGTCAGGATGGATGAAGTTCTGCTGGGATATGACTCACTAGAGCTTGACATTCCTGGAGGTGATGGGGAACAGACACTGGTAGAAGTCATACATGGTGTCATTGTATGGAGAAAGGAATGCATCGTGTTTCCAAACTCGGCACCAAGGCCACCGGCTCCTCCGAGTAGCAATACACCTCTAAGTCCACCCCACCTAGAGAGGGAGCCCAACGCGAGTCCACATCAATCTCCGTTGCGTCAGCCGACTCCACCCCCTATGTCCCAGCAGCAGGGCCAAAAGCAGAAGAAAGCTAGAAAAAATAAAGCCAACGACGAGCCTCCTGCCAAAAAGAAGTTAGCTTATGATATGACTGATGAGGAAACCAGAGCGGTCGTGGTCTCCGAAGTGAAGTCCCATTTTGCACCGAAACCGCCCCCGCCGCCAAAGGAGATAATACCTACGAAAACCATAAAGCACTTTGTGGAACTTCTAGAGTGACCCCCGGCACATGTGGAGAGTAGGCCATCAGACTATGGCCACTCTATTAGGAAGTCATATGAGGAACAAATGCAGGAGTCGAGACGTACAAGTAGTAATAAAAGCAGGAAAACAGTCCCCCAGCTCAGAGAACAGGCGATGCTATCGATCCCCCCACTGAAGGTGATTACCGATAAGGTGCCCGAGGCTGCTAGAGACTTTGGTATCAGTGTTGATCAACTCCTAGGCACTGAGGAAGCCCCCATGGCTGATGTAGCATGGCAATATGTCCCTGGGAACCCTCTGGTTAGACCTGAGCACGTCCCGCATCTATCAACACAAATGCGAAGATTGCATGAGTGTTACATGAAAGAAGTAAAGAACGGTCGAGAGATGCTAATGGTGAAAGTCAAGGAAGAGCATTACTTCTATGAAAATGAGATATGCATTGATTTTCCAGAAATTTTTCAGTTATACAATCAAGACGCACTCGACAAATCTATCGTCAGTTGCTATTGTCTGTAAGTGATTTCTTTCTGTAATTTAAGTCTCTAGCTCAGCTCGTTCATTGCCTGTAATTATCCTCGCTATATTCTTTTGTACGCTACTATGCAGAATGAAGATTCGAATGTAAAAGAGATGGAATCTATGACATTGGGTTTGTTGACCCACATATCATTAATGAAAAAATGATACAAGACTACGCCAAAGACACAGAGGATAACTTGCTAATGTTATGATGGCACTAAATACCAGAACAGAAATACTTTTTCCTTACAACTTCAAGTGAGTGTTACTGTCTTGTACTACAAATTCTATTTTGCTTACTCGATCATTAAGTGTAGTTGATGAGTTATGCATGACTACTTATATAAACATGTGCACAGGTTCCACTGGATCCTGCTAATCATTAGAGTTGACGTTGTCACTAGTGGAAAACAGGGAACTAGTCCCGGTTCTGGAACCGGGACAAAACGGTCGGGACTAAAGCCCAAAACCTTTAGTCTCGGTTCGCTTACGAACCGGGACAGAAGAGGCTCCACGTGGCCGCTGCGGGGCGCCCAGGCAGGAGGACCTTTAGTCCCGGTTGGTAACACCAACCGGGACCAAAAGGAAGCCACGCGTCAGCAGCTCGCAGGCGCTGGGGTTTTTGTTTTTTTAAAGGGGGGTTTAGGGGTTTTGGAGGGTTAATTTAAGGGTTTCATATTGTGTTAGCTAGCTAATAGAGAGAAGTGACCTCTCTTTCTCCATGCTTGGTCGACGCTAGCTACTATACATATAGAGAGAACTCGACACGCTAGCTATTAAGCAAATGAAGGAACCATTAATTACACAAGATCATCGTGAAAATATACATAGAGAAGTGACCTCTCTTTCTCTGAGAGATTGGTCGAACAACAAGTTTTCGTATATCTATCCGACGCTACTACATATATACAATATAACATCTCTTACAATCCCTAACATCTAAAATCCATTTCAATTTCCAGATGGTATTCTCCCTTCTCATTTATGACGTGGTCAAGAAAGAATCTCGCCAATTCCTCTTGAATTGCTCGTATGCGATCATGTGGTAGGAGTTCATCCCACATCTGCCACATCTAATTTAAAGAAGGGGGTCAATACATATATATGAATGAAACTCAACACAAATGATGGTAATAAAATAAAATTTTGAATATTATTGTTTACGTACTTCATATTTTCGGTCAGAGTAGCCCCGCTCAGAGGTCGACTGGCGGATGAACTCGCAAACGTAGTATCCACATAAATTATTCCCGCCTTCCTGCCACAAGCACTTTATGAGAATAGAGTTCAATCAAACTGATAATCAAGCATGATAAATGGTATTGATGAAACTAGAATCAATGGGAGATGCGCGGAACTAGCTAGTACTACTTACTTTCGGGTGTGTAAATCACAGCTCCCTCGATAGTCCCGGAACCATTCCGGTGAACTCTTTCCAAACCCTGCCAGACAAAGAAAAATAATTACTTGATATCCGGAAATGAACAAAGTTGCCGACATGGTGCGATAATGATCAATTGAACTTACTTCTGGAGCATTGCAGTCATGTTCGCATAGTCCTGGGGATCTTTTCGTCTCGAGTCTAAGACAGTTACTACTCCCTGGTCAAGCTTAATCTCTAGCAGAATAAAGTGGAAGCTGCGCACGCATGCATAACTCATCAATTACATTACTATAACCTCGAGTAAGCGAAACCGAATATGCACAAGACAGTAACACTCACTTGAAGTTGTAAGGAAAGAGTATTTTCCCTTTGTTTTGATTTCGAAGTAACGATTTTAGCAAGTTGACCTCAGTATCTTTGACTCTGTTTTGAACCGACCATTCATTTATGGTATTTGGGTTAATGAACCCAATGCATAGATTTGTGCTTTTTGCATTCGACGATCTTCAGTCTGCATAATATAGTGAGGATAATTATATATACATTCAATGAAAGAGCTGAGCTATAGAGACTTAATTACAGAGGTAATACTTACAGACAGTAGCAAGTTATGAGTTGTTTGTCGAGGGCGTCTTGATTGAATAACTGGAATAACTCCACAAATTCAACAGGCATCACCTCAGTTCAAACGAGATCATGCTCCTCTTTAATTTCCAGCATCAAACTATCCTTCCCAGACTTCCTGCAGGTATTCATGTTCCATTCATGCAATCTTCGCATCATAGTTGTTAGAGGAGGATGATCAGGTTTGACGAGAGGCTTCCCGTACTCGTATCTGAACATATCTACTACCTCTAACATTTCAAACTGTACATCATCACCTAGGTAATCAGCAGGATTGGTACCGGGCACTAGCCCCGGATGATTAGCAATGATATCGCTAGACATCTTGAGCAGGGGGCACGATTGCTTCGCCTGTTCACCGAGCTGGGGAATTGTTTTCCTACTTTTTTGTTTTGCTAGCCTTGCATCACTGCAAGAACTTCCCGACCGCCGCGCTTCACCATATGTCCATTCAATACAGCGGTCATAGTTGGATTTTGGCAGAGGCGGTGGTGGTCGCTTCAGGGCATCCAGAGTGCGCTTCACTTTCACAGGATCTGCCTTTTCCTTCGGAGGTGGAGGTTTCTGTTCAAATTGGGCCTGCACTTCAACTGCCATGATTTCATCGGTTTCCTCGTCAGTCCTCTCACATGGTAACTTTGGAAAAGGCTTCAGGCTTGGACCAGCTTTGAATTTCTTCCCGCCTCTTGTACTGCTAGCCGCCGGAGCGGCGGCGTCTCTCTTCCGCCGTTGCTGACGCGGCAGCGTCCGCTGACACGCCGGAGGAGGCAGCATGCTCCGAAGCGCCGGAGGAGGTGGAGTGCCCTCACGTGCCAGAGGAGGCGGAGTGCCCTGATCACTCGCCGGAGGAGGAGGAGGAGGAGGAGTGCCCTGACTCGCCGGAGGAGTGATGCGGCTTGAACTACATCGGTATTTCCCCAAAGAGGAAGGGATGATGCAGCACAACTACGGTAGGTATTTCCCTCAGTGATGAGACCAAGGTTATCGAACCAGTAGGAGAACCACACAACACCACATAAACAGCTCCTGACACAAAGAACAAATACTTGCAACCCGACGTAAGAGAGGGGTTGTCAATCCCTCACGGGTAAAAAGATAGGTAAAATTGTAGTAGATTGGATAAATAGATCTCGCGGGAAGGCGAGATAAAATAAATAAATAAAAATTGCAGCAAGGTATTTTTTGTATTTTTGGATTAATAGATCTTAAAATAAAAGCAAATAAAAATAGATCGCGAAGGCAAATATATTAAAGAAGAGACCCGGGGGCCGTAGGTTTCACTAGTGGCTCCTCTCGAGAAAAATAGCATACGGTGGGTAAACAAATTACTGTTGGGCAATTGATAGAACTTCAAATAATCATGACGATATCCAGGCAATGATCATTACACAGGCATCACGTCCAAGATTAGTAGAACGGCTCCTGCCTGCATCTACAACTATTACTCCAGACATCGACCGCTATCCAGCATGCATCCATTGTATTAAGTTCATGGAGAAATGGAGTAATGCAATAAGAACGATGACATGATGTAGACAAGATCTATTTATGTAGAAATAGACCCCATCTTATTATCCTTAATGGCAACGATACATACGTGTCGGTTCCCCTTCTGTCACTGGGATCAAGCACCGTAAGATCGAACCCATCACAAAGCACCTCTTCCCATGGCAAGAAAAATTGATCTAGTTGGCCTAACTAAACCAAAGATTCGAAGAAGAAATACGAGGCTATAAGTAATCATGCATATAAGGATCAAAAGACTCAAATAACTTTCATCGATAAAAACATAGATCTGATCATAAACTCAAAGTTCATCGAATCCCAACAAACACACCGCAAAAAGAGTTACATCAAATAGATCTCCAAGAGACCATTGTACTGAGAATCAAAAGAGAGAGAGGAAGCCATCTAGCTACTGCCTACGGACCTGTAGGTCTACAATGAACTACTCACGCATCATCGGAGAGGCACCAATGAGGATGATGAACCCCTCCGTGATGGTGTCTAGATTGGATCTGTGGTTTCTGGAACTTCCGGCCGCTGGAATTGATTTTCGTTGACTCCCCTAGGGTTTCTGGAATATTGGGGTATTTATAGAGCAAAGAGGTGGTGCGGGAGGCCACCGAGGTGGGCACAACCCATCAGGGCGCGCCTGGGCCTCCAAGCGCGCCCTGGTATCTTGTGCTCACCTCGAGCCCCCTCTTCGGTACTTCTTTGGCCCACTGGATGTCTTCTAGTCCAAAAAAAAATCTCCAAAAAGTTTCGCTGCGTTTGGACTCCGTTTGATATTGATTTTCTGCGATGTAAAAAACAAGCAAAAAACAGCAACTGGCACTGGGCACTATGTCAATAGGTTAGTCCCAAAAAATGATATAAAGTTGCTATAAAATGATTGTAAAACATCCAAGAATGATAATATAACAGCATGGAACAATCAAAAATTATAGATACTTTGGAGACGTATCAAGGAGGAGGGGAGGAGGCGTCCAGTTTGGAAGCTCGATGTACTCCTTCCTCCATAGACAGGTACTCCTTAAAGCATAAACCAGATGAATCTCCCCTTCACCTGTAGGGTAGTCAAGCTCCACCTCCTCAAATCCCTCCATTATTTCATCCACCGTCACAACAGCAAAGCCATGTGGAATCGGACGGCAATGAAAAGTTCCCTCAGCTTGAGGAGGTACAACAGAGTCGACGGCCGCCTTCAAGGTCAGGTTCTGGCATTTTGTCATTAGCTCGCAATGTTCAGCCTCCGTGATACTATCCACGGGGTAGCGAGGAGCCGTGAAATCAGGCTGAACGAGCTCTGTGGAAGCCACGCTGCTTCTCCGCTGAGATGGTGGGGTAGCTTCTGGGGCAGCGTCGAAGCAAGGATCTTCATACCGCTGAGATGGTTGGCCGGTAGCTCGCTGGCTCTCAAGTTCCTCTAGCTTTGCTATTCTTGCATTGAGCTTCTGCATTTCGCTCGCTTCCACTTTCCTCTTTCTCTCTTGGCTTCTGTAACCACTGCTCTCGGGAAACCCATGCGACCACGGAACGGAGCCTGGTGTTCCTCGTGTTTGTCCAGGGTGCTCAGGATTCCCGAGGGCCTCTGTCAGCTCGTCCTTCTCTCTGTCGGGAATGAATGTCCCTTCCTGCACTGCCTTGATTGCTGCCTGAAGCTTCTTGTTGGGTATTGCAAGTTGCTCGTCCGTCCAATGACACTCCCCTGTTTCTGGGTCCAAAATTTCCCCAACCCCAAAGAACCAAGTCCTTGAACGATCTGGCCAGTTCAATGTCGCTGGTTGGACCCCTTTAGCAAGTAGGTCTTGCTCAGCTTTGTCCCACAACGGCTGGGCTTTGTAGTAGCCACCTGACCCCGTGTGATGGTGATACTTTTTCTTTGCAGCATTTTTCTTGTTTGTCAGTGACCTTTTCTTACCCTTCTCCGATTGCTTGTAGGCCACAAATGCGGGTCAGTGATCTCTTATCTTCTCATATCGACTGGTGAACTCTGGAGTCTTCTCTTTCTCAACAAACTTTGTGTTCAACTCTTTCTTCCAGTTCCTGAATAGTTCTGCCATCTTCTTAAGAGCATACGCCATGACCTTTCGCTCTATAACTGGGTTATTCGGCTCCTCCTCTGGCGGTAGGCTGAAATTTGTCATCAGCGAGGTCCAAAGATCATCTTTCTGTCTATCCTGGACATAAAATACTTCAGGGTCGTCCTTATTCTTATTCCATTGCACGATGCTGATCGGCATGCTGTCCCTAACAACAACTCCGCACTGATGTACAAATGCGTCCTTGGTCCGCTTGGGAGCAATCGGTTGGCCATCTTTCGTGATTTCTGTGATCATGAACCTTTCATCCTGGCGCAACCTTTTCTTCGGGCCTCGTCTCCTTACAGAAGTTTGGCTGGATCCGAAGGGCTGAAAGAAGAAGAAGCGTTAATATATGTACATACCAAAACAATGAATGCATCAAGTCAGCACAGGCTTAATTAATATATATACCTCGCCGGACTTTGCAATAGCTCCCTCCTCCGTTCGGTCACCGGAGACGTCATCATGATCTCCTTCCTCCGCCATTCGGACACCGAAGCCGTCATGATCTCCATCCTCCTCATTGTTGGATCACCGGAGCCGTCATCCTCTCCTTCCTGACCATCGGTATCGTTGAGAAATGACAAGGGATCACTTCCGGCGAGGATTATATCCCCCAACAATTGTTCTTGTTCTAAGTCTCTTTCCATAGTTTCTGCAAATATTACAGCATGGCAATATACAAACATGAGAGATGGATTAGTGGCAAACATAGACCTAGCTAATCACAACAAGGAATCATATGCATATATGAGCAATGGATTAGTTGCGGACCGCCTCTCTCAGGCATGTCCGACGTCCCCCGTCATGTCAAAGTTATCGGGGTTATACTTTCAGGAGAGGACACTTTGCAAAAAATAATCACTACGCAGGGAGGGGTAGATCGACAATGCTCTTTCTTCTAGGGTTTGGGTGGCCTCGAGACTTGGTAAATTTGGGTGGCCTCGACAACTCTTCTAGGGTTTGGGGTGGCCTCGACAACGCTCTTTTAACTCATTTAACTTGGTAAATTTGGGTGGCCTCGACACCTCTTCTAGGGTTTGGGGTGGCCTCGACAACGCTTTTTCAGTCCTGGTTTGGGTGGACTCGAGAGTTGGTCGGGCGAGAGGGGGTTGATCGACGTCCCCCCTTATGTCGAAGTTACCGGAGTTTTCTATATGAACAAAAAAATTCCACATGACATGTCCGACCGAGAGGACCGCCTCTCTCTCATGCATGTCCGACGTCCCCCCTCATGTCGAAGTTATTGGGGAGGGGGTAGATCGACAATGATGTCGCTCTTTCTTCTAGGGTTTGGGTGGCCTCGAGAGTTGGTTGGGTGAGGGTACCAGGAGTAAGTAACATTTTATCTCATTTTGAATATATGAACATTTTAACTTAGTAACTTGGTAAATTTTAACTAATTTCTATGAACAAAAAAAATATTCTATGAATAAAAAAACATCATATGATCATTTTCAATATATATACATCCATCCACATCCATGCATACACATGAACAAAAAAACAGCATATGATCATCTATGAACAAAAAAACATCATATGATCATCTATGAACAAAAAATATCATCATATATATGAACAAAAAAAACATACATCAATGGACAAAAAAAGCATACATCAATGGATCATCCATACATCAACATACATCCATATATTTAGAAAAACAATATGCATACATATCCATTTACTAAAAATTTATATGAACAAAAAAAATTTGTATGAAAAAAAATGTAGAGGGCGTCGGCGACGGCGGCGGCGGTGGGGCAGGGCAGGGGTGTGGGGGAAGGCAGGGTGCTCATTGGGGGCGGCGTCGGGATGAGGCAGAGGCGCGGGGCAGGGCAGGGGTGCGGGGAGGCGTCGGGGAGGCGACGGCGAGGTCGGGGAGGCATCGGGGAGGCGACGGCGAGGTCGGGGAGGCGTTGGGGACGGCGACTGCAAGGTCGGTGAGGCGTCAGGGAGGCGTCGGGGATGGCGTATAGTGGCGGGGAGGCAGGGGGCGCGGCGACGACGATGAGGAGGCACGGCGATGGGAGAGGGGGACGGTGTCAGGGCACGGAGCAGCGGCCGGCATCGGGGCAGGGACGGCGACGGTGACAGCGACAAGGAGCGGGCAGCGACGGGGTAGGGCGCGGCAACGGCGACAGCAACGAGGAGCAGCCTGGCGGCGTCGGGGGAGTATATGAGAACTTGGATAAAAATTCCTAAGTGTTGGCTTATATAGCAAAGCCTTTAGTCCCGGTTGGTGGCACCAACCGGGACCAATGCCCCCCTTTAGTCCCGGTTCATGCCACCAACTGGGACCAAAGGTCAGTTTTCGTCAGCCCAAAGGGCGGGAAGCAGAGACCTTTGGTCCTGGTTGGTGGCACAAACCGGGACTAAAGGCCACCAACCGGGATGAAAGGGTGGCATTGGTCCCGGTTCGAGCCACCAACCGGGACCAAAGGTCTGTGCCTGGCACAGTCATGGTGCGGTTGGATGTTTAGTCCCACCTCGATAGCTGAGAGGCTTCGACACTGGTTTATAAGCGCGGCTGCGCCTACCACTTCGAGCTCCTCTCTAATGCAGGCCTACGGGCCTATACATACTCTCTCTGCCTGTGGGCCTACTGGGCCTTCTGCGGGCTTGTATCCTGGCCCAACTAGCGTGTTGGGTTTCTAGTCGTATGCAGGCCATGGTGGCCCAGTAGGCGGCATTTTTTTAAAAAATTTCCAGTATTTTTGTTTTGTTTTTTTTGCTTTAATTATTTTCTTTTGTTTCTACTAACAGCTAAATACTTAGAGTTTTTGAGTAGTTCTTTTTGCTTTAGGTCACAAAAATTATAAACTTTCTGTTAGTGCCATTAGTTTTCAAATTTGAATAGTTTAAATTTGAATTCTTTGAAATTTGTGCGAATCACTAGTTTGTGAATAACTTTACTTTAAAAATTGATTTTTGAGTGATTCTTTTTCCTGCTATTTAATATTAGTGTGTTTCATCATTATATTCAATTTGGTAATTTTTAGGTTATTTTAAATTGGTGTTTTAATCAAAAACAGATTTTGTTATTTTAGTTGCTAGAAAGTTTCTAACAAAAAAATACTTTATGAAAATTCTTTTTGCTATTAATGTTTTGAACAAAAAATACTTTGATAATTTTAGTTGCATAAATTTTATATAATTTTAGTTTAAAAAATACTAGAGGTTTATAAAAGCTTTTTAGTTGATTCTTTTTGCTGTCGAAGAATATTATAGTTTTGTTTTAGTTGATCATAACAGAATATTTTAATTGATTCCTTTTAGTTCATTCTTTTTTGCTATTAGAGTTTTATAAAAGTTTTCTAGTTCATTCTTTTTGCTATTAGTTTATTCTTTGAGCTAAATGACCCTGAAATTGAAAAGCACTACAAATGAACTCTGAAAAGATTGAATGTTGGCATGGTATCATCATTTCACCCACATAGCATGTGCTAGAAAGTTGAGCGGGTTACGGCAAAAACTGGACGCACTTCATGTACAAAATGGACAATCTCTTTCGAAGTATCAGGGTTTCGAATAAAAACTCATCTGTTACAAAGGGATTTCATTTTTTTGAACTTATTTGAACTTCAGACTTTTTATGTGTTCAAAATGCACCATTCAAAGCCACATCATCAATTTTCAACACTTTCTGACCTCATTTGGTATTTTTCATGCATTTACTGATTTTTTTGAGCTAAATGACCTTGAAATTGAAAAGCACTACAAATGAACTCTGAAAAGGTTGAAAGTTAGCATGGTATCATCATTTCACCCACATAGCATGTGCTAAAAAGTTGAGAGTGTTACGGCAAAAACTGGATGCACTTCGTGTACAAAATGGACAATCTCTTTCGAAGTATCAGGGTTTCGGGTGAAAACTCATTTGTTACAAAAGGCATTTCATTTTTTTGAAATTATTTGAACTCCAGACTTTTTGTGTGTTCAAAATGCACCATTCAAAGCCACATCATAAATTTTCAACCCTTTCTTACTTCATTTGGTATTTTTCATGCATTTACTGATTTTTTTGAGCTAAATGACCCTGAAATTGAAAAGCACTACAAATGAAGTCTGAAAAGGTTGAAAGTTGGCATGGTATCATAATTTCACCCACATAGCATGTTCTAAAAAGTTGAGAGGGTTACGGCAAAAACTGGATGCACTTCGTGTACAAAATGGACAATCTCTTTCAAAGTATCAGGGTTTCGGACAAAAACTCATCTGTTACAAAAAGGCATTTCATTTCTTCACATGTAACTGCAGTGATATTCTAGATCAAAGGCATCATCAGAATAGTTGTGGAGCGAAAGTCTTCACTTTTTCGTCGCTTGTGTCCTTTGTTTATTGCGCTGTAACCATGGATAATCTTCATCGTTTAACAGGGTGCTTGGGTCAGCCTTGACTTTGAAGGGAGGAATTTCATGAAACTTTTCATAATCTTCAGACATCTCTGTCTTATCCTCCACTCCCACGATGTCTCTTTTCCCTGAAAGAACTATGTGGCGCTTTGGCTCATCGTATGATGTATTCGCTTCCTTATCTTTTCTTTTTCTCGGTTTGGTAGACATGTCCTTCACATAGAAAACCTGCGCCACATCATTGGCTAGGACGAATGGTTCGTCTGTTTACCCAAGATTGTTCATATCGACTGTTGTCAATCTGTACTGTGGGTCTCCCTGTACCCCGCCTCCTGACAGATTGACCCATTTGCACTGAAACAAAGGGACCTTAAAATCATGTCCATAGTCAAGTTCTCATATGTCCACTATGTAACCATAATATGTGTCCTTTCCCCACTTGGTTGCTGCATCAAAGCGGACACCACTGTTTTGGTTGGTACTCTTTTGATCTTGGGCGATGGTGTAAAATGTATTCCCATTTATCTCGTACCCTTTGTAAGTCAATACAGTCGAAGATGGTCCCCTGGCCAACGAGTACAGCTCATCAGAAACAGTGTTGTCACCCATGAGATGTGTTTGCAACCAACTGCCGAAACTCCTGATGTGTTCACATGTAATCCAGTCATAACACTGCTCCGGGTGTTTGGACCGCAGAATATTCATGTGTACATTGACATACGGGGTCACCAAGGTAGAATTCTGTAGAACTGTATAGTGTGCTTGAGACCAAGAATGCCCGTCCCTACATATTATTGAGTCCGCTCCTAGCGTGCCCTTTCCAGTCAGTCTCCCCTCATACCGCGATTGAGGGAGACCAATCTTCTTAAGGTCAGGAATGAAGTCAACACAAAACCCAATGACCTCCTCTGTTTGATGGCCCGTGGAGATGCCTCCTTCTGGCCTAGCACGGTTACGAACATATTTCTTTAAGACTCCCATGAACCTCTCAAAGGGGAACATATTGTCTAGAAATACAGGGCCCAGAATCGCAATCTCGTCGACTAGATGAACTAGGACGTGCGTCATGATATTGAAGAAGGATGGTGGGAACACCAGCTCGAAACTGACAAGACATTGCGCCAAATCACTCCTTAACCTTGGTAGGATTTCTGGATCGATTACCTTCTAAGAGATTGCATTGAGGAATGCACATAGCTTCACAATGGCTAATCAAACATTTTTCGGTAGAAGCCCCCAAAATGCAATCGGAAGCAGTTACGTCATAATCACCTGGCATTCATGAGACTTTAGATTCTGGAACTTTTTCTCTGCATATTTGTTATTCCCTTTATATTCGACGAGAAGCCAGACGGGAACTTCATACTGAGCAGGCATTCAAATAAGATTTCCTTCTCTTCTTTGGTAAGAGTGTAGCTGGCAGGCCCTTCATACTGCTTTGCACGCATGCCGTCTTTTTCGTGCACACGTTGCTGGTCCTCCCGTGCCTCTGCTGTGTCTTTTGTCTTCCCATACACGCCCAAGAAGCCTAGCATGTTCACGCAAAGATTCTTCATCACATGCATCACGTCGACTGCAGAGCGGACCTCTAGGTCTTCCCAATAGGGTAGGTCCCAAAATATAGATTTTTTCTTCCACATGGGTGCGCGTCCCTCAACGTCATTCGGAACAGATAGTCCGCCGGGACCCTTTCCAAAGATTACTTGTAAATCATTGACCATATCAAGTATGTGATCACCAGTACGGACGGCGGGCTTCTTCTGGTGATCTGCCTCGCCTTTGAAATGCTTGACTTTCTTTCGACATTGATGGTTGGTCAGAAGAAATCGACGATGTCCTAGGTACACATTCTTCCTGCATTTGTCCAAATATATACTTTTGGTGTCATCTAAACAGTGCGTGCATGCGTGGTATCCCTTGTTTGTCTGTCCTGAAAGGTTACTGAGAGTAGGCCAATCATTGATGGTTACAAACAGCAACGCATGTAGGTCAAATTCCTGCTGGTCGTGCTCGTCCCACACACGTATACCTTTTCCATTCCACAGCTGTAAAAGTTCTTCAACTAATGGACTTAGGTACACATCAATGTCGTTGCCAGGTTGCTAAGGTCCTTGGATGAGCACTGGCATCATAATGAATTTTCGCTTCATGCACAAACAAGGAGGAAGATTATAGATACATAGAGTCATGGGCCAGGTGCTATGATTGCTGCTCTGCTCCCCAAAAGGATTAATGCCATCCACGCTTAAACCAAACCATACGTTCCTTGCATCACCTACAAAGTCCCCCCACGTTCTCTTGATTTTTCTCCACTGCGACCCGTCAGCGGGTGCTCTCAACTTCCCGTCTTTCTTACGGTCCTCTTTGTGCCATCGCATCAACTTGGCATGCTCTTTGTTTCTAAACAGACGTTTCAACCGTGGTATTATAGGAGCATACCACATCACCTTGGCAGGAACCCTCTTCCTAGGGCGCTCGCCCTCAACATCACCAGGGTCATCTTGTCTGATCTTATACCGCAATGCACCATATACCGGGCATGCGTTCAAATCCTCATACGCACCACGGTAGAGGATGCAGTCATTAGGGCATGCATGTATCTTCTGCACCTCCAATCCTAGAGGGCATAGAACCTTCTTTGCTCCGGACGTATTGTCGGGCAATTCGTTATCCTTTGGAAGCTTCTTCTCCAATATTTTCAGTAGCTTCTCAAATCCGTTGTCAGATACACCATTGTCTGCCATCCATTGCAGCAAATCCAGTGTGGTACCGAGCTTTGTGTTGCCATCTTCGCAAATTGGGTACAACACTTTTTTGTGATCCTCTAACATGTGATCGAACTTCAACTTCTCCCTTTCACTTTGGCATTGTCTCTTTGCATCAACAATGACCCGGTGAAGATCATCATCGGGCACATCATCTGGTTCCTCTTGATCTTCAGCTTCCCCCGTTGTAGAATCACCGTATTCAGGGGGCAGATAGTTTTCATCATCCTCTTCTTCTTCATTGTCTTCCATCATAACCCCTCTTTCTCCGTGCTTGGTCCAAACATTATAGTGTGGCATGAAACCCTTCTCAAGCAGGTGGATGTGAAGGGTTTTCAAGTCAGAGTAAGACTTCGTATTCTCACATCTAGGGCATGGACAACACATAAAACCATTCTGCTTGTTTGCCTCAGCCACTTCGAGAAAATTATGCACGCCCTTAATGTACTCAGAGGTGCGTCTGTCACCATACATCCATTGCCGGTTCATCTGCGTGCATTATATATAATTAAGTGTGTCAAAAACCATTACAGAACATCATGAATAGAGAAGTGACCAAATTAATAGAAGTTCATCATCACATTAAGTTCATACATAGTTCATACATAGTTCTCATTGAACAACATATAGCTCTTTAGAGCATCTAATTAAAACATACATTGAAACAATGTAAAACATTTAAATGCAATAACAAATGCGATCATAATCACAACTAAGGTAACAATTGATCCAACGGCATAATGATACCAAGCCTCAGTATGAATGGCATATTTTCTAATCTTTCTAATCTTCAAGCGCAATGCATCCATCTTGATCTTGTGATCATCGACGACATCCGCAACATGCAACTCCAATGCCATCTTCTCCTCCTCAATTCTTTTCAATTTTTTCTTCAAGTAATTGTTTTATTTTTCAACTAAATTTAACCTCTCGACAAGAGGGTCGGTTGGAATTTCCGGTTCACATACCTCCTAGATAAAAACATCTATGTCACGTTGGTCGACATAATTGTCATAAACACTAAATGAAACAAATAGTTATAAAAGATAATATACCACATCCGAATCATAGATAGGACGAGGACCGACGGGGGCGGATACCAAAACCATCGCACTATATAATAACAAACAATAATAAAAGTAAGAAAATTATATAAGTATCTACCTAAATCATACAAGTAAGAATTTTTTCTTTTAGAAAGAAGATAAGAACAAGAGGCTCACCACGGTGGTGCCGGCGACGAGATCGGCGCAGGCGATCGACAGAGGTGAGGACGGGAACGGGACAGGACGGACCGCCAAACCTAGACAAATCTTGAGGAAAATGGAGCTCGGACAAGGAGCTTCGAGAGGAGAAAGCTTAAGTGTGGCTCGGGCATTTCATCGAACCCCTCATGTGCATTGGAGGTGAGCTAGAGCACCACACACCTCTCCCACGGCCGGCCAAAAAATTAGAGCAGTGGCTCTGTTCGCGGGCAGGGGTGGGGGTATATATAGGCCTCTCTTTAGTACTAGTTTGTGGCTAAAACCGGGACTAAAGGAGAACCTTTGGTCCCGGTTCCAGCCACCAACCGGGACTAAAGGTGCTGGGCCAGGAGCGAGACCCATTGTTCCCGGTTCATGTCTGGAACCGGGACCAAAAGTGTCAGACGAATCGGGACCAATGGCCCCCGAGGCCTGGCCGGCGCCCTGGCCTCACGAACCGGGACTGATGCCCCCTTTGGTCCCGGTTCGTGAGTGAACTGGGATTAATGCCCTTACCCAGGCTTCAACTAAAGCCCTGTTTTCTACTAGTGTGTAACTGTTGAAACCCTGGACTCACTAGGTAAAGACCCTCGAGAATACACCAGTGTGCTTTTGATGCTCGACAGGTAATTTCTCATTATCGCACTATGCTGGCCTCTTTCGTTCATTTCCTAATATCAAGTAATTTATAACTCCCTTATTCATTTTCTTTGCCGGGCAGGGTTTGGAAATGGTTCATCAAGGATGTTGTCAGTGAATGGAAACCACAGCTGCGTTAGTGACGATCCAAGGTAATTAAGTAGTACTAGCTAGGTCCACGCATCTCTTTAATTCTAGTTTTAATACCATTATCATGCTTGATTATTATCTGATTGAATTCTATTCTCGCAAAGTGCATGAGGCAGAAATAGGGGACTAATTTATGTGCATACTACGTTTGCGAGAAATTATATTATATATGTATGGTCGTACGAGAAATTATATTCTCGCAAAGCCCGTTTTTCCACTAGTGATTATAAGAACAAATGACAATGGTTTATATTTGTTCCACTTAACACACTAATATCACAGTACCACATCCATCTTAACAAACTCACTAACACGTCATGAGCTTACAAATGTTCATATCTGCAACTTATTTCTAAATGAGGTTAACGAAAACCATCATCTGCCACTTGTTGTGGCGGATCTTCCTTAGCGTGATTGCCATTGGTGTCTCAACCATTAGTCTTTTTCCTGTGAGAAACTCCCCCCAGCCGGCCTCATGGAAGGATATGCTCCCATCTGTTTTGGTCTTGTACTTAACGGTGGTGACAGCCCCCGGTCCAAGGCGTACTCCAGCAGAATAGACCGCAGAGATGTTCAGGCCGAAAACCATCTTCACGGGTAATTTCTATGATCACCGTGATTAGAAGCACAAACATCATGCAATGTTAGACATTTCACAATGTTTGTGTTACATGAAAAAAAGAGAGGAAGTAATACAGAACATACCATGACATGTTTGACGATGTTTGTCTTGGTTAAACGGTGCATAAGGGGCACCCCTATGTAGTTCTCAATTGGCGGTAGGATAGACAAGAGATTGTTCCTCTCATTGTGCGTAAGCTTCTTCATTCATTGAGAAATTTTTGGAGAATTGAATCAAACATCATCGTAATCATCCTGACTATCACTGGTACATCGAGCTACTATACAAATGGTTTTTAACCCCTTTCCACGATGGCATTTGGAACCGTCGCCAAGTGAGTGTGGGCGATAGGGGCTCCTTCCCACATGACCCAGAAACCATCGGGGATAGGCCCTCCGGCCACACACGCTCGGCAAAATGAGGTCGTGTGCGACGGGCTAGCGATCAAATACGATTATACGTACAGTTGTATTAAAAAAATACAACTATATAGGCCAAATTGTTTCCAGTCATAAGTACATCCCACATAGTCAGTCCCGGCTAAATGTTTCCGTTCGTATGTACATTCCACATAGTCAATCCAAGGAATGCGTTTCCGTTAGTATGTACATCCCACATAGTCAATCCAAGAAGTATGTTTCCGTTCGTATATACATCCCACATAGTCACTCCAAGGAAAACATTTCCGTTCGCATGTACATCACACACAATTTTCTCCATTAAATCGTTTGTGATAGCGTTGCCATTGCAGACGATATTCACAATTTTACCATTTGTGTTATTGAATGCATCACACACGGTGCGTAGAAGAAACTGTGTGGCATAGGTTGTCCATCACACACACTTTTTATGTGGTAAACGTTTGCGCTAGGTGGCCTAACGCTAACAGTTTTCAAGAGGAAGTCATGTGTGATTGTTCATTGATCCAAAACGGTTTAATCCTAGAAACTATGTGCGTTGCCTGAGGTCATCGCTGAGGGAGTCCTGGATTAAGGGGTCCTCGGGCGTCCGCGCTACGTGACGTGGGCCGGACTAATGGGCCATGAAGATACAAGACTGAAGACTCTCTCCCGTGTCTAGATGGGACTCTCCTTGGCGTGGATGGCAAGCCTGGTGTTCGGATATGAAGATTCCTTTCTCTGTAACCGACTTTGTACAACCCTAGTCCCCTCCGGTGTCTATATAAACCGGAGGGTTTAGTCCGTAGAGGCAATCATAATCAGACAGGCTAGACTTCTAGGGTTTTAGCCATTACGATCTCGTGGTAGATCAACTCTTGTAATACTCATATTCATCAAGATCAATCAAGCAGGACGTAGGGTATTACCTCCATAGAGAGGGCCCGAACCTGGGTAAACATCGTGTCCCCCGTCTCCTATTACCATCGACCTTAGACACACAGTTCGGGACCCCCTACCCGAGATCCGCCGGTTTTGACACCGACATTGGTGCTTTCATTGAGAGTTCCGCTGTGACATCGAAGACAGGGTTGATGGCTCGCCTTGTTATCAAGGACAATATCACCTCCGGAGGAGCCCTGGCCTCAGGCCAAACCCTCCGGCTGGGCGGCTTTATCATGACCGCCCGTCCGGCCGTTAAGCCGACGATGACTTCTCGGGTCATCAAAAATCGCCGTCGCGTTGACTCCGAATACTCCAAACGGATGGATTAGACGGAGTTGTCGTCTTTAAATGAACTCCTGGATCGCATCACCGCCTTGGGGGTTGCTACAGACTACGATCGGATTGGGCTTAAACCCGATCAGAGAGAAATCAAATCTCCACCGATCACCCATCAGATAGCGGTGGTAGAGGAGCAAAACAACAACTCTTCCCCTGTGTTGAGGATGAACTATGTTCGGATTTTCGAGCTCGAAGGGCCGGATACCAGTCTGCGGAACGGCATGCCCTGTCCTCCGAACCTAGAATCGGACGATGGGCCTGAAAAATCAGTCGATATCCCGGAGCCCGAATTATTAAGCTCGGAAGTTTCTCAAACTCCGGATCGTAAAGTGGGTCAGGGTTCGGATTTAAAGCCACCCACCCACCCAGATATACGCGATCTCATGTACGTACGACAGCAGTCTCAGGAAACAGTCCATCACTTTTGGGGCAGATTCCTCCTTGTCAAAGACAAGATTGAAGATTGCTGCGACGAAGACGCGATCTCAGCATTCTGCAACAATTGCACGGACGAAGGAATCCTCAACGCCATCCACCGCCGTCGCGTATCACACTTCGCTGACTTGGCAACCATAGTACAGAAGTACTGCGCAATGGAAAGCGCCTGGAAAACTCAGGCAGCTCGTCCGGAACCACTGGTTTCCACTCAACCCCTCATCCGGGCAAAAAGGATGCACCCCCATGGGATGCCCGACCCAATAGTAAAGAAATCTAAGCCCATTACGGGGCGCGGAACCGTTCTGGAGGGATGGCTCGATAGGCCATGCAAAATACACACAACACCGGATACCGTACCAACTCACAGCCTTAGAGCATGTTGGATACTCCGGCAAGTGGCCAAGAGCGGCAAGGATATCCTCACCAAAAACACCTCAGAACAACACCCCCCGGAAGATGACGACCTCAGAGTATTGACGGTCTTCGAGACCTTCACTTCAAACAATAGGCGCAAAAGGGCGCTCCGTGACCTCGCCGAAGTCTGCCAAGTCACCGCAATAAACCCCTGGAACGACACGGCCATAACTTTCAATGCCAGTGACGAACCAAAATCCAGGACAGTCCGGGCACCAGCCGCCTTGGTCCTCAGTCCAATCGTGGATGGCTTTCAGCTCACCAAAGTACTCATGGACGGCGGCAGCGGACTAAACCTCATCTATGAGGACACACTCAACAAAATGGAAATAGATAGGAGCCGCATCGAGCAAAGTAGCACGACCTTCTGAGGAATCATTCCCAGTCGGGAGGCGCGGTGCGCGGGAAAAATCACATTCGACGTGGTATTCGGCACGCCGGAGAATTATCGGTCCGAAGAGATGACCTTCCAAGTGGCCCCTTTCAATAGTGGATATCACGCCCTATTGGGGCAAGATGCATTTACACACTTCCAAGCTATACCTCATTACGGGTACATGAAGCTCAAGATGCCCGGGCCCAATGGTATTATCACTCTTGCTAGTGATCTGGACATAGCACTCCGCGCCGAAAACAAAACCGCATCCCTGGCCATCGAGGCATTGTCCGAAGCCCTCGCGGCCGAAGAATTAGCCACACTACGCTCCATGGTGGATAGGGACGATGTACGAAATCGTCAAATTTCAGGTCCACCCAACGGAACCCAAGAAGACAGCCTCTATCGGGGCACAGCTGGACCCAACGGTTGACGCCGCATTACGAGCGTCCCTATGCGAAAATTGGGACATATTTGCCTGGCACACTTCTGATATGCCAGGAATCCCACACAGGTTGGCCAAACACAGCCTCAATATATTGAAGGGGTACAAGCCGGTCAAACAAACACTGCGGCACTTTTCCGAGCCCAAACAACAAGCTATGGGGGAGGAGCTGGCCAAGTTAATCGAGGCCGAATTCATCAGAGAAATAAAGCATCCGGACTGGCTAGCAAACCTGGTGATGGTACCAAAGAAGGATAAATCCTGGCGCCTATGCGTCGATTTCAAAGACCTCAACAAAGCCTGCCCCAAGGATCCCTTCCCCCTCCCACTCATCGATCAGATCATTGATGCTACTGCAGGACACGACTCACTGTGTTTCCTCGACGCATACTCCGGATACCATCAAATCAAAATGAAGGAGTCCGATCAAGCCGCAACGGCATTCATTACCCCATACGGGCCTTTCTGCTTCAACACTATGCCCTTTGGGCTTAAAAACGCCGGCGCTACCTACCAACGCATGATTCAAACATGCCTAGAGAAGCAAATCGGCAAGACAGTTGAAGCATACGTGGATGATGTCGTCATTAAGACTAGACACGTCGAGTCATTAATAGACGACGTACGTCTCACATTCGACAACCTCCGTTCATATGACATCAAGCTCAATCTGGAAAAGTGCGTTTTCGGCGTTCCCGCAGGAAAGCTGCTGGGCTTCATTGTTTCCAGTAGAGGAATTGAGGCAAATCCAGCCAAAATTCAAGCTTTGTCACAATTGGCTACACCAACAGACCTTAAACAGGTCCAAAAACTAGCCGGATGCGTGGCAGCTTTAAGCCGCTTTATCTCCAGACTTGGAGAAAAAGCATTGCCACTCTATCGCCTTCTCCGATGCACCGACCACTTCGAGTGGACGGATGCAGCAACGGCCGGACTGGAAGAAATAAAGGCTCTTTTAGCAAGCAACCCAATCCTGGCCGCACCAAACGTCGGTGAACCAATGTTGTTATACATCTCTGCGACACACCAGGTAGTGAGCGCAGTGCTCGTCGTTGAACGAGAGGAGGACGGACACAAATTCCCGCTTCAAAAGCCGGTATACTATGTATCCACTGTCCTCACACCATGCAAATCCCGGTACCCTCATTACCAAAAGATAGCATACGCGGTCTTCATGGCATCCCGGAAGCTACGACACTACTTCCAAGAATGCTCGATCACGGTGGCTTCCGAAGGACCACTCAATGACATAATAAACAACCGCGACGCTACGGGCCGGATTGCCAAATGGGCCATTGAGCTACTGCCATTCGACATAACATATAAACCGCGCCGAGCCATTAAATCCCAAGTGTTGGCTGACTTCATTGCTGAATGGACAGAGGCCAAACTCCCTAAAGAGTACGGCACATATTCCAACTGGGTCATGTACTTCGATGGCTCTAAGATGCTGGCCAGTTTGGGAGTGGGGGTCGTCTTAACATCCCCAACGGGAGACACAATCCAGTACGTACTCCAAATCTTATATACAGACTCCAATAATGCAGCCGAATACGAGGCCTTACTACATGGTCTTCGGATGGCCGTCTCCATGGGCATACAACGTCTGGAGGTGCGCAGGGATTCAAATCTTGCAATATCCCAAATAAACAGAGACTTTGACGCAAAAGATCCGAAAATGGTGGCCTATCGTAACGCCGTACTCAAAATATCAGCCCGGTTCGAGGGACTCGAGTTTCATCATGTGGCTCGAGAAAGTAATCAAGCGGCGGATGTCCTTGCGCGCATGGGAGCCAAGAGCGACCCCGTCCCGCCTAACATCTTTCTCGAACGGCTCTTCAAGCCATCCATGGTGTGGCAGGATGAGAGCGGAAAGACTAGCCCGGACCCGATCGTACCCCCTGAGTCCGAGCACAATACCGATATCATCGGGGGCTCAGCCACCGAAGCAACACCATCGGCCCATCTCATAATGGCAGTAATTGCCCCATGGACCGAACCCTTCTTGGCCTACCTTAATAGGCGAGAGCTCCCTGAGGATCCTAATGAGGCTCGCTGCATTGTCCGGCGCTCGAAAGCCTACAAGGTCCATGACGGTGAGCTCTACAAGAAAAGCGCTACCGGAGTCCTTCAAAGATGTATCTCCAAAGAAGAGGGGCAGCAGTTCCTGGCCGAAATCCATGCTGGCCTTGGCGGTCACCACACCGCGGCTCGGGCCCTTGTGAGTAAAGCCTTCCATACAGGTTTCTTTTCGCCTACGGCCCGAGCAGATGCACAGGACCTTGTCCAACATTGTGTCGGATGCCAGCTTTTCGCTAATCAAAGCCATATGCCGCCTACTGCGCTACAAACAATCCCCATTACATGGCCTTTCACGGTCTGGGGGCTTGATATGGTCAGACCCCTTAAAGGGGGAAGCCACAAGAAAAAATATCTGCTGGTCATGGTAGATAAATTCACTTAGTGGATTGAGGCCAAACCGGTTAAAACGGCCGAGGCCGGACCAGTGATAGACTTTATATCCGTTGTCGTACACCGTTATGGTGTTCCACACAGCATTATCACAGACAACGGCTCCAACTTTACAGCCGACGAGGTGAAAACCTGGTGCGCTAACCTGGGCATCAAGCTCGATTATGCCTCCGTCTATCACCCGCAAACAAATGGTCAAGTCGAACGAGCCAATGGTCTTATTATGAGCGGCATTAAGCCCAGACTAGTGCGGTCTTTGAAAGAATCAGACAAGCGCTGAGTTGAGGAGCTCGACTCTGTACTCTGGGGGCTGCGGACCATGCCGAACCGTACTACCGGATACACACCGTTCTTAATGGTGTACGGCGCAGAGGCCGTGTTGCCCTGCGACATTATGCATGACTCACCATGAGTGTGCATGTATGAAGAGAGAGAGGCCGAGCTTGATCGGCATGACAGCTTAGATGCCCTGGAGGAGGAGCGCGATGTTGCAAAGGCCCGTTCCGCATTGTATCAACAACAGGCTCGCAGATATCAAAGCAGAGAAGTGCGGGCCAAGACTTATAATGTTGGCGAACTCGTTCTACGCTTGCCAGAGAAGAAAAAGGACAAACTCAAGCCCAAATGGGAGGGTCCCTTCATCATTAACGAAGTTCTCACTGGAGAAGCGTACCGACTACGTGATGCATCAGACAATCGCTTGGAGCCGAACCCATGGAATGCCGCCAGACTCTGAAGATTCTACGCCTAGAGCCGGACTCTTTGTTCGTCTTCTTTTCCCTTTTTGTCCATTACCTTTTTTTCCCTCTCTTTCATTTTTTTTCCTAGCTTTAAGCTCTTGTGCGGCTAAACCACACACCTATGATGTACACATCCTTAAATATGTACGTCCATAATACCTGGGGGCTTCTTGTACAGAAGCTTATTATTATTATTATTTTTCGAGCATCAAGCTCACCACATATGTGTCTTTTCCTCATATGTACCTTTTCTTCGCCATTATATGCATCGTTATGACTTAAGTTTTGGCCAAGCTGGGTTGCCTGGCTCCTGTGCTTATGCCCTACATTCCCGTTAGTTCGGCTAGGGCATAAAGGGAGCACCTCTGCGATTGTTACTGCTGGGTCATCCGGATGTGTACCTCAGACTGGGTGAAGCCGAAAGCTAGCATTCTTAAGGGAATATTCGGTCGGTGGACTAAAGATGTTTTTTCACTCATTACACTATGAACCCCCAGATGCTATGTATACTATGATTTTTTAATCACAGTTCGGACATGAACACTAACGCATGTTCACCCAGGGAAAGGAACCCTTAACGGAACTATTCTCTCTGGAAGATGTTTCTTACAATCACATGTAATATAACATAGCTAGCCGGATACAACTTGTCTGTTCAAGCAACTATGACCCCTACGCCTGGTTTCCACGCATACCTCGGTCTATATTACCATGCTGGTATTCGGAAACACTCCGCACCTTCAGGTATGGAGGTCGAAGCGAAAAGGTCCACCATGACAATCGTTTTACAATCCGGCTAGGGACAAATTTGTCAATCGAAGCACATAGTCACTTAGACTCAAAAACTTCTTCCTCTATGCCGTCCAACAGGCTGTCTAGCCTACAATCCTATTGGGACAATTCGGCGGCTACCTTTACTTGGTCATATACTAAACTAATTGGAACTTCTTTTCTGTCTGATCCTTGAGGTCCGACCCGAGCCATATGATTCGGATCAAGCTTGGTATACCGTGTTTTCAACATGGCCCAGGCCTCTCGCGCACCTTCTCGGTAGGCCGATATCTTCCATAATCGGAAATGCCTCCGCGCTCCTTTGAATAGCTGCACAAGTTCCTCCATACTTTTTGGAGGGGAGGTGGATGGCCACAAGGCCTTGGCAACACTCCGCATTGCCTGCCGAGCTCGCTCATGCATTTGCGACAGCTCTTGTAGCAGATCGCCTGAAGATCCGAACATTTCCTCTTCAGGACGACCGGTCAGCATACCTGCAGACATAAATCTGTCAGTTCCTTTCCTCGCCGAATTACACGGAGGTAAGTTCGAAAACATACTGAATATGCCGCCTCATAGCCTCTTATTTTCCTTCACGGAGTCAGCTAGCTGGGCTCGCACATCTTTCAATTCTTCACCCAGCAGGGTGTTGGAATATTACAGCTTGTTTTTATCCTCCCCGACCCGTGTCAGCACACGTTCGCCCGCGGCCAGTAGCCTTTTGGCTTCTTGTTTATCCGCTTGCGCGATTTCAAGTGCCTCCTTCAGCTAATCTGATGATCCTGCCATGAGATATGCAACACTGTTAGCATTGCTGGTATATGATTATATTTTCTTGATGGAGGGGAACATTACCAGGCGACACCTTCTTGGATTTCTCCAATTTGGCGGTGGCAGCTGTTAGCTGTGTCCAACACTTTTCCAGTTCTTGAGACAACAGGTTGTTCTTCTCTGTAAGCACCTGGTTATACAATGATCCTTAAATCAGTTGTATCAACTGCTTCAAGTCTCAGGGGCTACTGGTATATAATTATCAGGTTTGTACGATGTGAACTTACCCGCATATCTTTCAAATGCTGGTCTGTGGCTCTGGTAAGCCCGTCTCGAGCAGCTCGGATGTATGCATCAGCCGAGCTGAAGGCATTGAATGCCTCTTTTGTAAAGCCGGGGTCGCGAAGAGCGGCCCTTCAGCGCCGATAATTCATGGCGCTCTCCACTTCTGAGTTTGTGATGGATACATCATCCGAATCCTCTACCGAAGGACAATCCGGCAGGTTTTGGAGCCTGGCTGTTGGGAGCGTGACCTGTAGGACCCCCGGACATAGTCCGGCGAATGCTCTTCCTGATGAGACACAAACAGACAATGTCACAGCTGGATGTGACTGCCAAGGGGCATATTTACGGAGCCATACCTCTCTGACGACGGCTTGGTCGTGACTTTGTTTGCCTTCCTCTTCGTAGGCTTGCCCGATGTAGGCGCCGCTCTCTTTTGAGTCGCCTCTGGTGTAACATGGCGCGCCGAGCGCCTCCCCTTTGGAACACGAGACAGTGCGGTGGGTGAGGCAGAATGAGGAAGCTCTTTCGGAGGAGAGGTCTCCTGATTACTTACGTGTGAGGCAGGAAGGAGGCCGGGATAGTCGGCTATAATGGCCATTTCTGTGCCATCGTAGCTCGCCTGGTAAAATACTCCCTCCTCAAGCTCCACAAATATGTCCGGATCCTCTTCGATTGTGGGGTCAAGATCCCGGTTATGGTCCTCCGGCTGTGGAGCGGGGCTGTAGATCCCCGTGATGACCTTTCGCCATTCCTGTTACAAATGGACGGGTTAGTATGAGTCAAAAGTGACTCATGGAAAGGATTGAGTATGGTGGTGGGATTAAAACTCACCCAGCTGGGAGGATTGTACATGGAAAATCCCTCTCGGCGTTTAAGACGAATAAATTCCTCTTTCTCCCCTTTGTACAGATCGGCCAATATTTTGGCCAGAGCGGCGGGGGTGTACGGACCTTTCCGGCCACAGCGTGAAGCGTCATCTTCCCCAATGTAGTGCCACATAGGGAGCCCTCTACATTGGAGTGGCTGGACACCCCGCACTATGGAGATCGCCATTACCTCGATTATTGATAATCCGGACTGGGCGAGCGTCTTTATCTTGCTCATTAATTGATGTATTTCTGCACTATCTTCCTCCTCGAGGCTCCTAGGGCGCCAGCTGTGGCGTTTCTTCAAAGGAGCGCTGGAAAATTCAGGGAGACCCATTCGGATTGGGTCAGGGAGAGCGACGTCCTCAATATAAAACCACTCTGAGGGCCACTCCTCGGATGCCTTCTTCAGTGTGCCGGGTAGGTATCCGGTCCCGGCTATGCGCCATACTTCGGCGCCGCCCACCTTGAATATGGATCCCTCTTGGGTACGACGGACGAGGCAGAATAGTTTTCTCCATAAATCAAAGTGGGCTTCACAGCCTAGGAAAAGCTCGCAAAGGGCAACAAAACCCGCGATGTGCAAGATAGAGGCAAGCGTGAGGTTGTGCAGTTGGAGGCCATAATACTCCAGGAGTCCTCGGAGGAAAGGGTGGATTGGAAACCCAACGCCCCCTGGTTGGATTGGGGAAATTTTCCGCCAAAGCTTCGCCTGAGAAGGAGGTCAAACCTGCTCGAACAGGGACCAGATCCGCGGAGGGAAGAAATTCCTGTGTTTGGAGCTTCACCAGCTGATCGTGGGATACAGAGCATCTTTCCCAATCGCCTTTTTTGGAGCCGTGGGGGCGGGTGGAAGAACTGGGAGCACTAGCCATGTTCGAATGGTTTCTCCTAGCAAGCTTTGAGGATTTCCCGCTCGGCGTGGAATGGATCTGAAGATCCAATCTCTTTAAATAAACGCCTTTCTTACATGGTCAGGGAGTTATGTGCAAAGATACCCCGACCTCTCGTATTCGCTCGACACGTAGAAACTGAAGTCATGAAGGCGTGGAAGCCAATGAGCACGACATTAAATGGAAGGCCGAATACAGCTCCTTAAGTTAGGTACTTTGAAGTAATCGGAGGAGGAACCCGCCTTGCAATGCCGAAGACAATCTGCGCTCCGGACACATCGTCATTGAAAGCCTGGTTCGGGGGCTACTGAGGGAGTCCTGGATTAAGGGGTCCTCGGGCGTCCGGGCTATGTGACGTGGGCCGGACTGATGGGCCATGAAGATACAAGACTGAAGACTCTCTCCCGTGTCCAGATGGGACTCTCCTTGGCGTGGATGGCAAGCCTGGCGTTCGGATATGAAGATTCCTTTCTCTGTAACCGACTTTGTACAACCCTAGTCGCCTCCGGTGTCTATATAAACCGGAGGGTTTAGTCCGTAGAGGCAATCATAATCAGGCAGGCTAGACTTCTAGGGTTTAGCCATTACGATCTCGTGGTAGATCAACTCTTGTAATACTCATATTCATCAAGATCAATCAAGCAGGACGTAGGGTATTACCTCCATAGAGAGGGCCTGAACCTGGGTAAACATCGTGTCCCCCGTCTCCTGTTACCATCGACCTTAGACGCACAGTTCGGGACCCCCTACCCGAGATCCGCCAGTTTTGACATCGACAATCGCCCATGGTCTTTTCTCAATAACCGTTTGTAATAGAAAAACCCAATTAGCAAGGTAATCGACCATTAGCAGGCTAATTGTCCTATTATTAATAATCCATTTATTACTCTAATTGACATTTCATATTAAACACACAATATATTTCATTTTCGTATTAAGGAAGAAGGATTTCATAATTGAAATACATCAGAGTACAACATCATATAGCTTCAGCACTCAGCTACCCTATTACACAACTGCACCAGCACCAAGTTTCACATGCAACATCTATAACCTTTCGAAATTAGCATCATAGATGGTACATAGTCAGATGAATCTCATCTGGAAAACCGTTGAAGCAGAAGGCGAATATTGAGTTTTCATAGATGTTGAAAGGTCTTTGCAACTTTAGGCTAGTGCCTGTGGATGATTGACCGTCCATCCTTCGTCCTCTTCAGGAAGACTTCAATATTGAACCGTGGGTTTTGTATGAATACCTTCCTCGCCTCCTGACCATACAGGTGGTTTGAGAGGTAGTAATCATTACTGAACTGCTTTGGAAAGGCCTGAAAACAAGGATATGCATAAATATCTTCTCTAGATTTGAAATGGACCAAAGGAATTAAAAATACAAGTTATAACAGTTAGTATCATGTTGTAGTGAACTAGTGTCTTCTTCATTGTGCAGACAAAGATCTTGTTTTTTTTGTCGCTAATTTCTTTATCCTAACAATCTTTCTGAGTTTCTTGACTTGACTGATATTCATGGACATTTCCCCATATGAAAAAAGGGTCGAACAGTGGGTCAAAACCTCTAACAGCAGGACCTACATGTGCAAGACCAAATTGTTAAAAACCTAATATTAAAAAACAAGAAGTGGAAAGGTATCTTATTAACTAAAACAAGCCTAATATTTAAAAACAAGCAAACATAGTCATTCAAACTTGTATTGTGCAGGTCTAAGTACACTAGTTATTGGCCCTATTTGGATCCATGGGTTAGAGTTAGTTTGAGGCAGTTTGGGCTCAAATAGCCCTAAAGTATCCAAACACGAGTGAGGGAGTCCTAGATTAAGGGGTCCTCGGGCGTCCGGACTACATAACGTGGGCCGAACTGATGGGCCAGGAAGATACAAGACAGAAGACTCTCTCCCGTGTCCGGATGGGAATCTCCTTGGCGTGGACGGCAAGCTTGGCTTTCGGATATGAAGATTCCTTTCTCTGTAACCGACTTTGTACAACCCTAGTCCCCTCCGGTGTCTATATAAACCGGAGGGTTTAGTCCGTAGAGGCAATCATAATCAGACATGCTAGACTTCTAGGGTTTTAGCCATTACGATCTCGTGGTAGATCAACTCTTGTAATACTCATATTCATCAAGATCAATCAAGCAGGACGTAGGGTATTACCTCCATAGAGAGGGCCCGAACCTGGGTAAACATCGTGTCCCCCGTCTCCTGTTACCATCGACCTTAGACGCACAGTTCGGGACCCCCTACCCGAGATCCGCCGGTTTTGACACCGACATTGGTGCTTTCATTGAGAGTTCCTCTTTGTCGTCGCTTAGAGGGCTCGATGGCTCCGTCAATCATCCACAACGATGCTGCCTTGAGGGAGGTCTTTCTCCCCGGCCAGATCCTCGTGTTTGGCGGCTTCGCACTGCGGGCCAACTCACTTGGCCATCTAGAGCAGATCGACAGCCACGCCCCAGGTCAGCAGATCAGTTTTGGAAACCTGGAATATGTCGCTAACATCCGAGGAGACTTGATCTTCCAAGGATCCGCGACCCCAACCTCTGCTCTGGCCTTAGATCCGGGGCGTGTCGCCAGGCCCGAAGACAGGCTTCCCGATCCCGCCGGAGTCAGCATCGTGTGAGCTCGGCCAAGGAGTCTCCTCCCCGCTGTACTCCACGGACTCTCTTCTCCCCGGCCAAACCTTGCCTTTAATCGAGGCTCTGGACTTGATGCAATCCCTCGTCATTACAGAGGGGCATTGTCCGAACTACGCCCAGCCCGTACCAGGGGCTGAGAGCGGGGAATTTTACATGCCACCCACCACCCACTTCATTGCCACTGTCGAAGACTTAACCGACATGCTCTATTACAACTCCGAAGACATCGACGGTATGGACGACGATGCCGGAGAGGAGCAGGCCCAAAACCTGCCATTTACTGGGCGCGGGACATCCACCTCCTCGTATGACGTGTACATGGTGGATACTCCCAAAGAGAATAACGGCGATAACGAGAAAGATCCAGTCGAGGATAAACCTCCTGAGACACAGCCAAAGCGCTGACGTCAGCGGCACTGCTCTAAATCACGCCGTGGAAAAGACAGCAATACCGGCACGAGAGAAAACAATACTCCGGACGATGCTAAAGACAAAGAAGATCCCGTCGAGCCGACTTCCGTACAGGACGATAGGGAAGATGGGCAAGTCAGCCCTGATGAACAGGCCATAAACGAAGACTCGGAGGACAGCAACTATATTCCACTCTCCGAAGATGAGGTGAGCCTCGGCGACGAAGACTTTATCGTGCCTGAGGAACCCGTCGAGCAGGAGCGCTTTAAGCGCCGGCTAATAGCCACTTTGAGGAGTCTGAAAAAGAAACAGCAGCAGCTTCAAGCTGATCAAGATCTACTCAATGACAGATGGACTGATGTCCTGGCAGCCGAGGAATACGAACTCGAGCACCCCATTAAAAGTTACCCGAAGCGTAAACTGCTACCCCAATTCGACGACGAGGCACCTGACCCCATGCCATCAATACGTAATGCGGCGGACCGACCACCACGTGGCCGGGACAAAGCGGCAACTCAAGCCGGACACCAGCCCATACTACCTCACCGCAAAAGCAGAGACATAACAGCCCGGGGTCATACATATGACCTGCGGCAGGACCTGGACAATAGAGCAGGTCAGACCAGATCAATCTACGGATCACGGGGGCGCGCCCTGACGCGCGACGACGACCATCTAGCCGGTCGTGACAAACATAACCACGCCCGGGCTGAAAACTGCCGACGAACTCCATCCGAGCTATGCCGCGACTTGGCCCGATATAGAGGTGCCGCACACCCCCGTTGCTTCACTGATGAAGTAATGGAACACGAATTCCCAGAAGGGTTTAAACCCATGAATATCGAATCATATGATGGAACAACAGATCCCGCAGTATGGATTATAGATTTCCTTCTCCATATCCACATGGCCCGCGGTGATGACCTCCACGCCATCAAATACCTCCCACTAAAATTAAAGGGACCAGCGCGGCACTGGCTGAACAGCCTCCCAGAGAACTCCATTGGCAGCTGGGAAGACTTGGAAGACGCCTTCCGCGATAACTTTCAGGGTACATATGTCCGGCCTCCGGATGCCGACGACCTAAGTCACATCATCCAGCAGCCCGGGGAGTCAGCCAGGAAGCTCTGGACTAGGTTCCTAATTAAAAAGAACCAAATTGTTGATTGTCCAGACGCCGAAGCCCTCGCGGCCTTTAAACATAGCGTCCGAGATGAATGGCTTGCCCAGCACCTCGGTCAAGAAAAACCAAAATCCATGGCAGCCCTTAGCGCTCTGATGACCCGCTTTTGCGCGGGAGAAGATAGCTGGCTCGCTCGTAGAAGCAACAGCACCAGTGATCCGGGCACTTCCGAAGTTCGAGACGGCAACGGCAAGCCACGACGCAATAAACACAAGCATCAAAATAATAATGAAGGAACGCAAGACACAGCGGTAAACGCCAGATTCAGAGGCTCCAAAACCGGTCAACGGAAAAAGCCATTTAAGGCAAACAGAGACAGACCATCCAATTTAGACAAGATACTGGATCGACCCTGCCAGATTCATGGCACCCCCGATAAACCAGCCAATCACACCAACAGAAGCTGTTGGGTCTTCAAACAAGCTGGCAAGCTTAACGCCGAACACAAGGGGAAGGGGCCGCTCAGTGACAGCAATGATGAAGAGACTCGCCAACCGAACACTGGGGGTCAGAAGCAATTCCCCCTCGAAGTAAAAACAATCAACATGGTATACGTGATGCACATCCCTACAGAGGAGCGCAAGCGCGCACTACAGGACGCCAATGCCATAGAGCCAGGCACCCCAAAATTAAGCCAATGGGCGGCCTGCCCGATCACTTTTGATCACAAGGACCACCCAGCCAGTATCCATCACGAAAGTTCGGCAGCTTTGATCCTCGATCCAATTATCGATGGGTTCCATCTCACGAAAGTCCTTATGGACAGCGGCAGTAGTCTTAATCTACTCTACCAAGACACTGTCCGCAAAATGGGCATTGATCCTTCACGAATCAAGCCCACCACAACTACCTTCAAGGGAGCAGTGTCCGGCTTAGAAGCTCGCTGCACGGGCTCAATTACATTGGAAGTCGTTTTCGGCTCGCCGAATAACTTTAGAAGCGAAGGCTTGACCTTCGATATTGTCTCGTTCCGCAGCAGCTACCACGCACTACTCGGGCGTACCGCTTTTACTCGTTTTAACATGGTCCCACATTACGCCTATTTCAATCTTAAGATGCCCGGTCCACGCGGGGTCATCATGATAAACGGAAATACGGAATGCTCCCTCCGTACAGAGGAGCGTACTATGGCTACTGCTGCCAAAGGACAAAGCGGCCTTATCAAGCCGCGTATCTCATCGGCCGTCAAGCTGCCGGTCTCTACTAAACAGGACCAATCAATCTCAGAGCTGGATTACCAGTTCGGCCTCCGTCGTCCTCCCCATATAGCCGCGAAGTTTATACCGCGCATACATAATTATGCACCTAAAATACCATGGTCATCGGCAGAGGCACAGTACGGACAGGCCTACAATGCGGTCCGCACCCTCATAATCTTTTTACTTTTTCTAACTATTTTTTATCTTTTACAACAGCTGATTCAAAGCCTGGTCATCTTACAGACTCTTTCTAAAGTTCGGCTTCGTATAAATAACCAAAGGCTATTCCTACTAAGGAGTCCTTTAACCGAGGCAAGGCAACGCAGACGTGCGACAGGAGGTCCTAATGATTTTTGTAAGACCGCTCTCTTTATTTTAAACCTGTAAAGTGCCTTTTTTTCCTCAGCTCTCGGCCCCCGGCATGTCAAATAGCCCGGGTAGGGGCGTTATAATCTGTAAAATTGCGTTTGACGTTTCAATCAGATTCCAGTGAACATAACCCGTATTTAGTATTCGCTTTTTCTATGTACTGAATTTCTCTTATTCGGTTGTTTCACGAACGCACCTCGGCACAAATTGCCAGGGGCTCGATACGGCAACACATGAGTTGCCGACAAGTCCGAACAGCTTTTCAGCACACTTCGGCATCACGAGTTTGGCCTTATATGCATCAGCTCCGAATCATGTCTTTGGTCAATAGTTGGGTTGCCCGGCTCCTGTGCTTACTACCTTACGTTCCGCTATATCGGCTAGGGTAGTAAAGGGAGAACTACTGCGATTGTGTCCTGGTTTATCCGGATGAGCACCTCAGTAGAGAAAGCCGAAAACTGACTGTCATGATGCGGTGAGAGCTGGTCAACCACTCGATGACTCATCAGAATCCTTCGCGATTCTTTCCGTATTACACGAAGGACCGTTCTTTGGGTCACCTATGTAACGCACCGTATTCGGGTAAACGCGTACATACCAGGGGCTATATCGTAGACCCGCCGTCAAACTCCTATGGCTAAGTGAAAGTGTTAAAGCCCTATAGTCCGATTGCCTAGTTCGCCGCATTGACACTTCCTTCATGGACCAAGACGTTGGGTCAAGAGTGATCAAGTGCTTTTCCGAACACCTCCGTATTATATGCGAGGGGGCTGAAGCCGACGACTGGCAAACTTTCAGATTATACGAAGAACGGCCGCATAGGAGGAACCAAAACTTTCAGGCAAAAGTATAAAAAATATGGCCTTAATATATCATAATATTGTTTTTACAAATTTGGTATCTTCACTCGAACATCATATCTTTCGAGCACTGACTCTCTATCAAGCGGGCGCCCTCTAGGACATCCTCGAAATAATGCTCTGGCGTGTGATGGTCCTTGCCCTCGGGTGGACTCTTCGCTGCAATATCGGTGGTCTTCATCTTCGCCCAATACATCTTGACGCGGGCAAAGGCCATCCGTGCACCCTCAATGCACGTTGACCGCTTAACAGCGTCGATACACGGCGCCGCATCAACAAGTCGCTGCACCAAACCGAAATAACTATTCAGAATTGGCTCAGTCGGCCACAGCCGGGCCACGACATCCTTCATGGCAGATCCGGATATCTTGTGGAGCTCGGCCATCTGTTCGTTCAGCAACAGCGGACGCTTTGGCATGCTGAATTGCGACCAGAAAAGCTTCTCCGTTGCACGTCCTTCTTGCGCTTGGAAAAAGTGCGCCGCATCGGAGACACTCTTCGGCAAGTCCAAGAATGCGTCTGGAGAACTCCACATTTGATTAAGGGGGGCATACTTCGGATCACCGAATTTAGTCTGTAATAAGAAAGGCTTACCGGCCGCTGTCTCCCCAGCTTGCCGGATCTCTTCCCGAGCCGCTCTGGACTCAGACCGTGCTTCTCTCGCCTCTTGTAAGGCCTTGCCAAGGTTGACCGTTCTGGCTTTGTTATCCTTCTCGAGGAATTCGCATCGAACATTGGCATCCTTTATCTCGCGCGTCATGGTAGATATTCTCTCCTCGCACTGGCGCCGAGCAACCTGTTCAGCCTTTAACTCACCAGCTACCCTCTTGGCAGCCGCCTCACTCATCCTGGCTTGCTCCTTGGCCCGGGCAAGCTCAGCTCGTAGGGCCTCAACTGTGGCAGCATTATCTGCAGTTATGCATATCTCAGTATACAATTTTCAGCGTCATGCTCATATTATCATACTTACATATACTGACTGCCCCAAAAACATACCTTGTGCCACGTCGAGCCGCCTGTTAATAAATGTGTGAGGTCGTCATCCGCCACATCAAGTTTCTGCTTTAGCCTTGCAACCTCTATAGCTTGGGCAGTCGTCACCGATGAAACAGCCTGTGTTCCAAACCATCAGATTTTTTCCTGGGAATATCTTTTTTGATCCTCTGATCGCCTCCCTTCGCACGCCAACCAGAGTCTCAGGGGCTACTATCTATACACAGGTGCATTTTGCACGTAGAAGTGCAATTGAAGATATTACATTGCATACCTCGAAGCCTCTTAGCAGGCTCATGAAGGATTCATTCAATCTGCTTCTCGCGGACAGAATCCTCTCAACTACCGTACCCGTTAAGGTACGATGTTCCTCTGAAACGGACACATGTTGCAGCATGCCCGTCATTGTATCCGGCGCCCCCGGATCCCTGGGAGCGGCCGCGGGAGTACGGACTCCCTTCGAAAGAATATGTTTACCCGACTCTAGAGTCGTCCCCGGCTGTAAACCGGATAGTCCGGGCCCTTTATTGTCGGTCCCCATAGGGCCCGCTCGCCCCGGACTCTGAACGGCCGAAGTATCACCTTCGGGCGTAGTTTTCATTATCCCTCGCACCGCTTGTTGATCGGGAGAGATCCTCCGGGACGACACCTCGGAGTCGTCTGCCCTATCGGGCGAGAAGGTCTGTGGAGGCGTATCGCTTTCCATCATCTCTGGAAGAAGATCCCCCGAGGAGGAGGACTGTTGAGGAAGACTGCGTGCCGGACTGCAAACATATATTTTAAATGTTACCCTGGTAACTGGAAAGCAATGGGATATGTTTCGGACGCCCCTGTTTACTTACGATTCGGCTAAGGGCTTGTCCTTATGGAGGAACTGCGCGACAACGTCGTCTTCTAAACCCGAGCCACCTGACAGGGACATCTTCCCTCGCTTAGGAGCCTTTGCTTCCAAATCTTCGGAGGCAGCCCTCTTCTTCCCATCGGGAGAGGGGATGTCAGTTTCTCCTTCTCTTTTGTCTTTGGAAGAGGGAGTTCCAATCTCCCCGGACATAGTGTCTGGAGTACCTTTAGAATAGAGGCCACCTTTGGCCTTCTTGCTCTCCTCTTTGTCCCCCTTCGCCGACACTTGGTATGGCGCTGGAGCCAGCATCCTTGTTAACACAGGATCTGCTGAGTCTTCGGGAAGAGGGGCCGAACACCTAATTCTTTCCGCCTTCTTGATCCAGCCCTGGTCAAAGATGGTTTTCTCAGTATATTGTTATGAGATATTTAACTAAGCTGTGTTCAGGAGTCGAGGGCCTACCGAGGTATCCGGATGGTTGCAGTCGAGGCCGATGTCCTCGGTAGTGTCCGGCCACTGTTTTCGTGTCCCGAAGAATAACTTCCACATTCCTTTGTGCGTCGTGCCAAAGAAGTGCTCAAGAGTCTGTGGTCCTTCCGGATTGAACTCCCACATGCGGAGGGGCCGTCGCTGGCACGGCAGGACCCGACGGACTAGCATTACCTGGATTACGTTGATGAGGCCGATGTCCTTCTCGAGGAGGTTCCGGATGCGGCTTTGTAGCGTCTGCACTTCGTCCATTGATCCCCAGTCCAGCCCCTTATTAATCCATGATGCGAGCCGTAATGGAGGGCCAGACCGGAATGCAGGTGTAGCTGCCCACTTGGTACCACGGGGTTCAGTGATGTAAAACCACTCCCGTTGCCATAGGTTGGAGGTTTCCATGAAAGAGCCTTTCGGCCAAGGTGTATGATTGAGTTTGCTCACCGTAGCACCGCCACACTCCGCTTGCTTCCCATCGACTACCTTCAGCTTCATATTAAAGGTCTTGAGCCATAAGCCGAAGTGTGGGGGAATACGAAGAAAGGCCTCGCACATGACGATGAAGGCCGAGATGTGAAGAAAGAAGTCTGGAGCTAGATCATGAAAATCTAGCCCGTAATAGAACATGAGTCCGCGAACGAAGGGATGGAGAGCGAACCCTAGCCCTCGGAGGAAGTGAGAGATGAATACAACCCTCTCGCTGGATCTGGGAGTAGGAATGACCTGCCCTTGAGCAGGGAGCCTGTGGGGGATTTCCGCGGTCAGGTATTTTGCTGCCCGAAGCTTCGTGATATCTTCCTCTGTGAGGGAGGAGGCCACCCACCGGCCTTGAAGGTTGGGTCTGGACATGACTTGGAGGCTCGGAACAAATAAATTGAAACTTGGGTGCTAGAACTCGAGGTTGGAAGGGATGTGGATAGGGAAAGCATAGAGGAGAAAGATGGGTCTGTGCCCCTTTATAAAGGCGATGAATATCAAAACGCCTCCTCCTATGCCTCAAAACCTGCCTATTCCCAAGGAATCATACCAACGGGACGGTTGGATTACCCACAACTGTATTGATGAGAATCCCATGATAAGGGGACATGATCTCTGCTTCGACAAGGCGTGCCAATAAAACCACTTCTCGAAACGTGGAGCGGGAGGCTGAAAAAAAATGGTTCAAAATAATCATCGTGCATGAACGTGGTGTCGCGTTACAAAAAGTTGTCCGCAGATTGGACTCGTGAAATATTATACTCTCTACGGTTGTGTGTGGTACTTGTTTTGCAGAGCCGGACACGTTTTCTGTGCTTGAAGTCTGTTTTGGAGTATTCGGAGGAGGAACGCGCCTTGCAATGCCGAAGACAATCTGCGCGCCAGACACATCATCATTGAAGCCTGGTTCAGGGGCTACTGAGGGAGTCCTGGATTAAGGGGTCCTCGGGCGTCTGGACTACGTAACGTGGGCCGGACTGATGGGCCAGGAAGATACAAGACAGAAGACTCTCTCCTGTGTCCGGATGGGACTCTCCTTGGCGTGGACGGCAAGCTTGGCGTTCGGATATGAAGATTCCTTTCTCTGTAACCGACTTTGTACAACCCTAGTCCCCTCCGGTGTTTATATAAACCGGAGGGTTTAGTCCGTAGAGGCAATCATAATCAGACAGGCTAGACTTCTAGGGTTTTAGCCATTACGATCTCGTGGTAGATCAACTCTTGTAATACTCATATTCATCAAGATCAATCAAGCAGGATGTAGGGTATTACCTCCATAGAGAGGGCCTGAACCTGGGTAAACATCGTGTCCCCCGTCTCCTGTTACCATCGACCTTAGACGCACAGTTTGGGACCCCCTACCCGAGATCCGCCGGTTTTGACACCGACAACGAGGGCTAGTTTGAGCTAGTTGCGTCTAACCCACCCAAAACAACTATCCCACCCAAGAGGTGCTAATTGTGGCTAGTTCTCCTAGTGCATTTATTGTCAATCTAACTCTGTCATCCAAACACCTCTTTGGCTAGAGTTAGTTTAGGGTTAGTCATTGTTGAGTATCATTGTTATTTAGGAAATGTAGGATAGCATAGGCTTTTATTCTACCTTGACTTGTACTCCAAGATGACCATGTACTCCTATATATATGCCCACGAGGCTCAAGCAATACAATCAACTATTCCACCAATCTCTCTCTCTCCCTTTTAACTGTCATGAGCTAGAAACTAACTCTAACCTCTAGGTAAGTTAGAGTATCAAAACAGTGCCATTGTTAAATCAAATGGAAAGGCATGTTAATTTCTCCCTCGGGTCCTTTTAATCTACATATAAGAATTGTCTGAAGTCAAACTTCATAAAGTTTGACCTTATTTATATGACAAAATATCAACATCTACCATGCTAAAGTTATACAATATGAAAATTTAAGTCATGACACATCTACTGATGTTGATTTCATATTGTGAATGTTGTTATTTTTTTCAATAAAGTTGGTCAAACTTTACGAGGCTTGACTTTAGACAAAAATCTTATATGCGAACTAAAAAGATTTGGAGGGAGTACAACATGCTTAACAACAACCAAATATAGTCATTCATAGAGCTATTGTTAAAATTGGTATTGATGAAATTGAACTGCACAATTCATACTAGCACATATAGAACATCACGCTGTGAATAGCTGAAATAAACAAGGCATACTACGAACAACCAAAGATAGCAATTGAAACTGGACATATGCTAACTACAAATAACCGAACAACCAAAAAACGTAGAAATAAACAAGGCGTGATGCAAACAACCAAATATAGCAATAAAAATTGGACAAGTTCTCACTACAAAAGGGGTTCGAGAAAAGAAATCATGGGATACCCCCGGTGAAGAGGCACGGCAAAACAAATCATGGGTTTCCTCACTTGTCACAGATTGGCTCCTCCTCGTGGTTGCCGTTGATGAGGTCTGACTTGCCAGCTGAGGATCCCAAGCCAGCGTCGCAGAACGTGTCCTTCAAAAATGACAAAAGGGGCTCCATGGCGATGAAGGATGGAAAATTGTTCATAACGAGCCACAAGAGATCAGCGGCAGGGCCATGATACGTCTCCAACATATCTATAATTTTTGCTTGTTCCATGCTATTATATTATCATTCTTGGATGTTTTACAATCATTTTATAGCAAATTTATATCATTTTTTTGGGACTAACCTATTGACATAGTGCCCAGTGCCAGCTCCTATTTTTTCCTTGTTTTTTACTTCACAGAAAATCAATACCAAACGGAGTCCAAATGCAGTGAAACTTTTTGGAGATTTTTTTTGGACCAGAAGGAACAACTTGGGCTGAAGAAGTACCAGAGGGGTGCCCCGAGGGGGGCACAACCCACCCGGGCGCGCCTGGGATCCCAGGCGCGCCCTGGTGGTTTGTGCGCACCTTGGTGGCCTCTCGCACCGCCTCTTTGCTCTATAAATACCCCAATATTCCAAAAACCCTAGGGGAGTTGACGAAACACAATTCCAGCCGCCGCAAGTTCCAGAAACACCAGATCGAATCTACACACTATCACAGAGGGGTTCATCATCCTCATTGGTGCCTCTCCGATGATGCGTTAGTAGTTCATTGTAGACCCACGGGTCCGTAGTTAGTAGCTAGATGGCTTCCTCTCTCTCTTTTGATTCTCAATACAATGGTCTCTTGGAAATCTATTTGATGTAACTCTTTTTGCGGTGTGTTTGTTGGGATCTGATGAACTTTGAGTTTTTGATTAGATCTATTTTATCCATGAAAGTTATTTGAGTTTTGATCTCTTATATGCATGATTGCTTATATCCTTGTATTTCTTCTTCGAATCTTTGGTTTAGTTAGGCCGACTAGATCGATTTTTTTTTGCCATGGGAAGAGGTGCTTTGGGATGGGTTCGATCTTACGGTGCTCAATCCCAGTGACAGAAGGGGACATGACATGCATGTATCATTGCTATTAAGGATAAAAAGATGGGGTCTATTCCTACATGAATAGATCTTGTCTACATCATGTCATCGTTCTTATTGCATTACTCCGTTTCTCCATGAACTTAATACACTAGCTGCATGTTGGATAGCGGTCGATGTGTAGAGTAATAGTTGTAGATGCAGGCAGGAGTCGGTCTACTAATCTTGGATGTGATGCCTATACAATGATCATTGCCTGGATATCATCATAATTATTTGAAGTTCTATCAATTGCCCAACAGTAATTTGTTTACCCGCTGTATGCTATTTTTCTCGAGAGAAGCCACTAGTGAAATCTATGGCCCCAGGGTCTATTCTTTATCATATTTGCTTTCCGATCTATTATTGGCCCCTTTTATTTTCAGATCTATTATTCCAAAAACCCAAAAATACCTTGCTGCAATTTTTTTATTTCACGTTTTCACGAGATCTATTTATCCAATCTACTACAAATTTATCTATCTTTTACCCGGGAGGGATAGACAACCCCTCTTACGCGTCGGGTTGCAAGTATTTGTTCTTTGTGTGCAGGTACCGTTTACATAGTGTTGCGTGGTTCTCCTACTGGTTTGATAACCTTGTTCTCATCACTGAGGAAAATACCTACTGTAGCTATGCTGCATCATCCCTTCCTCTTCGGGGAAAATACTGACACGGACACGGGCCATCAAAAAGGGTTTCTGGTGCCGTTGCCGGGGAGACATCATCAACATCTATCAGGTTCCTAATCACAAATCTCATCACCTTGCAATTTACATTATTTGCCATTTGCCTCTCATTTTCATCTCCCCCACTTCACAAAAATTTGCCGTTTTATTCGCCCTTTTTTTTCGTTCGCCGTTTTCATCTCCCCCACATCTATCAGACCCGTGTAGTGTATTGATTGTTTGAGTGGTATCTATGGTTAGTGATTAATTGTTTGTTCTGTACAAATGATTTTTTTGCTAATAATTCAACTAGGGTTAGCGTGCGTGCTAATAATTCGTAGCTAGATCTTGAGAATTGATTTTGAATGTCCTACATATATGTTTGTGCCTTTTTTTCTTCCTGATCTTGAGAATTGATTTTGAATGTCCTACATGTATGTTTCTGCCTTTTTTTTCAGATTGCTATGTACACAGATGAGGCTCCGGCCAGCGGTGCCACCGGCTGTAGATCCTGCACCCGGCAGCGCAGGCAGAAGCGGCCATGCCCCCTCGATCCGAGGAACCCGTAGAATATCGGGTGGACCGCATCAGCGATCTCCCGGATGCCATCCTTGGGGAGATCATCTTCCTTCTCCCCACCAAGGATGGCTGCCGCACACAGGTCCTCGCATCTCGATGGCGCACTCTGTGGCGCGCTGCGCCTCTTAATCTCGACTGTCGCTGGCTATCTGTCGTTCATGATTTTGAACTCCATGAAGCCACTGTCTCCTCCCACCAGGGCTCCGTTCAACACCTATGCATCCCGGCATGCTGCCTGCTACACATACCCAGCACGGTGGACGCCTGGCTGACATCCCATCAATTAGAAAAACTCCAGCATCTTGAGTTCTACCATTACTATGCAAATAGCTATCCACCAAACATTGTAGTTGTGCCCTCACCACCAATGACCATCTCATGGTTTTCCTCCGCTCTCCACACCGCCACCCTGGCCCGGTGTCATCTACCAGACAATCTGGTACAAATGCTTCGACTCCCACTGCTAAAAAAACCCACGCTTGTGGTGGTCGATCTGTCGGAGGCCTCACTGCACAGCATCATCCACTCCTGCTGCCCTGCCCTGGAGCGCTTGCTACTTGTTTTTGGAAAAGAAATCCGTATTCATTGTCTCCAAATAAAGTCGCCTCACCTTGTAAGCATTGGAATTTGCTTTAAAGGAGAGGAGCTCAACATCAAAGACGCCCCTTCACTCCAAAGGCTGCTCCTTGATTATCGTTATGCACCTTCGCAAATAACTGTGGTCTCTGCACCTAAACTGGAGACCTTGGGTGTAATTCCTGATCCGTTTAAAGGTTACAAGATGGTGGTTGGCTCCACACTTATTCAGGTACTATATATTATCATCAACACTTTTGTAATCATAATCCGCATTTTTCATTTGTATGCGTAAGTTTTATATCATCAACACTTTTTTAATCATAAGCTGCATTTTTCATTTGTGTGCGTAAGTTTTATATCATCAACACATTTGTAATCATAAGCTGCATTTTCATTTGTGCGCATAAGTTTTATATAATCTTGGAGTACGCTTTTGGTACTAATATTATGTTCTATGCTCAATGAAGAGTTTGTCCATGGGTACCCTATCAATGGCGCTGGATTCTGTCAGGACCTTACATATCAGTACGTGGTGTTTTGATCTGAACATGATTATCGGCTTGCTGCGATGCTTTCCATGTCTGAAGAATTTGTATATAGAGGTGATGATATCAAGCACATTGATATACACTAGAACTAACCGTTCAATTGTACTATTTTTTTAGACATTAACCGTTTTCAGTCTTCATGTCTATTTAGGCTAAAGGACATGGACAAAAAGGTATAACCAATCGGTGGCATAAGAAGCACCGGGATTTTCTCAGTTCTCATGACATTCATTTGAGGACAATAATGCTGGAAGGATATGCGTCCAACCATGCAAACACTAGCTTTGTCACATTCTTCCTGCTGAATGCGTGTGTACTATTGTCCATGAGGATTAAGTTTTTTAACAAAAACTTTCTCACGGATGGACACGTTGAACAACATAAAAAGAAGTTTCAGGTGGACAAAAGGGCTTCTGAACGTGCTCGGCTTCTATTTACAATAACTTGTCTTCATGTAGCAGTAGATTTTTTGGTCTAGGATCTTGATTTCATGGATCAGACCGATCTATTTGATTGTGACTGCTCAAAACTTAGGTTGAGTTAGTTGTTATTGTCGTGTTCAATCTGGATTTTGTGCAAACCTGATGAACAATTAATCATCATGCTTTTGTACCTTCTGTAAGCTGGGGTTAGATATTGCTGCCCTTTTCAACTCAGCTTTGACCCATATTTTCTTTCATACAAAGCGGAGCTTCTATCAATAAACCTCATGGTTCCGAGAGGGAACTTGGTCACATGATCTGGTCGCGAAACGACATACGCTGTATCTTCCCACCTTGATTTATTTTACAGAGGCAACCTGCAACTGTGCTAAACATATGAAATTATTCAGGGTTCATTTCGCCTTTTTATACATTGATTTTCCTAGGCATTTTTAACAAATAGCCACCACGTTATTATCACAAACGGTCGTATTAGTCCAACCATGGGCATTCAACTAACCATTTACAACCGCGGGCAGCTGTTTGATTAGACGGGACGACTGTGAGCAGTCCGCCGCGCACGCCGCGAGGGCTGCAATCTATTGCTGGTTTTGGACTTTTGTTTCGGATGCCTCGGGAAGGTACATAGAATAGTCCTCCGTTCTCATCTACAAGCACCACCACCGAGGATTGCCGCCTGCTGCGAGATGGAGGACGAGCTAGCCAACAAGCAGGGGCGGGTCGAGCCAAACCGCAAGAGCCTCCGGGGAATGTGGACTTCATCAGCAGCCTCCTCGATGAGATGTTGGTAACCATCATATCCCACCTCTCCATCAAATATGGCGTGCGGACCACTATCCTCCCGCGGCGGTGGCGCCCCCTCTAGCACTCCACCCCCCTGGACCTCATCGTCGACCACGAGTTCTGTAGTGGGGAGCAGCAATGCCTGGACACATTGTCCCACATCCTTGCCACGCACATTGGGCCGGTCAGACACCTTGCTATCGGCAGGTTCAGTCCCCACTGTCGGTGTCAAAACCGGCAGACCTTGGGGTAGGAGGGTCCCAAGCTGTGGATTCTTGGATCAATGGTAACAAGAACGATGAACATGGTGTTTTACCCAGGTTCGGGCCCTCTTGATGGAGGTAAAACCCTATGTCCTGCTCTTGTTTATATTGATGAAGTATCAAGGTACAGAGTTGATCTACCTCGAGATCATATGTTGTGGTCTAAACCCAAGGGGTACGATGAGTAATGTCATAATCTATCTATCAACGAGCCTGGCCTCGGCTTATATAATGTACCGGAGGCCTAGGATAACAAGAGTCCTAGTCGGCTACGTTGGTGGAGAGGAGTCCATGTCTTGATCACCAAGTCTTGATCACCAAGTCTTGTGGAATCTTCCTCGTATATGTCTTCGGCCGTCTGAACTGGCCCATTAGTGAACCGCCACGGGGGTCCTCGGCCCAACCCACTGGTCGGGAGATGACATGGTGAGTACCCCCTAGTCCAGGAAACCGTCAGTAGCCCCCTGAACCGGTCTTCAAGCTGGGGACGCTCCTCGATTCTTCCGAACTGTTCTTCAACTTTGGTCATTGGTCTTGAAAACTGGTTCAACAAATCTTCCCATCTCTGATCTTGAGGATTGCTGAGATATATCCGAAGAGTTCATACGTCGGGTATCCGAGGAGCCTTTAAAGTTATCGGCCTCTATCAGTGCCTTGTAAGTTTTTTATGCCACACCTGGGGTTTGAAGTGCTTCCCGTGCGACGGCGCCCTCTTGCGTCCGAGCTCTAATGCCGAACTAAATCCGAGGCGTCTTTTCACAGCCGAGCTCCAACACTATTCGGCATTCAAGGTATCCTCTTGCGTCCGAGCTCCAACGCCGAACTGAATCCAAGGCGTCTTAGATTATCTTGGCCTCTGAAAATTTGAATGAGTTCATCTGAGCTTAAATGCCGGAGTAGTCTTCTATGGAATGAGCCATTCGAATCCGAGCTTTATGCCGGACTGCTTCCGATCTCCAACGCCGGACTGCATCCGAGGTGTCATAACTACCTCGGTCTTCAAAAGATTGAATGAATTCAGCCGAGCTTAATGGCACAAATGCCCTCTATGGAGCCAGCCACTGGCGCCCGAGATTTATGCCGGACAGCTTCCGAGGTGGTGCACCACCCTGACTGCGGGCTGATTTTTTGTGAATATTTTCAATTGGTGCAATTTATTCTCTACCGAGATATATAGCCAGTAGCCCTCAAGGTGTGTGTCGGTCTAAAACCCGAGATGCACCTGAAGAATGGCATAAAACCGGTGATCTCAGTAGCCCCTGAGACTCAGGTCGATTCACAAAATCGGCCTGAGGATCAACTCCTAGCTCTGTAGCATACATAGGAATAGAAATGTGGTGTGCACATTCCTCGAGACTCAGGTTGTGTGCGGCCGACCAACCTGAGAATCATAATCTCCTCGGGAACTATTTCACACTTTGTAAACTATCTGCATTGAATCGTCGATGCAGTAGCCCCCGAGCCAATGGTTGGGTGGCAACACCAGATCACGGGATCGATGTGCCCCTTTAATATTTTGTAAATGAGAAGCGTGAAGCCCAGTAGCCCCCAAGCCTTAATGTGGGCACGGGTGGCCGAATTAAGGATCAATGTCTGGAGTATATCACAATTTATGTGTAATGATTCTATGTATCCAAGTACTTTACATCACTAATGCTCGGATCTGCATTGTACAAAACTTTGTTGACCGACCATCGGCTTCGACCTCTTCGGCCAGCAGCCGAGGAGTGTTCGTACTACTTTATAAAGCCTTTATAAGGGCAAAGATTTACGACAAACAAGGCAATTCGGCCATACGGTTTTATAAACAAAGGTACATAGAGAGATATGTTATAAAACATCTTCTGAGAAAAATAGGTCCGTTACAGGTTCCTTTTCCCAGGCTGTCATGTTGATCATGATCATGAAACCTCAACTCCGATCAATGTGGGAGGAAAATATTGAAGATTTAGTTGGGAGAAAGTTCCCGAACTTTGTGGTCCATAATGAACCAAAATTTTCACTTCCATCGTTGCCGACCAATTATATTCTTTAAGATGGCTAGCTTTCGGCTTCACCCAGTCTAAGGTACTAACTCGGATGACCCGGTAGTAACAATCACAGAGGTGCTCCCTTTACCGCCTAGCTGAACAATCGAGAATGTAGGGGTAAGCACAGGAGCCAGGCAACCCAGCTTGGCCAAAATCTTAAGTCAAATTGATGCATATTTATGGCTTTATTATGATAATTATGGAAGGCAGCGCTTGTATACTGAATACAAACACTGATGATATATGTTTATTTTGACTCCATTGCGACCGTTTATCAGTTGAAAGTGGCCCATCGTCGGCTTCTACCCCTTTGTAGATACTACGCAGGGTGTTTCCGCAGTAACCAGACAACCCTTAGCCGACGTCTCGGTGCCCGGAGGCTGTTGTGTTAGTGGAAACAAGGCAATCAGATATGCGGGCTTTATAACTTTCACTTAGTCATAGGAGCTTTAAACTGGGGAAGCTAGCTACGAGCCCCCGGTTTGTGTTCGGCACCGACCGAAGTCTAGCCATTAACACTTCAGCCAATATTATGAAAGGCCCATCGTTTAACATGGGGTAATCGGTATCGATCTATAGTGTGACACCGTCATCGGATTGCTGACCAGTTTACGCCCATTGTGATAGTCAGTTTTCGGCTTTCTCCACTGAGGTGCTTAACCATTCGAGTTGGAAGCACAATCACAGTGGTTCTCCTTTTGCACACCTAGCCGAATAAAGCCGAACATAGGAGACAAGCACAGGAGCCGGGCAACCCAACTATTGACCGAAGACACAATTCGAAACTGATGCCTATATAGCAATATCCGAGAATTTTTTTGCCGAATCTCGAAAGGTGTCCGGCGTTGCACTGCGAGACTTATGCTGGAAACACACAAATAGGTTAAGAATGCCATAGGCTTGGAAAACCAAAAAACTTTAGTAAAAACTTTACGTTTGAACTAAATCAAGTTTTTGGTGCCAATCCGAACATTGGTCTTAAAATTAGTTTGTGCTTCTGTCGTGTTTTAACTTGACACATCTGATCTCAAGACTTCAAGCGGGTTAGCCTTCGGCTTCAACCTCCTATCCCGAAGGCGGAGTGCTTCTCAGGTCAGTTTAGCGAACTAAACTCGAGCGGCTTTTAGAGAGAAGCCAGGCTATCCGGCTATTGACCACACACTCGAGTCGAGAAAGGAGTAGTAGAAAAAGACTTTGCAACGACTGAGAAGAAAACACATTTATTATAAAAACGGCTCATATTAATTTAAGAGCCCCCATGTGACTTGGGTAAAAGAATTTTATGTATAATGATTGTATGTACCGAAGTACTTATATAATATCTGCGTTCGCCCGAACTTTGAACGCGTCTTAACCGACCATCGGCTTCTCCCTCTTCGGCCAAAGGCCGAAAAGTGTTATCTACTCCGCCTACCGAGAATATTGGCGGTGCTTCGGATAACCAGGCAATCAGGCCATGAGGATGTAACAGACAAATCGCGCCCAGAGAACTTATGCTATATTACTTATGTAACGTAAGAAGCATCTTCAAAAAAAAAAATAGTGCCCCCAACGGTGCCTTTTCTTTGGTCGCTCAGGATTACTATGAGACTTGTGCAATAGATTTGTGTACGCGTGAGTTCCGTCGTGTGCCGACCATAGTTGAAAACAGTAAGAGTGCTAGCTTTCGGCTTCACCTAGTCTGTGGTACGAGTTCGGATGACCCGACCGTACAATCGTAGAGGTGCTCCCTTTACTCCCTAGCCGAACAATCGAGAACGTAGGGGTAAGCATAGGAGCCAGGCAACCCAGCTTTGCGGAACACTTAAGTCAACATGATGTATATTTTGGCATAATACACGAATAAGGAATGGTGCAATACATTAATAATCATATGCAAGAAGAATGGCTTCATAAAGGAAGCCCCCAAGTAAACGGGGTATTTGAATTTGTTTGTAACAAACAATGTTTTGACAAAGAAAGTTTTTCGCAAATGACTTTTTGTCAAAAAAGTATAATGCTTGGTCGAACCGAACAAAATTTAAAACTGAAAGTTTTTGAGCATGAAAGCGACTTAGCTGATTAATGTGCTCGGTGTGACGTGGGCCGAGCTTGTAGCGGCTCAAGGTCCCAACCCCCAAGCCGGTCTTGACGTACCCGAGCGAAGAGCTCGGCTTGATGAAGTGGCGACGCCGTACGGTCGATGCGGTGAGGCGAAGCCCCCAAGCCCAGCCGAGGTGAAAAAACCCTCATGACCGAGGTGACGAAGAGCTCGGCAGAAAAAAAAAAGTGTTTAACAATCAATGTTTGAATGAACAACTTTTTTGTTTAACACGAATATAATGTTTGGTTGAACCGAACAAGAAATAAAATAAAATAATTTAAAAAAAACTGAGCATGGAGGCTACTTAGCTGGTTAATGTGCTCGGTATTGTTGACGAGGTCCGAGCTCGTGGCGGGACAAAGACGTAGTCGGCAGCCTAGCCAAGGTCCCAGCCCCCAAGCCCGAGGTAACCGAGCGAGGAGTTCGGCTTGATGAGGTGGTGATGCCGCGCGGTCGATGTGGCGAGGCGAAGCCCCCGGTCCAGCTAACGTGATGAAGCTGGTTGGCTGGTGACGCCGAAGTCACCGGAGTAGGTTGATGAAGAGATGGTGAAGCCCCCGGTCTAGCCGAGGTGCCGGGGCAGGTCGGTAGTATGATGTCTGTAGCCCCATCCCGGTCGAGGTGTCGAAGCAGGTCGGCGTGGTGGACATCGGCTTGGTCAGCCGGATTAGTATTTGGGATTTCTTCGGAATCGTCCTCCGGTACTATGGTGCGAGGACCGAGTCCGGCCAGGGTTGACTCCTGATGTTCGGACGCCAAAGTCGCGTCCAGGATTGAAGCTGGATATGGGATAAGAGAGGCGAGTCCGGCCGGAATTGACTCCCGATCTTCGGACGCAGAGGTCACATCCAGGCTTGAAGAAGCAATAGTCCGGCGATGCTGTTGCGGGCCGGATCTTGTGACGCGGTCGATGCCCGCTTGATGAAGTGACCATGCAGCGATGTCGGTGTACCCGCTCCGTATAATTCGTGGGGCGATAATGTTGATGATGATTTACACTTCACGATGCCGAACTGTTGTTCGGCTTGCCGAGATAATGATCCGAAGAGGTTGAGTTCGGCTCGATGAAGCGACGACCCGTCTGGCGCAGGTCGGCAGCCGTGCAACAACGTTGTCAGGCCGGTTTGACACCGGCGCAACGGTGAAAGTTACCTCCGAAAAGGAGCAAAATTTGCGAGCATGTGTTCGGAAACAAAACACAATACCCTAGAAAGAGATTCCTCCAAAAAGGTTGTCCAATATCCCGTTCATGAAGAAAGACGAACTCGGGTCGGATTCGTATTCGTGCAGCAAATAGATCAGAAAATCGATGCGCGCATCGGAGGTTTCCCGGAGTTTGAACGGTCGGATCGAGCTGAAATTTTGAGGGGTGGTAGATACAGGAGTTCCGCAGCCGATCAACGGTTGGATCTTCCAAAGAACGTCCGAGCTAGACGCTGGACTCTACGCCCTAAACTTGTCCAGATTCCCGTCCAGACTTGACAGGGGTCCGGTATATCATAGATCGCCGGAGATTCCTCCATCGGAATACGACGAAATTTTACAGGGTTGTTATATACAAAATTCCGCACTATGCCACCAAAGCACTCGTCAAAGCGACACTCGAGGAAGCGGCGACAGCGAATACGAATTCGCTGTATAGAAAAACAGCACGGTCGCCCGGGGACAATGTTGAAGTTGAGCCCCCGAGCTATATGGATGATTCCTCCACGATCTTGAAAGAGATCGGAGTTGATGTTGATGAAGGCCCTCGTCCGATCATGACGATCTGAGGCGGAGCGCAGTCCTTGGTTGAGCCAAGGTGACCAATCGAGCCGGCGACGAATATGCCGACGTCGCAGTTGATCTGCAAGCGAGCCATTGATCCATTGCGATCACACAGCGGAACTCTCAATGAAAGTACCATTGTCGGTGTCAAAACCGGCAGACCTCGGGGTAGGGGGGTCCCAAGCTGTGGATTCTTGGATCAATGGTAACAGGAACGATGAACACGGTGTTTTACCCAGGTTCGGGCCCTCTTGATGGAGGTAAAACCCTACGTCCTGCTCTTGTTTATATTGATGAAGTATCAAGGTACAGAGTTGATCTACCTCGAGATCATATGTTGTGGTCTAAACCCAAGGGGTATGATGAGTAATGTCATAATCTATCTATCAACGAGCCTGGCCTCGGCTTATATAATGTACCGGAGGCCTAGGATAACAGGAGTCCTAGTCGGCTACGTTGGTGGAGAGGAGTCCATGTCTTGATCACCAAGTCTTGTGGAATCTTCCTCGTATATGTCTTCGGCTGTCTGAACTGGCCCATTAGTGAACCGCCACGGGGGTCCTCGGCCCAACCCACTGGTCGGGAGACGACATGGTGAGTACCCCCTAGTCCGGGACACCGTCACCCACTGCAAGGCCGAACCCAGGTTTCACAACTAGTTCCTATCCCCAGCCCTAGATCGGCTAGAGGAGCTCAGCTTTATAGCTGGGCGTCCGCACCGCTGCCGCCATCCGCGCTCCGCCTCGCGCCAACGCTGCACCACGCTACATTCAGGCAGTGCATTTTCCCACGGATTGATGCCGCGCGCGCTCTTCATCTCCCTAAACTTAAGCACCTCGAGCTCATTGTTGTCCGCATCTCGAAGGACGATTTGGAGCGCCTGCTCATCGGCTGTACAGCGCTCGAGTACCTTCGTCTTCAGGTGATGGATGGGTTCAGTAGCCTCCACATCACCTCAATGAATGTGCGTGCGATTTATGTGCATTGCTGGCGCCGCCCAAGGCTGTCAGTTCAGGTGTTTCATGATATAGTCATTGAGAATACGCCTTTCCTCGAGAGATTGTATGTACTTGATAAACTAGGTCCAGCAAGAATCAGGTTCACTCACGCACCGGAATTGACAGTGTTGGGCTATTCGTGTGCTGAGTTGAACGAACTTGTTACTGGATCATTATCTGTTCAAGTACAACAATCTTCTTCTTCTCCTTCTTATATATTATTGGACAACACATTTTATCTAATTTTTGTTGATCTATATGTTCGCATGTCATCCAGAAAATGATTCCCAGAAGCTTGACCCGGCCTCTGCGCACAGTGAAGGTCTTGGCACTACAATCTATCGGCCCTGATCTGGATGAAGTTGTTAGATTCCTTAGATGCTTTCCTTGCACGGAGAAGCTCTACATCGAGTTGATGCTCCTTTCATGTTAATTGTTAACCACAATGGAGCTCAATTTTTTGTTACTTTTACCCATGATTACAATGACAAATATAGAACGGTTTCTAAAGAAAATTTGGAGGATTTCAATACATATATTTTTTGAGATGCTAGTGTTGTACGCGTTTTATTCCTTCGTCCGACATGCTTTCGTGATAAAAGTTTATCATGAAAGATTGAAGGTGGCATTTCACTCTTTTCATGAATTTTAGAAATTCTGCAAATCAAAGAGGCCCGAAGTGTTCAAATCTGCATCAAGGCACTAATATGTTGTCTTCCTTTGCAGATACTAGCAGGCTCGAAAGTACAAAATGTTGAGGAATATAACAATCCCATTGAATGCCTTGATCTTCATCTCGCAGAAATTACTTTTAATGAGTACCGAGGCACCACACTAGAAATTAAATTCGCCAGGTTCTTTGTTGAGAAAGCAAGGTTGCTCAAGATAATGAGGTTTGCTCTATATTTACTGTGCAGAAGTGAATGGATTGCTAAAGAGCGCATGCGTCTACAGCTGAATGGAAAAGGCTCTGCAGAAGCTGAATTTCAGTTTGTAACTTTATATGACAGATTATTCGGAAGTCACTTTATTGAGTCGCTATATGACTTCTCGGTGGCTGATCCTTTCGCAGAAATAATGCATGAAAAAGATTCTGAAGAAGATGACTTTTATGTGTCTGAATAGTTTGAACCTTGTAATCTTTGAATTTGGGCCTTGTAATGCTGGAATTTGAACCTTGCAATATTTATGGTATTTATTATATAATGTAATTGAATCTTTAATTTGGTTTTGCAATCATGTCCTGTTATAAGTATATATATATTGTTCTTCTGTACAGAGAGCATAGATGTTGTGCAGACAGAGCATATCACATAGCACATGGACCACACTAGGTAACCCATCGGTGATGAATTCATCAATCGCAAACGGTTATATACCAGCAAACATTTGCCCACAACACACACGGCTTATTCCATCACAAACAGCTCGGATGGATCAACTGTATGCCACGTATCGTAAACGCAACTCTGATCTGATTCGTGTTTGATGTCTCCGCCATCGCTCGCACAGTTCATCTTATTTGCCATGTATCACTATGCCGGCCTCTGCTCGCGTCCCTCGGCGCGCTGTGCTCGCCGTTAGGCACCGCGGCGCGCTCTGCTCGCGTACCTCCACGCACTCGACTTGTGGACAGCTTTTCTTTGCGTGTTCAACTGCTATATGCATATATATGGTTGCTCGTCGTTGAGGCGCCGCGGAGCGCTCTGCTCGCGTCCCTGCGCGCGCTCTGCCAGCGGTTGGGGCCTGCGCACGATCACGTTGGGGGCCCATATGCATGCGGTTGCGCCGCGCGCGTCGCCACGATGCAGTTACGTGCGGCACGATGGAGTTACGGGCTGCAAATTAGAACTGCCATCCGGGCGTGCGGATATTCCAGGACGTCCGGCCTCCCCATTAATTCCCGCGGTCATTATAACCTTAGTCTCTTCAACCTTTCGATCTCGTCCCACAACACAACAAGCACACCCACGACGACACATACAAAGAGGATATATAGCGGCGCTCCAATGGAGTTCGGCGAGCATAAAGTGGAGACCCACGCGAGGGAGATGGATCTCTCGGTGGTGTACACCATCGACCCGGCCGTGGTGGAGGACTACATCAATACCGTGGAGCAGTTGCTTGCTCGAGACAAGTACAAGGTGGTCGGCATCGACCTCTAGTACACCAGCGGTCATCCCGGCAAAGATCAGAAGGTTGCCGTCGCCCAGTTGTGCGTGCGCCATCATGTCCTCATCTACCACTACTGCATGGCCACAGAGCCTTGCGACCGTTTTGCCAGGTTTATCAACAGCACCGACTACAAGTTCGCTACAGTGGAAACCTCCAACGATGTAAAAGCGCTCATGGTTACGGGCTTGGACTGCTAGAACCTTGTCGAAATCCGTGATCACTACAGGGTCTGGGGCAGCATGAAGAAGGACTCCCTGGTTGAACTCGCTTCGGCCATCATTGACCCCTACTACGAAAAGATGAAGCAGGATGCCAACAGAACAAGTACCGTATCCTAGCACGGGGCCTGGATGCGGCAACTGGATGAACGTCACCTCAGGTTCGCGGTCAAGAGCGTGTACACATGCTACGAGATGCACAGGCGGATCGTTGACACGAGGAAGTGCCTCGTTCCCAAAATAGACGAGGCCGGATCGAGCCACAAGCAGAGCAGTAGCGGCAAGCGTCACAAGAAGTAGATGATGATCAGATGATCGTTTATCCTAGTTAATTATGCATGTAATATATAGTTTACTTTGGTGTGTGGAAATGTCATGTGTGTAGTAGCCACCTATGTAATTCGATGTTTAATTTGGTTATGCAGCCATGTCCTTATAAGAGTGTGTGTGTGTGTGTATGTTGTTGTTCTGTATGCAATCCCATCGCACGACACACACGTCTTATTAGCAGCAATCGTCTGTGTTATTATCGGTTTTCGCACACATTTCTGATTACAGACATGTTTGTCGCGTATCACATACATCTTGTTAAATTGAACCGTTTCTGTTCTCTTGGCTCAATGCAAACAGTTCATCCGAGTGGACTGTTTGCCCTCTATCGCATACACCTTGATCTGGCTGACCGTTTCTTTTGTTCCGCCTAATCACAAATAGTTCATCCGAGTGAACTGTATGCCGTTAATCGCACAAATCTTGATTTGGCTGACCGTTTCTGTTGTGTTGCATAATCACAAACAGTTAATCCAAGTGAACCGTATGCCGTATATTGCACACACTTTCATCTGGCTGCCCATTTCTGTTGTTCTGCCTCATCGCAAACAGTTTATTGGAGTGAACCGTATGCCCCTCATCGCACACGTAAGTAAAATCTGAACCGTGTTTGATGTATCTGCCATCCCAAACGTTTTGCATCTTTTTTATGGGTTTTTTACATCACCGTTTGCGAGTAATGCATCGCACACAGTTTCGTCGAAAGGTCTCTGATTGTAGTGTCGCGTTAGCAGCATCCTGCAGTAGTGTATCCTCGTCTTCTTGGTCTTCATCATCCTCATGGATATCCTCATCATCATGACTATCTTCATCTTCTTGGCTGCCATCCTCATTGTCATGGATATCCTCATCATCATGACTATCATCATCATCCTCATCATCATGACTATCCTCATCATCCTCACTATCCTCATCATCCTCATCATCTTCACCATCCTCATCATCTTGGCTGCAGAAATAGATAATCCTTAACCTGTTGACCCACCCTCCTAAGTAAAATGCTATGTACTCTCTCCAAGTCAGGTTATTTTTTGAAATGAACTTCATCCATCCATCACCGTAGATGATGGTTTTATGCTTTCCTTTCTTCATTTCAGCTTGAAACGACCGCCCCTTATCATCCTTGAAGAGCAAAGTATCCCCTATTGCACTGTTAAATTTCACCCTTATGTTGCCTTGGAGTATACGTCAACATTTTGGTAGATGCAGTTTTGATCACGTCCCGGCATGTAGCGTCCGGAGTCCACCTGAATGAGAATGTGGGCTTCCCGGCCCAGCCCGAGGACTATGGGCTAACTTGGTTAGTACTCCCTAGCCCAAGACACCGCCAGTAGCCCCCGAACTGTTCTTCTACACTGAGGACGACCTCTTCAATTTCAACAACTTTGGATCCAGAGTCCTTGGCTTGACAGACGAGTTCCTCCTCTCTTGACAATCCGGGATACTTCCCTTTGTTTTAGAGCCTCCATCGACCAATCCTAGAAAGAATGGCGTCCCCTAAACAGGTCCTGACCGAACTCACCTTGCGTCCGAAGACATGAGGTTACTTAGCCTTGATGGCCTGCCGCGTAGGTGTGAACAATACTTGTGGCCTGCCAACTTTATCAAAGCGTCACCACCCATGACTAGGCGGGCAGTTACTGCTCACTCGAATCGTGGCCCGAGGCAATCCTTATATTGGCACGTCCCATCTAAATGGAGATCGTGCCCGTTTTCTAAGGGCTATCATTAAGATTTTGTTTCTCCCTACACGCATAACAACATCTTTTCTCGGGTAGTGGCGATTTCAACGGCACGGCTGGAGGGACTCTTGGCCTTTTATCAGCCTTTATAGGAGCAAAAGGATAGCGACGAAAAAAGTACACTCTTCTTCCTCCTGCCTACTGCCTCTCGAGTTCCAGTGCCTAGATCCAATCCTAAGCTCATTTTGCTTCCGCACCGCTTCTGCACCCTCGTTCCCAACAATGACTGACGCCAACCTCAAGGGGCACTGGGGGGGCTCCTCCGTCACCGAGGGCACCATCTTGAAGCTGCGTAGCATGGGGTACATCCCTGCTGAGGCCAACACCCGTGTGCAGGATCCGCACCAGCAGATACCCGCTCCCAATCTAGGGGAGATGGTGGTCCTCATCCCCCATCTCATCAGAGGCCCGGGGTTCCCGCTACATCCTTTCGTGCGCAGGATCATGTTCTACTACAGGCTAGATTTCCACCATCTAGTCCCGAATTCCATCCTCCACCTCGCCTCCTTCATCACGGTCCGCGAGGCCTTCCTCTGCATCGAGCCGCATTTTGGACTGTGGCTGAAGATCTTCGGCGTCAAGCCGAAGTCCAGCGGCTCTGAGCTCGCACAGTGCGGGGGTACGATGATAAGCAAGAACCAGAAGGCGGACTGGTTCGAAGGCACTTTCGTGGAAACCATCAAGGAGTGGTAGCGCGAGTGGTTTTACATCACCGAGCCACTCGCCGCTGGCCAGGCCGAGGTCCCGGCGTTCTCGCTGTGCCTCCGAAGAAGCTGGTGTCCTCCGAAGAAGTTGGCATACAATAATGTTTTCTACCTCCATATGAATGCAGTTGAGGATTTGAACCTGCATGGTGTAAAAGCGTTGAGCGGAAGTCAGTATCTAGCAATCGGAAAACATCTATGTGGCATGCAACAGGTGATTCCTGCATTTGTTAACTATGTAATGTTTCATGTATAGGTGTACTGATACAGAAGTGCGTGAGGCTAGCTGGATGTTTCTGAGAAACCTTTTATTTCCTCCACAGATATGACCATAATGTGTTGTCTTCATGAACTACACAATCATACAGAAGAGAAAGGCCACGACAAGCATCATCTCCGGGGCCTTGCTTTAGCCACCTGCTGCCACCATGGTTTTCAATTTTAGTTTTAGAAAAATTTCAGCACCAACCGAAATCACCGAAATTCAGTGAATTTCAGTGATTTCAGTTTTCATTTCAGCTAAATGACCGAAATATTCACTTGAATTTAATTAAAAATTTGAAAAATATTTGAATTCCTGTGTTGTACTGAAATTGCTGGAAACATAATATTTCAGTGCCTACTGAAATTACTGAAAGTCAGTGAATTTCACCGGAATCTCACTGAATGTGAAAACCATGGCTGCCACCATCTTTGCCAATGGAAGCATTATGCAAGTAATTACAGCTTGCCAAGCCTTGCAGCAAATTCTTTTTGGGATATATCATGCCACTTACAGCTTAGTTGCATGTATAAGAGTAACAAAGTCTGTTATATTCTCAATACTTTGGAAAGTATATTAAAGCTGTTTGAATTGCTTTGAAGAGAATCACTTTTTGTGATTGCAGATAAAGCTTTCCTCTCTGGACTAGAGATTGCCGACGAAGAGTTCCATGCCATGACATGGTTTAGCAGTTGGGCTGTGGATGGTGACCACAGCCCCCAGGACTCTTTGGAGTCTGAAGACTCATTTTCTGAAGTAATCAGGTAAGAAATCATTAAACAACTGTCAGCTAAGCCTTAACTGTAGAAGACCTTCTGTTAGAGTTCCTATAACTGTAGAAGACCTTCTGTTAGAATCTTGTTAGGACCTTTATTATTACCCTTGTCATTCATTTCTGAAGTGAAATAAATGAAATAAGGAATAAAAGTTTTAACTCGACCAACATTGCAAAAACTCCTTGTCATTCATTTCTGAAGTGAAATAAGGAATCATTAGAACAAGTCTGAACTAAATAAGTCTTCTTAACTCTACCCTACAGTTTGCTAATTGCCAAATATCTAGATCTTTAACACCCTTGTATTACATCTTGACTAGCAAAAGTTTAAACTAACAACATTGAAACAAAAAAAATTCCGCACCATTGATTCTGGAGCACTGGAACCTCGGCACAATTAATGGTCGCACTGAAAGCTTGCTATGTTTCGAACACCGCATTTTATTGGACAAGGAACAGAGGAAACCAGAAGCCTGAACCGAAGATCGTCGGAGTCGAGAGGATCATCTGCGGTATACCGGGTGTGTAGAGGAGCGCACTGGGATTCATGTGCAAACATATCATTGACACCGGGAGGCTGCTATGGCTTAGATCCAAGGGTCTAGATGCAGACCTCGTAAAGCTACATTCCGTCAGATGTTTCGCCGGAGAACCATTTGCACATGGCCAAGTGTAAGTCTTGATTGGGTTAAGCAATTTGTTTCTCAACCCAGAGAAAATTGGCAGAATTTTGTTGTAAGACGCGTTGTGTTTACAAAAAGGGAAAAGTATATTTTTCGTCCGAGAGTATAGAAATGGTCCCTCAACTCTGAAACCAGCAAAACTCAGTCCCTCAACTTATTAAACCGGATTAGTTTAGTCTCTCACGTGGTTTTCATGGTATCCTGCTGACGTGGATCTGGTTTTGACTTACACGTCATACATGTTTGACCATCGTATAACTAGTCCACAAACTCGCCAGGACGTGCAGTTTGCCTCTTCATGGTGGTGCGCCGATGCAATGTCCGACGATCACCTGGACTGGAAGACGAACGATCTTAAGAACAGCTGAAGAACACATGAAGGAATTTGTGCCGCGCAACTGACCGTGGCTTGTCTGTTTTCTCCTCTCTTTATTCCTCGGTAACAGATCGTGCCCGATCTACTCGCCTCGCCCGCCCAGGACGTGCCATCCCACGTCAAGCGGTTCAAGACCACGCATGCCCGCTACTGGCCCGTCGTGAACACAGCACGACTCAGAAAAACAAAACCACCATGCAAGATTGTCACGTATATGAAATAACAGAAAAAATGAACTAGACTCCTGGGCTAACACGACACAAGTAAATCCTAATAGTCTGCCCCGACATGAACGCCTTCTGGGTCTCCGTGCTCCACGAATCCAGCGACCTCGCGTGCAGGTAGTGCATCGCGTTCAGCTCCTCGTACCCGTCGTCGTCGACACCTCCGTTCGGCAGGAGTGGCAGACATCGCACGGCACGCCATGTGCTTGACAAAACACCTTAAGACGAAAGGATAAAGTAATGGACGAAGACCCGGTCAAAACCACGCCAGGTCAATTCAAAACCACTTGAAGTCAGCAAAGGGACTAAACTAATCCGGTTTAATAAGTTAAAGGACCGAGTTTTACTGGTTTTAAAGTTGAGGGACCTTTTCTATACTCTTGACAGAATTCAGGGATGATAAATATACTTCTCTCTTACAAAAATAGGCATCAAGATTTTGGACCTTTTGTGAGGCCCGTCCATATTTCCGACGACGGAACTCAACAGTGTGTCTGATCTTTAGGACAGTTATGCATGGATTCACACACACACACACACACACACACACACACACACAATGTATGACTGAATGCATCAAATTGTACTGAGTAGTCACACAGAGATACAAAAGCAGTGTCACACAACATATCACATGAAACTGTAGTACCATTCAGAGAAAGGCAGCATGCTGTTGTTGGGAGCTGAACTGCATCATCACTGCAAGAGTAGAGTAAAAAGAAGAAAAAACAGCGCCCTTTTTTACCGCTGCTACCAAGACAAGAACTCAGTGATTTGGATTGCGTGGGTGAAATGATGAATTCTGTTTGGTTTTGGATGGTGTGATTGTTAGCCCAACTACAGACTAGAGAAGAACTTGTGCCGGATGTCTAGCTATACTAGCAGAGGAGGACACGAACAGGGTGCTACACACACACAATCGAGTTGGAACGGAGCTCACATACTAGACTACTAGTGGCTGAACAATGCTTCTACACTGAGAACACACACGTATGGGAGAGCACTTGAGGCTGATTGATATTGCACTGAAATGGCCTGATTACAAGTGAAGGAGCCGGGTCCTTTTATAGGCCGGGCTGGACGTGCACACACACACTGAAATTGCTACGTACTTGCATGTCACTTACGGGACTACTACCACGACCATGCAAAGAACCTTCCTAGCAACTACTACGTGATTGCTTCCACAGCTAAAGCCTAATGCTACTTAGCTGCATCCCCACCTCAGCCTTTTGACTAGATAAAGCCTAATACTATTTAGCTACTTCTCCATCTCAGCTTTTTGACTAGATAAAGCCTAATACTATTTAGCTACTTCTCCATCTCAGCGTTTTGATCGGAGAAAGCCTAGCATAGTACTTGCTACTTTCCAAGCAACGGCAGCTGTGCACTGCCCTTTAGACTGGGTTTAATCAACAATCTCCCCCTCAAAACCCTGTCGAAGGGGCTCGAAGTCAACGATCCCGACATTGTCGCGCAGCTCCTGGTACCGAACACGACCAAGTGCCTTCGTCGGGATGTCCGCCTTCTCGGGCTTTGGGTAACCCGTACGCCCTGCTCGTGCTTTGCCACCAGAGCGAGGACCTCCTGCAAGTCCTTCCCCGTGCGCTGTACGTAACCTTTCGCGACGAGCCACACCTTGAGCTTGATGATGGCGCCGTGCTTGTCCTTCTTGATCGTGGGGTGTTGCGGTCGCCCCGCAGGCTCGCCCAGAAGGTACCCCTAGGCGTCGGAACCTGTGAGGAGCGCCAACGCTGTTGTTGGCATCGAACAGGTCCGACCATGCTGTTGGCGGGGACACGAACTGCCCGGGAACCACCTCACTCGTGGGAGTCAGTGTTCCTGGGGTCGTAGTTCCTGACGTCACACTGCCCGGGAACTCCTGTCCCGGGGTCGTCGTGTCGGACGTCTTGCTACCCGGGAACTCCCTTCCCGGGGATGACTTGTCGGACGTCTCACTACCCAGGAACTCCCTTCCCGGGGTCGTTGTGCCAGACGTCACGCTTGTCGGGATCAAGCTTCTCGGGGTCGCACATCCCCAGGTAGAGTTTTTCAGGGTCGCTGTGCCAAACGCCGCACTGCCGGGAACTCCCTTCCCAGGGTCGATGTGCCGAACGTCACACTAACCAGAGTGGCTCCTCTCAGGGTAGTGGAGTCCTTGTTGCTCTTCCCATCAGACTTGCTTGTCGGGTCTCCCCTGACAGTTGTGAGTCGTGCCTCCCGCACAGACTCAATGGACCCGGAGCGCGTCGGGGTTGTGGCGTGGCCGACCATAGAGCACCGTGGCTCCTGCACGGTCTCGACGGCCGCCACCAACATGGTTGGGGCGTGCCCGTCTAGAGAGTGTCGTGCCTCCCACACGGACACGATGGACCCCGAGCATGTCAGGGTCGCGGCATGGCCGACCAGAGAGTGTCATTCTGCCTGCACGACCTCGATGGTCGCTAGAGTCACGGTCGAGTCCTTGCTGCCCCATGACTGTCTTTTCACCGCCTCCCAGTTGACAGGCCCCAAAAACAACGTTGTCGGGGAGTGGCCTGTCAGAGTTGGTGTTGAGGCGAATGAAGAGTGCCGTGTCGCCCACGCGGGCTTGCAGAACCCCGAGAACCTGGTTGTCGGGGTGTGGCCAACCTGAGTTGACGTGTGCTCCTGCACGGTCTCACTAGTCGCCAGCATCATGGTCGGGATGTGGCCCACCAGATGTGTCATTGCCGTGCCTCCTGACACGGGCTTGTTGGGTCTCGAGGTTGTTGGGGACGTCGTTGTCGTGCCAACTTGCACGGGCTTGTCGGGTCCCGAGGATGTCGAGGCCGCGATTGCGGTGCCAACTTGCACGGGCTTGACCAGCGTCGCATGGGACATGGTTGCCGGGGTGTGGCTCCCCCACACCCGGGTCTTCATCGCTTCCAAATCGTAGGCCCCCGAGAACGTTGTTGTCGGGGAGGGCGCTACCGATGTCGGGAGGGGATTTGTTGAAGAGCTTCGTGCCTCCCGCACGGACTTGACAGTTGCCGGCACCGTGGTCGCCGGAGGTGCTGTGCCCTCCTGCATGGCTTCGATGCTTGTCGGGACCATGGTCGCCGGAGGCGTTGGGCCCTCCTGCATGGTCTCGACGTAAGCCATCATCATTGCTGGCCCACCATCCTCTTCATCCTGGACAAGGTTAGCCGCGGCTATGGCATCCTCGTCAGCTATCCTCTTGCGGCAATCATGGGCCCCGTGGCCCTTGATGCTGCAATATCGGCACTTGTCGCGGTCGTCATTGCCGGCGCCTCCTCTGGCCCCACCCTGGGTGCGACCGCCACCTCTGCCGGTGCCGCCTCCGCTGCTCGGGGCTCCACCACCACGTCCTTGATGCTTCCTTGCCTCCCACTTCTTCGAGAATAGGATTTTTCCGCCGCCAAAGCTCTCGCGGCCGTCGTCAAGGCAGTCCTCGACCACCCGCGACCGGCCCGTGAGCTCCTCGATGGAGAGCTCGCTCAGGTCAAGCAAAGTCTCGATGGAGACCGCTACCTGAGTGAAGCAAGGTGGCACGACGCAGAGAAATTTTCGAACTACTCTCGCGTCGTCCATGGTGTCATCGAGCGTGCGGAGCTGCGATGGAAGGCTTGAGATCCGCATGGCAAAGTCATTGACGAGCTCGCCCTCCTTGATTGCGATGTTCTCGAAATCCGCCCGCAGCTTCTGCACATTCGCCTCGCGCACGCGGTTGCTGCCGAGGCGCTGGGTACGGATGGCTTCCCACTCTTCCTTGGCGCTTGCCTTCACCGCGAGCTTGCCGTGCATCTCCGGCGGCGTAGCGCGCATAAGCGCCGCCAAGGCTTTCCTGTCCTCCTTCCTCTCGACCATGTCGTCCTCCATGGGAACCCAGAGGCTCACCGCATGGAGGTTGCACTCCATGATCAACACCCACTCGCTGTAGTTCGAGCGCGTGAGCATCAGGAAGGTGATTGGCACGCTACCGCTAACTACGGTCTCGTGCACGATTTCCCTAACCACGACCTCACCGCTGTAGCCATGCCTGGACCGGCTGCGCCCTCGCCGCTCCCCCAGAGCCGGCTACTGGGCGCCGTCCTGTGATGGCTGCGACTTGGAACCACCCGAGGTGGTGCGCTGATGCTCTCCTTGTACACCGGCCATGGCTCTCGGAACGAGGCTCTCATACCAATTGTTAGCCCAACTACAGACTAGAGATGAACTTGTGCCGGATGTCTAGCTATACTAGCAGAGGAGGACACGAACAGGGTGCTATACACACACAATCGAGTTGGAACGGAGCTCACGTACTAGGCTACTAGTGGCTGAACAATGCTTCTACACTGAACACACACACGTATGGGAGAGCACTTGAGGCTGATTGATATTGCACTGAAATGGCCTGATTACAAGTGAAGGAGCCGAGTCTTTTTATAGGCCGGGCTGGACGTGCACACAGCACGCACACACTGAAATTCCTACGTACTTGCATGTCACTTACGGGACTACTACCACGACCATGCAAAGAACCTTCCTAGCAACTACTACGTAATTGCTTCCACAGCTAAAGCCTAATGCTACTTAGCTGCATCTCCACCTCAGCCTTTTGACTAGATAAAGCCTAATACTATTTAGCTACTTCTCCATCTCAGCCTTTTGACTAGATAAAGCCTAATACTATTTAGCTACTTCTCCATCTCAGCCTTTTGATCGGAGAAAGCCTAGCATAGTACTTGCTACTTTCCAAGCAACGGCAGCTGTGCACTGCCGTTTAGACTGGGTTTAATCAACAGTGATCAGCAGGAGGAATGACGAGCCCTTGCACTTGGTGAACTTTCAGGAGAAGAAGCTTACATGCATATATGGTGCACGCCACAAGAGGTTCCTCCAATCAGACCATGTTGGGCATGAGCGTAGCCTTGGTGGAAGTCACGGCATTTGTACGTGGCACTGTTCGTCGTCTATTTCGAGAAATTGACCATGCTCATCCGCCTCCACAGCCGCCACGATCCTTCCCCTCGATCTGCATACACTTGCATTGGAGCCACACACGCCATGAATGGAATGGTGTATGACGTGGAGCCAATACGAACCTGTTCTATCTCGCAACTTTGAACAACAGAAAATGCTGCTAGATCAGGCGAACCAACAAAGCTGCCGAAAGGCCTGTTCCCAGACAAAAATTACGTAGAAAATATAACAAGTTAACAACTCCCAGCTTCAGGGACTCTGACACCAATACTCTAAACACAATTATAACACTTTAACAGAGAAAACTAAAGTGAAGTAGCTATTAAACTTTCCATCTCACACGGTAGATCACATCTCATAAAATCTTTAGCAAAATTAAATTGTTGTCGCTCCGCTCTCCACTGCCGCCTCAAATTGCTTGCCGCCGGATGGATCCCACCCAGAGCAATCTCTCTGCGGAGAATCTGTAAAACTTCTCTCTCCTTTGTATATCTCAGTGACAGACTTTCTCTATCAATAAAAACTCCTCTTTTCTTCGAATTGCAAGGGTGAATGAATGTCGTCCATCACTAGCTTTGGTTACGAGTATGTTACTTAGGCCTGGGAGGAAAACAAGAAGACGTAAGGATAATACCAGCGAGACGCCTAGCTAGAATGATCAATAACCATAGGAAAGCAGAATGCAGTAGTATTCCGCAACACTGATTTTGTCCATCTTTTTGTATAAAATGCATCGACAGATTATAGAGCCGTACTATCCTTTCATAAGCTTATGGTTAATTTGGTTGCGTACCATACGAAAGCTGAAGACCTATATCCTAAACTTAAAAATGTTGCACTGTATAAGAGTACATCCTACTGGTATATATCAAGGAGAATAAGTAAGACTGACATACGTATGAGCCAGCTCGACACTCTTCCTTCACCTTCCACTTGGGTGATGGACCTCCTGTTAACGTATATGTGTAATCTTCTCCTTTGTTCCTACAAGCACAGAGAAGAAATGACGATGATAGTTAACCAAGTACGTATATAATATAACAAATGTGTTCACTATCATGCGCGATTAGTACATACCAATGCTGGTGAGAGCAGCATGTCAAGATATGACATATAATGCTACGAGGGCCTTGTGCAAGGCCATTTATACTGCACTGGTCCATAGCTAGTGACCAGGTGCGAGCACTGATGTCGTATTGCGCAAAACGGTGCTTTTGTGGACGGAAGTACACAATAGTATTGGCCTTGACCATGGGAAATGCCCTGGAAGAAACACAGATACTCCTTGGTCCCATGAAGATAGCGTTTTCTCCTATGTCTGTTATCGGAATGAACTTTCCCAAGACAAGGTCAGCGAGCCTATAAACCGTCATATGGGATAGTTGAGCATCGTCGTGTGCAACCACTAAGATCTCCGAGCCATACTCTACCAGGTGGCAAGCCTCTAGGGGTTTCTCTATCGGGCCTGTGAAGATCAACTTTGGTGGGTCTTGATAGTGGCATACGTCCATCTCAAAAATCCGTGGTGCACCATTCCTATCACTGAAGAAGGCAGGAACCGCGTATATCTTTCCGTGTAATGGCAGCGGTCCATTGATATATGACCCTGGGCATGTCCAACTTAGCATCTTCCATTGCGTATCTAGAGAGGTAGCAACAGCCACATAATAAAACACATTGAAGGTAAGCAAAACAGTGACAGTTCCTGCAACAAAGGAAGCACAAGTAGAGATGTATCTCATTGCAACGAGCTCGAGCGGCCAAGCTCCTCCCTCGGGCTTCTGTGAGACCAGGGTGGTGAGCCGTGGAAGCTCAACGATGTCACCGGTGAAAGGGTGAAGGAGACGGACGGCTGTGTCTTCGTCCCTCTGGAGGAGGAGTAGGCCGTAGACCGAATCAAGAATACAATGGTTGGCAAACAACGGGAGGCGGATGCGGACAAAGACACCGGAGTCTAGGTTGAAGAAGCGGACGTAGTCACCCAGCTCGGGGTGCCCAGGATAAAGGCCACGGCCCTCGGGGAACATCGTCCAGCGACGCGGGTGGAAACGTGGATCGAGGATGCCACGGCCACGTGGGCAGAGAGTCTCTGATCGCCATTGCGCGCAAGCAGCGCGGAAACGGACGTAATCCAGAAAATCACCGGCCAGCAAGCGCAACGCGACCAGCCGAACCAAATCTCCTTGCAGCGATCCCCAGCAAACCCTAGGGCTCCGGGTTGCGGACCAGCCGGGAGATATGCATCTTTGCTTTCCTGAGGTGGTGGCATGCATCTTCCGGTTAGCTGTCGCCGATCTGATCTTCCAAGTGGCTGGTTTGTAAGCCAAAACGGCAAAAGCGACCACGTAATAGACGCCGGTTCGTGAGTTTCGGGAGCCGATGCAAAACTGTCTACCATGCATATATACTCGCCTCTGCATGCATATATATAAACTACAGTACAATGGTAGTACAAAACTAAACGTATGTTAGAGGATTCCCATACGAATCTGATTTGTGGAAGATAAGAACTTGAACTAGGTATCGGATGTCCCCAGGACTCCTCCCTTTGCAGCGCGTCAAAATAGTGAAACTCTTTATTTTTCCCAACTGAACCTCGCATTCATATGGTTTTTTTAGGGAGCTCTTTTACATTGATTGGCGTAGTATTGCGAGTACTACCCAGTACTTGCCCCTCTGATTTTTATTAGCCGTCCGATCTGGTGGGGATTAAAAATGAATAAATTAAATCTGTTTAATCTGGGAAGGGCATAATGGTCTAGGGTAAAATATTGTGCTTTCAACCGATCACGTCCACGACCAGAACCACGTCTGGTCGATCCAGGAGGTCAAGTCCTCGTTCTCGTCCCCTTCCTTGTCTTCGACGTGCCCGGCGAGAGGAACCAATTCACCGTCGTCGAACTCGCCCTCGCCCTCCTGCTTGTCCCCTTCACTGTCCTCGACGTGCCCGGCGGCAAGAAGAAGAATAAGCCATCACATCTGCGGCGGCTGTGTCGGCGGCGACGCTATAGGAACTTGCCCCCGGCCGATCCCATCACTTCCCGACTTGCATCCTAAGGTATGAATCGCCTGAATCTCACTTGACTTGGATTCGTAGCGTGCACTTCCTACATAGATTAGTTTAGTCATCATCGATTTAGGTTTCCCTAGTGCAATCAATTAAATTTAGAATTTTTCATTATCCATGGTCAGTTCACTAGTTTATGGACTTTGATGATCGCTTGGAAGAACATGTACAAGGAGCAAACTTTAAAATTCCACACAAGATTTCATACTGGCTTTTGCATGCATTTTTGTTTGTCGTTTGAGATTTTTATTCATGTGAATGGTGATGCAGGAAGACATGGCGGATGTAAGTGACGAGTCCATGTTCGAGTACTTTCATATTGCCAACAAGATGTTTGATAGTGAGGATGAAGGGTATAGATTATATAACAAATATGGTCTTGAGAAAGGTTTTAGTGTCCGGAGAAGCTATGTTGAGTGGGATGGATCCAACAGCCATATAATTTTAAGGAAACTTGTGTGCAGTCGTGAAGGGGTTCGTGAAGAGAAACACATGAAGAGGAAGATGGAAGATAGAAAGAGAGGCCACGGAGTATAACTCGTGTAGGGTGTAAAGCTAAATTGGTGATTGCAAGACAGCAGGAAACAGGTCGGTGGTTTGTGAAGGATTTCATCGATGAACACAACCATCCTCTAGCCCCAAGGGATCTTTCGTGTCTTTTGTGTTCACACAGAAGAATTAGCGATGAGCAGAAAGCGGACATTGTAGACATGAAAAAATCTGGGATCAGGAAACACCATATTATGGATATTTTGTGCACGCAATACGGTGGATATGATGAGGTTGGATGCACGACGAGGGACATTTACAATTTCTGCCATGCTAACAAGCAGGAGTCAATCGCTTCCGGTGATGCTCAAACGGTGATCAATCACATGGTGGCACGGCGAGAGCGAGATTCAGATTTTTTTCTTCAGGTACTTGGCTGATGAAGTTGGCCATCTGAAGGGACTGTTCTGGTGTGATAGTCAATCCCGAATGACTACGAGGCTTTCGGAGACATTATTGTTTTTGATAGCATATATAGAACCAATAAGAACAATCTGCCATTTGTGCCGTTTGTCGGGTTGAATCACCACCGCGGCACTGTTATTTTTGGATGTGGTATCATTTCTCATGAAACAAGCCAGGCATACGAGTGAATGTTATGAACCTTTTCTGATGCCATGGGACAGAAGCATCTGATATCTGTGATCACAAATGGGGACCTTGCAACGCAGAGAGCAATCAGGGTGGTGTGGCCTGACTCAAACTATAGGCTGTGTATATGGTACATTCAGCAGAACATTGTACGTCATCTGCATGATGACGCGGTCAAGGAGGAATTCAGATCTTTCATATATGATACATCTTTCATTGAAGAGCATGAGAGAAAATGGTTACAATTCTTACAACGGAATAAAGTAACAACTAAGGAGTCCTGGCTGCATCAGATGTATAAGATGAGAAAGTTGTGGTGTGCTCCATATCTTGAGGGGCGTTGTTTCCTAGGATTGAGCAGTAATCAACGGAGTGAGAGCTTAAACTCGGTGCTGCATACACATCTTGAGGCTAAGATGACGTTGTTTCAAATGCTAGAGCACTATGAGCATTGCCTTGCGTCGCGACGCTTGAACGAGGCTCTCGAAGACATCGAGGCCTTGCAGTCCGTTCCGTTCACAGAGGAAAATGCTTTAAGTCTTGAGAAACACGCCGCAAAAGTTTTCACTCCTGCTGTGTTTAAGTTGGTCTTATGGAGCATAAATGCTGTAAGCAAATGTGAGATCAGAGAGGTACTTGATGTAGCAGAAGTTACCACATACGTTGTGTCTAACAAGGAAAGAATGGATAAAAAGATCGAAGTGCACACTGAGTCGAACGAAGGTCTGCTTCACAGGATCAATTGTTCTTGCCGCAAATTGGAATGCGCAGGCACACCATGTTCCCACATATTTTACATATTGGGAATTTTACAAGAAGAAAGACTGCCCAGGTGTTGTGTTCCCACTAGGTGGACAATGAGTGCAAAATCTGCATTCGCACCGACCAGAAAGAGCGAGATGTATGAATACTTTGCAACCCTGCAAAGGTACCGTAAGTTATGGAATTTTAGTCACGCGGCATGTTTCAAGGCATGCCACTCTGATGAGGCGTTTCAGCATCTAAAGAGGGTTTTGGAAGGACAAGATGTTTGCAAGGGATCAACTATTGAACAAGCTGACAGCAAGGGATCAAGTAATGCTGAGAGTAACAGCATTAGGTTTGGCCCGTTGATGCCACAATCGGCTAACCTTGATGGTGAAGGTTTCGATAAGGTTCTGGATCCCGTGCATGTGCCAGGCCGAGGTGCTCCGAAGAAAAGGCTACAGGCAATGATGAAGAAGACAAGATCACAGGATAGATGTGGCTATTGTCATGTCGCAGATGGTCACAACTGATGTGCATCAAATTGTTAGAGGTACCTCATATGTCCTAATTTAATGTTTGCATGTGTCCAAATATATTCCATGGCATTAATTATATCCTTCTCTATAGGATCTCGAATCAGAACTCTGATAGCTACAACATTGTGTACACGGTCGGACAACAAGTATGCCGACTATGAACCTGATGTTGTCGTGTGCATTTTTGTCTATGTCTAGTACCGTGTGACCTGATCTTTAAAATATACGTCATTGTGTCAGTTATTCAGTGACTTCGTGATAATTTTTTCTGCGTATGACTCAGTTATTTGGTGGTCCACTCCCTTGTAACAGTATGAGTTTGGGATTTTTAGTTTGCATTTTCTATCTGACTATTTGATGTCCAACTTTAAGAATCATGGTGTCTTCGCGGCTACCGTGTAGCTTGTGTATTGTGCAGGAGAATATTTGGAAATAGATGTAGTGGAGGAATTAAATTTTGCTCATGGAAAAAAAAATATAGGCTGATATTGTTGAGCTCGCTTGAAGGTTGATTCTCAACAATCACTTGGTATAGGCCGATATTGCATGCTGTCAAAAAAACACTTTATGGACGTGACGCAATGTGTGCATGTTGTCGTAATTCGTTAGAATATGGCACAGAGTACTGGGGTGGGCATCCCTACTGGCTGGCAAAATTTTGTGTCTAGCGGACGCCGTTTGGGTAGGAGCGAAGGGTCCGTCGAAGGGCACTTTTTTTCGACATCCTTCAAATAGATCCAAATTTTTTCCATGGCCTTGTACCATCACGAGAAGCATCTATACCAGGTTATCGCGACCAAAAACGCCTAAAATACTTTACGCACGTGATGCAACGTGTGCGTTTTGTCGTAATTCTGAAGATGACCTAAAATTGACCTCATCTAGCGGTCCGTCGAACCGCGTTATTTTCCACCACCTCCAAATCACCCCAATTTTGTTTTACGTGCTCAAATAGATGTGGCAAACATGGCTATGAATGAAATTTGAAAAAAATGTATTCTACAATGCCTCCTTGAGGTGTAGACCGATGTTTTGATTAATCATTCTACAGGGCAGTATAAATTCAAAAAAAATTCAAAAAATTGTAAAATCTTGAAAATCTAGCTATGTTTGCGTAAGATATCATGTGTAGAAAATTTGAGGTGATTTAGAGGAGGTCAAAAAAATCACCGCTCTACGAAGGGACCATTTGGTCTCACTTAAGCCAGTTTTTGTAGAAAATATGATTTTTCCCACCACCTCTAAATCACCCCAATTTTGTTCAACATTCTCAATTACATGTGCCAAACATGACTATGAAAGAAATTTTAAAAAATATATTCTACAATGCCTCCTTAAGGTGTAGACCGATGTTTTGTGATCAGTCATTCTACAGGGCAGTATAAATTCAAAAAAAAATCAGAAAATTGTAAAACTTTGAAAACCTAGCTATGTTTGCGTAAGATATCAGGTGTGTAAAATTTGAGGTGATTTAGAGGAGGTCAAAAAATCACCGCTCTACGGAGGGACCATTTGGTCTCTCATTGCAGAAAAGGTCTTTTTTCCCACCACCTCCAAATCATTCTAATTTTGTTCTACATGCTCAAATACATGTGCCAAACATGGCTATGAAAAAAAATTAGAAAAAAAATATTCTACAATGCCTCCTTAAGGTGTAGACCGATGTTTTGATCAGTCATTCTACAGGGCAGTATAAATTCAAAAAAAATTCAAAAAATTATAAAACCTTAAAAACCTAGGTATGTTTGTGTAAGATATCATGTGTGCAAAATTTAAGGTGATTTAGAGGTGGTCGAAAAAATCACCGCTCTACAAAGGGACCATTTGGTCTCACTTAAACCAGTTTTTGTAGAAAAGGTGAATTTTCCCATCACCTCCAAATCACCCCATTTTTGTTCTACATGCTCAAATACATGTGCCAAACATGACTATGAAAGAAATTTAAAAAAAAATGTATTCTACAATGCCCCTTTAAGGTGTAGACCGGTGTTTTGATCAGTCATTCTACAGGGCAGTATAAATTAAAAAAAATCAAAAAATTATAAAACCTTAAAAACCTAGCTATGTTTGTGTAATAAATCGTGTGTGAAAAATTTGAGGTGTTTTAGAGGAGGTCGAAAAAATCACCGCATTACGGAGGGACCATTTGGTCTCACTTAAGCCAGTTTTTGTACAAAAGGTGATTTTACCCACCACCTCCAAATCACCCCAATTTTTTTTACATGCTCAAATAGATGTGCCAAACATGGCTATAAAAGAAATTTGAAAAAAAATGTATTTTACAATGCCCCTTTAAGGTGTAGACCGATGTTTTGATCAGTCGTTCTACAGGTGTCATTCTGAAGATGACCTAAAATGGACCTTGTCTATCGGACGCCGTTTGGGTACGAGCGAAGGGACCGTCGAACCGCATTTTTTTCGACAGCCTTCAAGTGGACCCAAACTTTTTCCATAGGCTTGTACCATCATGAGAAGCATCCATGCTAGGTTTTGTACTTTCTCAACACTGTATGAATTTTCTACCGTTTTCTGGATGAAAACCCCTAAAATACTTTCATGACGTGACGCAACATGCGTATGTTGTCTTAATCCATTGCTATAGATGCTTGCCATGGCTATGGGATGGTGTGTAAAAAATGGGCAATAAATACAAATTTCGTGCATGTGGACAAAAAGAACTTCTTTCGGAGTACCCCTGCCGATAAATCCACGATGAATACAAAGAGACGCGAGTTTATTACAGGTGATGAATCGTATCCATCATGCATATCCTCCAACTAGAGTGCAAGGAAGACCCACGCTAGTAATAGTCAAATAGATGAAGGTATTTAAGCAGGTGCAGGACTTGCTCGGGGGCCGAGGTGGGACTAACTTTTTTTGGATGCGATCATGGCACGAGATCGTCGCGATGTGGGCCAGCCAGCGCTGAAATGCTTGCATGGGTCGGGCTTTGGGGGAGGACGCAGGGCCGATGTGGGAAAGTTACGTGCATGCATGGTGTTGGTAATCATGCTTGCACGAACGAACTCCACAACCTGCCGCCAGCCAGACTCACGGATCGCGCGGGAATATCCGACTGGGGCCCGACAGGCGTACACGTGCGGGGCCCGCACCGATTCTGTCGGTCGGCCTGTCTCCGGGTGACGACGCGCGCGCGTGCGATGGCCCTTCGTCATGCGCTTTGGTGGGGATCCGCCTGCGCTTCGATGCGCCCTGACACCGCACCGATCCCGGAGCAGATCTCGTCAGGTCTGACTCCGTAGATCCCGATGATGATTCGCCAGCACTTTTGTCACGTCGTGTCACATAAAATGTCCGTTTGATTTATTTCCTCCACTGTATTACACCAATTTTTTCCAGTCGCAGTTCTGCATGATCCTGCAGCACCTGGCGCGGGGTCTTCTGCAGTCAGGTACACAACCATCGCTAGCACTACTGCGGCCACATCGACGGCCATGTAGCATGAATGTACATATATGTTCAGAAGTGACTGCATATTTTTTTCCGCAAAGACCTCACAAACAACTATACAGTTGGATATAAACACATGCTTGTCACGTAAAAAATGGCAATCACATTCTAGCAAAAATATTATTAAAAGACCTCCATTCGTGAATGAATTGTTTCATTACTGCAAACGTTCGTACAAAAACAAAAATTGTTGTCTCAAGCTTAAAAAAGTTCAAATAACATTAAGCCTCCTATAGAAGCTCGTCTCCGGTGCCAAAATCCAGTGACTTCTTCGCATTGGTCGTTGGAGTTTGCGTCGGGATTGGCGACGACCCACCTTCTCCCATATTTTTACACGGTACATCAATGTAATCTGAGGAGTCCAGTTGTTCCTGTGCCTCAAGCTCTGTAGCCAGACCCTCCGCCTCCTCCATATCTTGGATGCGCAGTTCCTGTCAAAAATCATACGAACGTATTAGGACAAACTGAAGGATGATGATGCCGTAAAATTGATGTAACATGAAGAGTAGGAACCTCTGAATCCATGTCCGAACACTCATAATCATCTTTCGGTGGACGATTATACACCAAGTACAAATGACATGTCTTGCTGCCGTAAAGAAGGGAAATCATCTTCGCAAAATCACCTGGTCCTGAAATCAGGGACATTCCTTCTGGTAGTTTGCACGCATACTCAGGTAAGAAGTGGTACAAATCTGAATCCTTTTTATAACCAAATCCAGCCATTTTTTTCATGAGAAAAGCGTAGTCCAATATGCCGGGTTTAAACAATCTCATCTCACAGGGTCTTTCGTCATAGTATCCTGTCGGGACATGCGAAAGCTCATAATCCCTATGAATGAAAAATTCCATTACCAACACCTACATACGAGTATCTCTCATCAGATTTAATACATTGCAATCACCAAAGTGCCATACATAATTTTGGATGTGCGTAGCAACATCGCGACAAAGTTACCTTATTATATGGGATGGAATCTTCATTTGTAATGATTTGGGATTGTTCCCTCTCTGGATGCTTAGCCTACATATGAATCGCCGACAGAGAGTAACACATAAATTAAAAATGGTCATACAAAATGTTGGATGTGAATGTTTACCATGGGTGCGAGGTACTTACAGGGGGAGAATTGAAGACATGTTGTTCGAGTGGAGTGTTGTAGCATTCAACGGGTGACAACAACATCGCTAGGCCTTGAGTGTTTGGGGATTGTGCCGTCTGATGCTGCTTGGCCTGCATATGAATAGCTTACACAAAGTTACCCACAAATAAAAACTATTCATACAAAAACTCGGTTGTGAATGTATAGCATCATTGCAAGTTACTCATAGGGGGAGAACTGAAGACATGCTCTTGCGGTGGACTGCTGCGGCATTGAACGTGGGACTGTAACATCGCACGGTCTTCCATAATCTTTCCTTCAATCATGACCCTCCACCATAGCCTTGTAGTCCATGTCCTTGCGCTCCTGTTGCAGCCTAATGTCCATATTGGCACATTCCTACAACACATTGGCGTCCATCTTGACAAGCTTTGTTTGTATAAGGCCGTCGACAACCTTCCGGTCCTTTTGCAAAGTAAGCTGCAACTCCTTGTACGCAAGCTGGAATTTCTTTTCCATGTCCTTGCGGTCCTGCTGAAACTTTTTTCCATCTCTTCACGAATCTGCTTAATCTGTTGAGACATATCAGCACGCTCATCTTTTAGTATCCTGTCAACGTACGCACGTTCTTGTTTGAGTGTCATGTCCATCTCATCACGTTCGTGTTGGACCTTCACGTCCATCTCCCAGCGGGCTTCATGCAACAACCTGTCGTACTCCGCACGGTTGTCATGCATGTGTGAATCCATGGTGCCTACAACACCAGACACTAGAATGCAATTAATGAGATCCAGATTGTCAAAATATACCGATTCTCACTAAAACATCTGACTATTTAAATACCTCGTAATATACAATAGCATGGTATGTGAGACAAACTGAGTGCTGAATTTCCGGCAAAAGCTCTAATATCCTAACATTCGTATTCCTAATTTGCTATGGACAACCTCATCCAAATCAGTCCTAATAATCTAGCAACTCCTTCAACAGTACCTCCTTTACTATACTATTGTGAACAAGTCTGTGTACGACACATCTAAGTGGCTAAATCAAACATCATCCAAATCATTCCTAGTAATGCAACATAGGCTAAAGGTCTAGTAAAGAAACTCCACCGACAAAACAAAATATATCCATAACCAGATCTTATGATCAGCTACCCCTAACAACCAAAATCGCAAAGCTCTTGCGTAAAATTCTTTACTCCAACCTCGTGCAAATCATTCATAGTAATCCAGCATAGCTCAAAGGGCTAGAAAATTAACTCCACCGAGATAATATATCCGTAACCAGATCATATTATCAAGTACTGTGAACTTGCAATCACATATCTCTTCCATAACGACGTTTACTCCAAGTAAAGACAACCACACACAACCTTGCACCCAAACAGTATACCTTCCACGAAAAACTAATCTCCCAGGAAAAAATACCAAAGATCTTGCACACAATATGGCATCTCTAATCTCATCATAACTGCCTTGTTGGTCCAATCAACGGAAAAAGGTATCAACGTTTCAAGAGATGGGAGGAGACGTGGAGGATGAGACATTTTTACTCCGGCGTGGGCGTGGGCGTCTGCAGAGCGATGGCGCGACTCACGGCGACGGCTACGTCAGGAGAACAAAACTTGATGGGGCGGTTATGATTGGAGTGATATGCGCAAAAAAGAAGAAGATGGGAGGGATATGCGGTATGATGGAAGGGTACATATCCGTGTTATGATGATCAATTATATATTTCCAAGTAATGCGCATGGATGGAACGGTATCCGTCCGTGATTTCAGGGTCAGTTAGACGTTTGGAAGATTTGTTAGTTAGCCTATTTAGAGGGAGCATGATCCTCTGGTGCTGGTGTTAGGGTTTGTTGGGCCAGCGGATGAGCGAATATTTTTGACAATAAACATCCCTAGTTCTTCTCTTACGCAAAGGATTAGGGCCATCGTCTGCCATTGCCTCCCTCGCCTGACACCTAATCAACCATGTCGTCGTCGAGCTCGATTAGGTGTGCGCTGAGGGGCTGATCAGTTGCTGTGCCCCTGATCCCTTGCCCTGATTGTGGAGAAATGGTGAGATTCTATCTCTCCAGTACCGAAGAACATGATGGCTGGGTGTTCTACAAGTGCACCACGATGTACAATCTCTTTATACTTTGGGTTGACATTTACTGCTGGAGTAATTTTTTCTACTGTTTCATTAGTGCGGGTTTGATTTGTGTTCATTTGATTCATAGGATTCATGTGATTTATGACGATGGGAACTAGAGTACATGGATCATCTTGTTGGTACAGGTGTCCTTGTTGGTGCTTCTGCCGTTGATGCAATTGCTGCGGCACAGGATAGAAGGGAAGAGACAACGCGCAAAAAAATAGTGGGGAAAGAATGCATGTACCAATAGTGGCAATATTGGAGGCAGGACAAATTACATTCAGAGCATTGTGCCAACCATTATGAAGCACCAAGCTTAAACGATGTTAGGACTAGGGAGACAAATTGTTTTCATGCTGAAGCTGCTGACGGCTAGTGTAATGGTGTTGTGTGTGCTGTGTGTGATGTTGATTGTGAAGAAATAATCTATTTGTGATTGTATCGAGGCGATTATCGTGCTCACCTGTAATAACAGCTTAATAAGAAGAGGTGTTCTTACATGCTACCTCCACCCCCCTTTAACATAAGAGGTAAGAGTAAGAAATAAATCTGACACGATGATTGCATTAAATAGTTGTTTTGATTAATTCTTACCTTCTTAACTGTTATGTTAAAACATGGGGTAAGAGTGAGCATGTTAAAATAGCTCAAAAACGAATGAATAAACCAAGTTCTAAGGAAGGCAATCGAATGAAAAAATGTAAACAACCATTTAAAGTCTTGCACACTATGTTGTGCACGAACACAAGAGTACCATGAAATAGTAATAAAGTACCTCATTACAGCAATGACTTAAAAATCCCTTAATTTATTGTCGCACACTACGTTTTGCAAAAACTACTCGAGAGGCACATCAGGAACATGGGAAACAAACAAATAAATCCCATGATCTCCCAGGTACAACAGCATCAACACCTTGTGTCCTAACAGCAAGAGTTTTTCCTTCTTCATGAACTCGTTCCATTTGTTGACGCAGACACGACCGTCAATATTAGAAATGGTGTATGTACTTGACACAGTAGTGTATGGATGACAAACAATGGTTATGGCACCATATTCATCCATGTCTTCGGGGACAAGATGATGAGGTAGTTTCTGTTTGAACACAATATTTGTTACGTCAACACATCTCAACTTATTGTTAGGTAGTAAATGAAGAACAATTAATTTGGAACAAATCTAAAAACATACTGAAATGACACAAAGTAAAGGAAGAACAATAAAGATGGTTACCGAGAAGTTCTTGTTGCAATGTGACCATGTCAAGGTATGGAGGAATCCATATGCTCTTCCTTGATCATAGTTTCCAGCATCAATGACGCTCCACTAACTTGTCAAGGTTCATCACTTGGCGTATGACATTCTCCATCATTCTCCAGTTGAAGTTTGTCCCCTCAGTTATAGCGACATTGTCAATAATATCTCTTTTCTCATTGGACAATTGGTAGTATGCTACAATATTATAGCACAGACAATTTAGTTTAAAATATTACATATGGTATATGATACAGTTAGAGTAATGATACTTCCAGGAGCAAGAAAGTTGTTTACTTGGATGTATGATAGGCAAATTCCTAGTTGTCACAAGGCTACTTGGTAGTTCCGAGTTGTCAGTACTGAACGTAATCTCCTGACCCACATAAAGCGTGTAAACTCTAACAAATTCCTTCCAAGAATCTCCAGAAATGTATGTCAACTCATTTTCGTTGGTAATCTCACATGGGAACTCAAACCCCTCATTTGTAATGAAACTTGCATCAAAATTCCCATATTTTCCCAAGGGCACTCTGAATTTCTACATGAAATTGTATCTGCTGTAGCAGGGGATTAGCTGAGTAGCATATGTACGATTGTTAATAAATATGAACCTCCTTGTTAATCTAAAGAGTTTGTGCAATCATAGTATGCCAGAAATAGATGACTAGCATAGTAGTTCACTAGTTCTTAACGGTAATATCATATAACCCCATAGAAGATTTAAATTTACATGCACATACACAAAACCAAATTGATCAACTAACAAATCAGCATGCAATATAATTCTTTTTGCAGTAAACATTACAAACGACTGACTGAGTACAGTATTCGTTCAATATTACTGCCTCCGTCCAAAAAATTGTGGACAAAGAATTGTTCATATGGATTTATCTACCAAGATAACATGACTAGATACATCTGTATTTACATGAATCTAAGACTTTAATTTTGGGATCGGATGGAGTACTAAATTTCTCATGATATTTGCTACGAGACAGGTCAGACTGGATCTTACCATGTTGTTTGCAAATCCTGCGCGCAGGGTGACCATACAGAACTCCCTCATCCCATGCTCACCGGGGCACAAACCCTTGGTGTCAAAACAAATGCCACACTGTGAATCGAGATCAATCACATTACGAGTACTGTCTTAAAGATTTGTGCTAACTGTTGAATTCAGATCTGATAGATTCTATAGTGAAAATACTTACCGCACTAATCTTCTTAACCATTTTCGCTCGAAGGTGATCGGCACGAAACAATGCCTCGTAGTTCGATGGTCCCACTAGCGCAGGTAGGGACGTGAGGAGGAGGCGGCGAAAAGAGCAGTCACGTCCGACCCCTCACCTGACAGTGGCGGTGGCGGTGGCCGGAGATTTCGATAATGCGCATAAGCCCAGTGTCTCCAATATGATCTTGGAGCGGACATGGTTATTGTAGGAGGCCCCAATGCCGCGGGTAGTTATGAGGGAGGCGGTGCAATCACGGGATTTCGTGAGAGGTGGTGTGCGTGAGATATGGGATCTTCTAACATATATCACCATGATTAAAAAAACATTATGTTGTGCTAAAAATACATTTTGTAAGGGCTGAACTAGGTTTTTGGTTCCAAACAAGTATGAACGATATATAATTCCAAATTTGGCCTTGTCCATTTTCCAAATATGTTTCACTACATGCCATGACCAAGGCAAGCAAGCATGCAAAATGATTTTCAATTTAGCCAAGTTTTTCATTTTGTATAATTTTTTCGGTCGAAAATGCCCGAATGTGGCCACACGTGACAAAACTTGCAATCATTGCCGAAAATGGTTCAAACTAGGCATGGGGGCCTACAATGGCCCTGAATTCTGACCATCTGCTCGTAGAGGGTGCCAGGCTCAGCCGGAAGGGCGCGTCTCGGGGAACCTCCATGTTCACACCATCTTCAAATGATGCCAACTTTATTTCATGGCCTCCCATGAACAAATGAAGCATGCATGCACACTGGTTTTAAGTTTTACTAGATTTTCCCTTTTCTTCAATTTTTTCGGTCATAAATGCCCGAAAAATGGCCGCAATTGCCAAAACTTGCAAATTTTGCTGAAACTCGTTTAATGTTGTCCTGGAAGCCTAAAATTGTAACCTTTTCCATGGCATGACATAAATTGGGTTCATTTCACATGTTGCATGATCTACTTCGTTCGTACAGTCGACAGTGTAGCACGAAGGTTCTGGATGGAGGTAGTGGATGTACCTCATAGACTCCATGGATGGAATCCAGTTTGAACCAATGTTCCAACTTGGTATGGTTTGTCAATTAGGTCCACCCTAAGGCAAAGAAGCTTGAAGGCATCATGTGCTACCCCTTTCGATGGATGTCTAGGGGGGTAGACCGTCTGGGAGCTGTTTACAGGTTTTTTTTCGTTAGAAAAATGGAAAAACATGAAAATGATGTGTAACCTTCAAAGCACTGTGCATGCATGCTTGATTTGGTCATGGGATGGCATGAAAATAACTTGGAATCCTATGTACATGGTGTATTCAAGGAGGAAATGGTTCAAACTAGGCATGGGGGCCTACAATGGCCATGAATTCTCACCACCGAAAATTTGGGTTGACTTAAGATATGTGAAGAAACCATCGAGTATTTTCGGAGGGTGCTAGGCTAGCCCAGAAGGGCGAGTCTAGGAGCACCTCCATGTTAACACCACATACAAATGATCCCAACTTTTTTTCATGGCCTCCCATGAGCAAATCAAGCAAACATGCCAAATGGTTCTCAGTTTAGACAACTTTTCCATGTGTTGGGATTTTTTTTATTGAAAATGCCCGAAAACTGGCCCCACGTGACATTACTTGCAAACTTTACTTAAAATGGTTCAAAATTGTCATGGAGGCCTAACATGACCATGAGTTGTTACCCCAAAATTTTGAGTTGATTTAAGATAGGTCAAGAAACCAGCATGTGCTCTCAGAGGATGCCATGTTAGCCCCAGGAAGGGTGTGGAGCACGTCCGTGATTACAATATCTACAAATGATGCCAACTTTATTTCATGATCTCCCATGAGCAAATCAAGAATGCATTCACAATGGTTTTCAATTTGGCCAACATTTTCAATCCTTTTGCAATTTCCAAGCGAATAAGAACAATAAACATCGCATGCATGTTGTACCCCCTAGACACCCATCGAAAGTGGGTGCCACATGATGCATTACACTTTGTTTGTCTTATGGTAGACCTAGTTGACACACCAAGCCTAGTTGGATTGAAAACATAAAGGGGGCAGTACTGGGCCAGCAGCAACAACCAAGCAGTGCATCAGATCCTCAGCATCTTGGCCGGACAAGGAGGCCTCGGGAGGTAGAACGGCAGATGCCCCTTCGCATACTTCCCGAGGAAGGCACCAAAGGCAGCATGTTTAGCCTGGACGTGGGGCTGATGGTTCCTCCCCATACCACGGCCGATACCGGTGCCATGCATGATCAGGCTGTCATAGTCATTCTTGATCCTCGCGCAGCAGAAGGGGTAGGCTGTGTCGCCGTAAAGCCTGTTGGGGCCGCTGCAGTACGGGATTTCCCCATTCCGCAACCTCCTGAGGATGTAGCGGCTCTTGCTGTCGCTGCTCTCCTTGCTATCATCCACGTCTTCATCATCTTCCTATGTATTAGTTGACCCACAGCTAAGTCAGATTAGGAATACCGAAATATAGCATTTCATACGAGTAGCAAGTACATTATAAAAGTAGGAATACAAAAATATGATCAATCAGATGATTGACACAACATGTACGTCATGTATTGCATTATATGTTGATGTATTCTTCATTTTCTTTCTTGTTCTTTTCTTTGCTTTGCATGCGTAGCTGTTCTCCCCTCTAAAGAACTACTCCTATTTGTACAATCTAAGTTGACAATTAACTAAAGGGTTCAGGTTTTAGGGTTGGACAAAGCCTTTTACTGCATCCAAGCACATATTTTATTTCATGAATTATGTACAAAAAAAGAGAAATTTTAGATTGAGGTACATCGGGTGCGAACATAATAAATTATGGATTTAATTACTGATCTTTGTTGCTAAGAATTACATAGGGTGCGTACATAAGAAACTCTGCAATGAATTACTGATCTTTGTTAAAGGGCCATTTACATTTGTGCCCCTAACTTGATCCCACTACTCAGATTTGCCCCTAATTTTGAAGGGTGCTCAAATTTGCCCCTCTGCCGTTAGGTGTCCTTATAGAACTACCCTTCTGCGCCGTTACCGTCCGGTCAAAGGGCTTTGATCGTCTTGAAAAAAATAGCAAAAAAATTCAAAAAAATCTAAAATTTTGTGGGATCGAAGATAGTTAGGTGCGCAAGGTGCGTGCAAATTTTCGTGATGTTTAGACATACCAGGAGCGCATGCCAAAAGAAAACAATAAATCTGTACACCTATGAATAGTAAATTCAAAAAAAAATAGCAAGAAAATTAAAAAAATTATGAAATTTTTTGGCATCCAAGATGATCGGTGTCGCAAGGTGTGTGCAAAATTTTGTTATCAAATGGCGTGCGAGGAGCTCTAGCAAAAAAAAAACAAAATAGTGTATTTTTTCAAAGTTTTTTCCGAGCCATATTTTGTTTTTTTCTCCAGAAGCTCCTACAATGTCCAAACACAACAAAATTTTGCACACACCTTGCGCAGCCAAGCATCGTAGATGCCAAAAAATTTCATATTTTTTTGAATTTTCTAGCTATTTTTTTGAATTTACTGTTCATGGGCGTACATATTTACTGTTTTTTCTTTGCCATGAGCTCCTAAAGTGTCAAAACAGTATGAAAATTTGCACGCACCTTGCGCACTTGAGTATCCTCGATCCCACAAAATTTCAGATTTTTTTGATTTTTTTTGCTTTTTTTTTTGAGATGGTCAAAGCCCTTTGACGCCCTTTGACCGGATGGTAACGACGCAGAAGGGCATTTCTATAAGGGCAACTAACGGCAGAGGGGCAAATTTGAGCACCCTTCGAAATTAGGGGCAAATCTGAGTAGTGGGATCAAGTTAGGGGCATAGATGTAAATGTCCCTTTGTTAAAGGAGTAGTATCGATTGCAATCACTAAATGTCTTCACAATATAGCTGTATGGCTTCATGATTTTCATTAAATAAACAAGTTCTTCTGACAACTAAATAAATGTACTGTTTACTAGGTCTCAACAGATTTAGTAATTAGATTGAAAATGAGATGCATAGTCCACTTTATTATAGGGAAATCATGAATCAGATAGAAAAAGTTTGCACTGTTATGGTATGGAAGATTCTATAAGAAAGGAGATACATAGTGCTATCAGGTTTGTACATAAGGAGCATTGTGCTTAAGCTTAGTAATGGAATATTCTATATAGTAAGAATGCAAGAGAAAATCTTGTTGCTAGAATTATACTATATACTATTGCATGGGCTTTACATGCATGATTACTGATTTGGCATAGTTGCATGGATTGATTTCTGCAAGAGAAGAACTAATGGGTGTTTGTTGTTAATGGCAAGCAGTGGCCCTAAATTGTTACTACATGCATCAGTACTGACCAGATGCATGACTCGATGATGTGGCACAGTTTCATGCATACCAAAACCAGATAATGGGTTGCCACTATTCAAGAACGGAGCATAGTTTCATGAATAGCAAAACCATATAATCGAGGAACAGAGCATACTTGTAACAGGGGTTCTACTGATTTAAACTCTTCGTCGTTGATACTCTTTTTGATACTAGCGAGGCACACGTGCATTGCACGTGAAAGCAATAGTTAATGTCAATTCTTTCAGAGGCATTTTACATTGCTATGCTACTGTAGCAATGGAGTTTTTTTGTGTGTGTTTTCTTTAATAAAGTGATAATGTTTGTGCATATTATGCATTCAGATTCACAAAGTTAAAGTATCAAAGATTCTAGAACAATGGAGAAACATAGTGCTATGAGGTTTGTGCATAGGGGGCATTGTGCTTAAGCTTAGTAATGGAATATTCTAGATAGTACGCATGCTTGGCAATTTTTTCCAGTAAATAAGATATCGAATGGCCAACAATGCTGGGATTTGCCATCTGCAGCAAATATTCAAAGTTGTTTCCATAGTATGTGCTTGAAAAGTTACCATTTATAGAAGCTTAAGCACCGTTGCTCAATATTTACTGTTGCATGTCAAGTTGTCATGTAATTATTAGAACTACATAGCAGGCATATTAATCATTGATCCTCTTGTTCACTGTCAGGAAATAAACAAATTTGTGTGTACAATTTGATACCTAACAAATCCACCATTTTGTACATCAGAACTGATTGATAATCGGTTTCAAAATCATATTCTTAGTAATCTTCACAAAATAAATCCACGCACGGAGGTATTTTAGGCCTCCATGAGTATTGTTCCATGCCAACTTTCAAATTGAAGGGGGTTTCCTTCCAAATCTACCAAACAACTTGTACTAGTCCTAACCCTAAGGGAGAGATCCAAACAAACATAACCTATCTGGGCGAAATCTAATCCGTGCTGCATGCAATTTAGGAGAAAACCCCATGGGAGAAAACTCCAAAAAAGAGTAGTAGAAAAGAACAGAACAGAGTAGTACCTCCGGGAGCTCGTCGTCGACCTCCTCCTCGAACTCGACGGCCTCGTCCTTCACTTCCTGAGCGGCGACCTCGGCCTTCTCGTAGTACTTGTCGATGAGCTCGTACTGCTCGCGCTTCCGCTTGGCCCACTGCTCCTCCAGATCCACCGCCACCTCCTCATCGACCTGCTCCCCGACCGCAGGCTCGACCGCTGCGACGGCGGCCGGAGCAGTCACAGCAGACGGTGCCCCACCTCCCATCGCCGCAATGGCACCCACGGCCGCGCCAACCGCGGCGGCGATGAAAGCAGGCTTCTCCAGTGCTTGTACCGCTACGTCCTTCTTCACCGCCGTGGCTTCACGGCTGGCCTCCATCTTCCGACGACGAAGGGCAAGGGAGGTGGTTGCTGGCTCATAGGAGGTAGGGTTCGAGGGGGAGAGTAGAGGGTTTTTGCTGATTTGGGGAAGAAAAGCAGGAGGGGTGGGGGAGTGGGGGAGACGCGGGTGGGTGAGGCGGCCTGTATTTGGCGTGGGTGGACGTTTGGAGTTACCGAGGCTAGACGTGTGGCGTTGTGCGCTCGTGCACGCCCCCTCCTCTTTCCTTTTGTATTTTTTTCCTGAATTTATTTTTTGACCTGTGGTGGAGCACAGAAGGTGGGATACTGACATGTTTTGATCAGTCATTCTACAGGGGCATTATAAAATCAAACAAATCAAAAAATTATAAAACCTTGAAAACCTAGCTATGTTTGTGTAAGATATCATGTGTGCAAAATTTGAGGTCATTTGGAGGAGGTCAAAAAAATCACCGTTGTAGAAAAGGTGATTTTTCCCACCACCTCCAAATCACCCCAATTTTGTTCTACATGCCCAAATAGATGTGGCAAACATGGCTATGAAAGAAATTTGAAAAAAATGTATTCTACCATGCCTCCTTAAGGTGTAGACCGATGTTTTGACCAGTCATTCTACAGGGCAGTATAAATTCAAAAACAAATTGAAAACTTGTAAAACCTTGAAAACCTAGCTATGTTTGTGTAAGATATCATGTGTGCAAAATTTGAGGTGATTTAGAGGAGGTCGAAAAAATCACCGCTCTACGGAGGGACCATTTGGTCTCACTTAAGCCAGTTTTTGTAGAAAAGGTGATTTTTTCCCACCACCTCCAAATCACCCCAATTTTGTTCTACATGCTCAAATACATGTGCCAAACATGGCTATGAAAGAAATTTTAAAAAAATGTATTATACAATGCCTCCTTAAGGTGTAGATTGATGTTTTGATAAGTCATTCTACAGGGAAGTATAAATTCAAAAAAATAATTCAAAAACTTGTAAAACCTTGAAAACCTAGCTATTTTTGTGTAAGATATCATGTGTGCAAAATTTGAGGTGATTTAGAGGAGGTCACAAAAATCACCGCTCTACGGAGGGACCATTTGGTCTCACTTAAGCCAGTTTTTGTAGAAAAGGTGATTTTTCCCACCACCTCCAAATCACCACAATTTTGTTCTACATGCTCAAATACATGTGCCAAACGTGGCTATCAACGAAATTTGGAAAAAATGTATTCTACAGTGCCTTCTTAATGTGTAGACGGTCTTTTGATCAGTCATTCTACAGGGCAGTATAAATTCAAAAAAATCAAAAAATTGTAAAACCTTGAAGGGTTGATCTCTTTCATAAGCACAGAAAGAATATGAATGTTTTCTATTTGTCAGAAGTTTATATATTTTATACTGGCTTGGTGAAACTCAGGTACATACCTCCGACTTTACCTCAAGGGGACAGTGTAAACTTCATTTTAGCTGAAATTCCTTTGATAATCATGTGTATTACATGTAAGTGAGCATGTATACAAATTAGGAGGTTATTTCAAGAAGGTAAAAAAATTGACATGTGACATATGCAAAAAATAAAATAAAGTAAAAATTAAAAAATGCCCGCCTACTAGCTAGCTAATTCACATAACACGTCCTGCATACGACTAGAAACCCAACCAGATATGGGCCAGGACGCAGGCCCGTGGTGCATGAATCCCTGCTGCTAGTAGGCCCCATGGGGCAGGGAGGGACTAGGTTAGATAATGCACTGTCTGCTTTAGAGAGGGACTTGAGAGAGATCTCTCAGCCGGGTATATAAACCGGTGCGAGCTCCTCTCGCATGGCGAGGTGGGACTAAACTCCCACCACCATTCGGCTGTGCCCGGCACGGCTCTGGCTTGGGCCCAATTCGGGTGGGCTGTCCTAGGCCAGCCTCACCCGCGCGCTGAAATATTTCACTTCCTATTTCCTAATATTCTTTTTTGTTCTTTATTGTCTTGTATTTAACTTATTAATTCCAATATTTCTTATCTTTATATATTTACAATATTTTAAAATCAAATCTCTTTTTTTATTTCTTCTGACAGTTTTAAAATCCAAAAATGTAAGAAAAATGTTGTGTTCTATTTCACTTCTTCATTGTAATAATTCTTTTCTTTTTAATATTCGAAATATTTTTAAATCAATTATCTTTTTTCTCTTTTATTTATTCTGATAGATTTTACATTCAAAAAATGTAAGATAATATGTTGTATTTTATTTCACTTCTTAATGCACAGAATACTTATATGCTAGCTACTACAAGTTTTGAGAATGCATATCTCATACTACTAAAAGTTGAAGTCTGAAATTCATAGAATACTTATATGCTAACTACCGCAAGTATATGAGATTCAAAACACAACAGAATCTCTAATTTAAAAAAACTACAAACATAAACTACTGACAGAAGCATAGAAACTGCTGATGACAGGAAAGGATCCATCCCTCCCACCCACCCAGTAGCTCACGCAAACAGTATTAACCGAGCACAAGCGCCACGCAAGAACCATTTTTTAGTGCACTACATATTACATGACCCTAATAGACAAGACATAAAAACAAAGCAGAACAGGCTTTTCTATAGAAAGAGATTGTCTTCAGATGCTTCCAGCATGTCCAGCCTTAAGGATGAACCAGCGTTGGCACCCCTATCCTCCATGCATGTGTAGTACATCTGAAGATCTCCCTCGCAACCTGCTCAACTTCTCTTACACCCGCCGTCATGCGCCTTATTTTTTCTTGGTTTTTCTGCAACACATTCCAATCGTGTGAACTTTAAATGAAGGTATTAATAGGAACACAAATATCAACAGCCTCATATGTTTGGCCACTGAATTGAAGCATAATTTAGGTCCTGTTTGTTTGGGCTTTTGCTTCTGCTTTGGCAGCTTTTCCACTTTGGCCAAAAAGCCATAAAAGCTCTTAAATAGGTGCTTTTGGGGCTTTTAGGGCTTTTGATGAATCAATATAACAATATTTAGCTCCAAAAGCCATAAAAGCTCCAAAAACACCTATTTAGGAGCTTTTGTGGCTTTTTGGCCAAAGTGAAAAAGCTACAAAAGCAGAAGCAAAAGCCCAAACAAACAGAGCCTTAGATAACTGGACTATTCAGAAATTTAAACTATCATTGGCTTAATGTTTGGAAGCTTGCAGATAATTGAAGCATAATTCAGATGCAGGAAGATTGAATGTTTGGAACTTGCAGTATAGCTTTCATTGCCACATTCTAAATTTGGCAGATAGCACATTCCTAGCTTATTCTATATATGGAAGTGCTGCACATGGGCACATGATAGTTTCAACATGGAGCAGCAAAGTAACAGTGCAACATCAAACATAGGAGTAGCATCAACTACAGAGATAACTAACAAATTACAGTTTCACCATAACTTCAGCATAAATTCAGTTTCAGCATAGTAGCAGCAAAGCAACAATGCAGCACAATTTCAGCATAACTTCAGTTTCTAAACCACAAACTATAGTTCACCGACATACCACAAATTAGATAGCTTTTATGCTGAAATATACCAGCACACCTAACTTAGATAGCCTAGGGTTCTTCACTACAACATAGCATACCAAAATACATAACTTATATGCTGACATATATACTTAACAGCATACCAAACTACAGCTTCACATCTTCTTCAGGTTCCCTTCTTCAGCACCTTCAGGCGGTCGGAGCATCGCACTGCCGTTGCACTGGCTCCTGCAACCTCTCTCGCATTGTTCTTCTGCACCTAGGCCACCACCTCCTCCTCCTCCACCTTGACGATGTCAGGGATATCCGGAAGGAGCTCGACGTTGATGGGCATATTCTTGTCACCCACGATTGGGACCGGCACGACCATTTGTACTGTGTCCTCCTCGCCGTCTTCCTCGTCATCAGGGAGTACCACAACTTCCTCCACATCTTCCTCCTCCTCGTCAGAGACGACCAGCGTAGGCACGCGGCGAACCTGGTAGTCGGGGTTGACGGGCGCTGGGATAGCAAGCAGGACATCCTTGTGGGTAACGCGCTCCGCCCTCGACGCGATGCGCTCAGTATACGACGGCTGCGGCATGGTGGTGGAGTGGTACATCCACCACCTTGCGCGCTGAATAGGGTCAGCGCTCAGCATCACCTCCCGCATTGCCCATACAAGGAGGACGGCCGGCGGCACGCCGCGGCCATCGGGGAAGGCACGCTTCTTCTCCGCGGTCGTCAGCACCTCCCTCAGCCCGCGCGCGTGGTTGACCAACATCTCGGTGATGGGAATCCAGCTGGACACCTCCCTCAGCTGCGCGCGCCACACCGGATCACCGCCGGCGAGGTCCTCCATCACTTTCTGCCATCCTAGGCTGCTCTGCATGGCGGCGGTGGCTGGCGAGGCTTTCGAAGGGGTGGGGATTGGGGAGGGGAGTTCGAATCGACGCCGAGTGGGAGTAGGGCGAGTAGGCGGTGGGGAGGTAAGTGGGCGGTGGGTGAATGGCAGTCAGGTGGGCCATGGGCAGGGGCAATATACAACAAATTTAGGTAACTGCATGTCATCAAGTTCTCTACTCGTAGCACACTGGCATAGCACACTACATGTCCTGGGTTCGAGCCCCAGGCAAAACATTTTTTTGTTTCTTCTTGTTTTAATTAGGCAAAACAATATTTTTTTTCTTGTTTTAATTATTTCAGTATGTACCTGTGTGTATTGAAATATTTCAGTATCATAAATTCTAAGTTTCCATAAACTCCAGAATGTAGCATAAATGCCTATTGTCATAAGATTCGTATCACTTCAAAAAGTAGCATAAACTCCAGAAAGTAGCATAAAAGAACATTTCATCAGCATCCACAACAGCTTAACTAGGTCATACTTATTTCAATTAAACCATCCTCTTATTCACCCCTACTACCCAACCATAAAAATACATCATATACTAATAGGGAATACCAGTTGGGAAAGTTTATATCAAAGTGATTCTGCTAGCACTGCCCAACAAAGTACCCTGCCAAGTACCACATTTTCTCTCCATTTTCTCTCTAAGAGGTTTCCAATGCTAATTTTTAGTTGTTTTTTTTATCATTAGGAAGCTCTAAATATTTTAAAGGGAAATCACCTACAGGGCAAGTGAATATCTTTGAATATTACATTTTATTTTTTGCAGCCTCCCCAGTATACATAAATATGAGCAACACATCTATATGACAAGTATTACTGAAACAGGGTGAAACACAGATTAATAGCATCAAGCCTACTTTCAACTGCTCAAACAATACAACAACAATAGCAAAGACTTTTGTCCCAAACTAGTTGGGGTAGGCTATCAACTGCTCAAACAATCAGTACGCAAAATGAGAAAATCATGCAAATGACATGTACATGCTGTACACAGTGAGTAACAAAACAAGTACATGAGATGTAACCTAAATCACGACATTACTGACATTTCTAGGTTTGAAATTTTGCAACAAAAAATTGTGGCCTAAGATGAAAGTTGCCTTATTTCGTGATTTGTTATACTACCATCAATGGCATAAACATTGACAATCATATTGATGCTTATTTGACATATATCATTACTATAATGTGGATTTAACTTATATGGTATGCATTAGAATATACGTAAATTACCCAAAATTGCACTACTGAAATATTTCAGTGTCTTCCTGTCTCTACTGAAACTGCAATACTGAAATATTTCAGTGTCTACCATTGTGTACTGAAACTGCACTACTGAAATATTTCAGTGTCTACCATTGTGTACTGAAACTGCACTGCTAAAATATTTCAGTGTCTACCTGTCTCTACTGAAACTGCACTACTAAAATATTTCAGAGTGTACCAGTGAGTACTGAAACTGCACTAGTGAAATATTTCATTGTCTACCTGTCTCTACTGAAACTGCAGTACTAAAATATTTCAGTGTCTACCAGATTGTACTAAAATTCAACTACGGAAATATTTCAGTTCATACCAGTGTTTACTGAAAATGAAGTATTGAAATATTTCAGTGTCTACAACTGTCTACTGAACTTGCAGTATTGAAATATTTCAGTGTCTACAACTGTCTACTAAACTTGCAGTATTGAAATATTTCAGTGTCTACCCAGAGTCTACCACTGTAAAACTGTGTACTGAACTTGCATTACTGAAATGTAATTTATTCTTTCCAACTAACAAAGCTGCCATCCAGAGGCTATGGATTGAAGTAGACACGTAGCAAGAACGTATTGCAGAGAATGAAATTAACCAAGTGGCAAGTAATGATTGGTGCTCTTACCCTGAACATAGAAGCTACCGCCGCCGTTCAGACTAGGAGAGCGGCGAGGGAAGTGTGGAGAACGGCGGGGAAGCGACGTCGCGACAACTTTCCTCCTCCTCCTCCTGCGCTTCAGAATCTTCGTTGACTCAGTTGGTGGCTGCACAATCACCAACGGCACCTCGTACAGGGTGGCTTGCTGATCCTCTGGATGCTCTACCCTGGATCTGTACGCCCACCACCTCCGCCTGACCCACTCCTTGGGCGAATCCGCCTGCTCCATCGCCCAGAGAAGGACCTCGATGTACTCCACCGGTACTGCGGGCGAGGGCCAGAGCGCCAACTTCTCAGTTTTAGTCATATGCTTGATCATGGCCTGTGCCGTCTAGTTCATCTACCGTCTGTTGTCAAACCAAGAAAATATATCGCTCAACCTGGCCATCTTGACCTGGTCACCGCCAGCGATCTGCATGATATTCTCCTCCATCAGCATGGCAAAGTTGGCCTTATCGCCGCCGACGAGCTGGTCGGTCTCCTATTCCATCAAGGTTCTGGCTTGGTTGGGAGAGGGGGGGGTGCGGATGTGGAAGAGGAGACGAGCAAAGTTGCGGCGGCGAGAAGGAGGAGATGGCTCCGGTGGATCTGGAATGCAGGAGCGGGAAGGAGATGGCAGCAGTTGTCTAATGGCGATGGAAGAGGATAGGGCCCTGGCGGCGGTTCTGCATTGGATGAGAGGGGCGGCGGGGGGTGAAATTTTCCCATGACTAAAATGCCCCTAGATTAAAATCTCTCCCCACATTGTCATTAGTACCGGGCCTACTAGTTCCAGTACTTTCGAATACTTTGATCCGAGTACTACCCAGTACTACGTATATGTTTACCGTTAGATTTTGAGCAACGAACAGCTCCAAAAAAGCCTAACCACTGTAAAACTTCACTTTTTAGGTGTGTCGGACTTTTAACAAAAACCAGCAAAATATCAAGAAAATCGTGTGCAAACAAGGAATCAAATCTTTGACCTTGAGCCGCCGCACGCCTAAAGGCCCAATAACAACTGTGCTACCTATAATTTGTGATTTTAACAATGGACTACTTGCGAACCAACCTGTAGAGTGAAATCTGGAAGCTTGCGGTTCTTGGTAAAATAAAAATATTTTGTTGGAGGGCTCTTCATGCGACACTCTAGGTGAAAGCTATACTTGTAAATTGCCACATAGGGACAGATCCCTTATGCCCCATGTGCCATAATCATCTCGATGATATTTCACATATTCTCTTTGAGTGTTTGCCGGCTCAACACCTTTGGAAAGAACTAAAGCTTGAAGAGCGGATTATGACATCTTTTGCTGTAGACAGATCAGGTCCAGAAATGATGGAAGAATTTCTTGAATCATCATGAGATCAGTACCGTGGTCTCCAAAATGTGGGGGTGACTGAGGTGATAGCTATAGCCTGTTGGTACTTGTGGTGGATCCGTCGTCAAACAACACATTCAGAAAAGGTTCCACCTACTGCTAATTGGATGATGTCTATCTTGGCGTTATGCAATGCTTATGTGAAAGCTAATCAAAGGTGTACAACAAGAGAGGTTGAGAAGTGGAAGAAACTAGGTATGGATCAACTGAAACTGAACGTTGATGCTTCATACCATAGTGACATAGGTATGGGCGCCACTGCAGCAATGATTAGGGATTCTCGTGGTAAATTTATGGCCGCGGTGTGCTCATTTATCCCTTATGCGTCTGAAGCCTCTACATTGGAAGCATTGGCCATGAAGCAGGGTCTGTCCTTCATTTCTTCTTTGGGTATCAACCAAATCATTGAGGAATCAGATTCTTCTGAGGTTATTAATGCTTTCACAAACACTACATGGTGGAATGAAAGTGCCCCCATCTTTGCTGATTGCATGGACTTGATTGCTTCTATTGGGAACGTCCACTTTCGTCATTGCTTGGCGGAAAATTCTGTCACTCACGAGATTGCTAGGCATAGTTTTGAGAACAATTTTTCCTGTAATTGGGTCGATGAACCTCCAGATTTTATTCTGGAACATCTCATGAATGATGTAAGCCTTATTTGAATTTCAATAAAGTAAGCCATGATGGCGTTTCCCTAAAAAAAAACTGTAGTTTTATGGTTAGAGGGACAGTGGTATCCCTAGCCCACCAGGGTTCAAGTCCTGGTGCTCACATTATTCCTGGATTTATTTCAGGATTTCCGGCGATGTGCTTTCAGTGGGAGGAGACATTGCCGTCGACGACGAGGCACCTACGATGACTTCGTAAATCTCAAGATGATGTGTCGGCTTAGTCTCTCGGACGTGCTCATAGGGGTAGGGTGTGCGTGTGTGCATTCATAGGGGTGAGTGTATGCGCATATGTATGAGTGCTTGCGTCTGTACTGTGTTAAAAAAACAATGGACTACTTTGGCTAAAAAAAACAATGGACTACAACCAATATTATATGTATTCATTCAATCAAAGGTCATTTTTTAAAATAACTTAAATATTTTGGGTTTTTAGTCGCTATTGAACAAGCAGAACCACCGTCCGATTGATGAAAACCTAAACGATAGTGTCACTAGTTTGATTGCCTGTCCGGTTATTAAACTATGCCCGCATCAACCGCCACGTTCGTTTAAAGCTTGTCCCTCATGGGCCCCACTATGTGAATCTTATATCTTCGCTAGAATTGTACCCTGAGGCCTCATCCGGTTTTTAAGGCATGTCAGTCTTTTAGCAAAAAAGCATTGAAAGAAACAATGCAAGTAGGTTGGGTCGTTGGCCATGACAAAGCTGCTGCTGCGGGTAGAAATGGGGCAGCGAAGCTAATTTCGTTCGTCTGGAAGATGTAGGAATTTAGCGAGGTGCTTGCATTGCAAGGGAAGCCCAAAATCAAGATTTAACACCTGAGTTGCATCAGCATCGTTCTCGCGATTTCAACGATCCCAAGGACGTCGAAAACAGAGTTCGGTTGAGGAAGTTATGGTCGGTTTGCCGAAGGGTCCACAGGGTTCGATGACATCCTGTACGACCGTGGCTAGTCGTCCCAGGCCCAGACAACTCTAAAAGTTTCTCTTTGAGAGACGGGGGTTGTTCACCTATTTCATCCTGTTGCGGTGGAACATGACCACCTATTGGGCAATCAACCCCTTTGTGGTTCGGCAAGGGGGAGGGTCACGTTGCGCAAAGAGCGGAGGCCATGGAACAGCATGACAATGGTGACGCTGGTGATTTTTACCCAGGTTCGGGCCGCTGGGAAGCATAAAACCCTACTCCTGCTTTGGTGGATTGATGGAGGGACCGTGAAGAACACGCGGCGCTCAAGCCCGGCAAGGTTGCCTCGGGGAGAGCAGCTACGCGCATATGAGTACACCAGGGTCCGAATCCTTTCTAAGGTTGCCACGGCCCTCCTTTTATAGGCTAAGGGGTTACCACAATGGCAAAAATGTCATTACCTACTGATTAGATAGCCAACAGTGCTATCATACCTAACTCTGGCAGTTAGGACAAAGTGCATTAAATGCACTACTAGGTGTCACGCTGAGGATGCAGCCCGGCAAGCCTGTCGCGCTGCTAAGTCATCTTCTGCATGCCTGCTTGACACGCGTCTGGACGGGTATCATATAGAGGTAATCCTTCTTCCAAATGGCTGCCACATGCCAAATGACAGCCACTTAATCATCTGGGGGCTCGACACCACACCGATGGATGACTTGCGTTGCGATGCGGTGGAGCAGTGGAGTCTTGGTGGGGAGGTTCGCCATCAGCGGCCCCGGCAAGCCTGCCGGGCGAACGTTGGATTCGTCCTCAGGGCGGCCTCGACCTGACCAGGCTCGCCTGCCCGGCAAGGGAGGCTTTCCCTTAGTGATATCCCATTGCTTTGGCTTGACTTGGTCTTCTTGATACGCCCTTTGATCCCTTAAAGAGCTTTTTATCCTGCTTGGTTTTGTCTTGGATGCTTGGTGCTGTTTGCTTCCTTGCCATCGTGCCATTGTACAGTACGGGAAACATACGTGAAGGTTTGTTGCACCGACAGGAGCCCCCAGGCCTGGCCCAAACGTGCTGCCGAGCATCATTGGGGTAGGTCCTATCATGTACACAGGCAGGGCACTTGTGATGATAGTCTCCTCTTCCTTGATATTTTCTTTGCTTCTTCATTAACCTGTGCTTGAGTCAGTTTCCAGTTTTCCCGTGCGTCGTGCAAGACATCGTGGGGGAGGTTTATGCCATGATTTGTGGGCCGCCCACGTCCCACGCCTTCGCCCGCGCACTCTCGATCTTGTCAGGCTGCGTCCCGCGGGCCCTGAAGAGGTCAGGCTGAGCTTCTGCCTAGGCACTCCTTTTGCCCCCTTTGTCTCCTCTTGTAGTTCCTAGGAGGAGAGGGACAAGAAAGGGATTACGGGGCACTTATCTTTTTCAAATGAAAATATGTAGGCATTTGCCAAATTTTAGTCTCAAATATGTAATTTCTTCTATCCATGTTTGTACTCTGTATGGTCTGTACTTGTTTATCGGCATAACAATGAAAAAAGACGGGCTTGCTGGGTACTTGTGCATGTACTACATCCATGTAGAGGAGGAGTGCCTCTATACTTTTAAGTAAACAAGTTTTCTCCAGCAAGCTATCTTGTCGGGGTCTTCCGTTTGTTGCTACAGGGCTTGGCCTGCCGGGCCCAAAAATATGGAAGGGAACCAGCCCCTTGTCGAACCTTCTCTGTCAAATGCCATTCAACCATCCCGACCGAAGTAACGTTCGAATTGGGGGATGGGAGCACAAATGCTTTGAAGGTGACAGGGTTTTTCTATGCACAAGTTTTCTTCTTACAGAGATGTGTTCATGGACAGAAAGAAACTTATCTGTTTGGCTTGTCGGAGATCGATATGTAGGCTTGTTTCCGTCTCTTCTCTTTGGGATCGAACCCATGGCAAGAGCCCTGCAGTTAGTGCAGAGGAAAACATGGCAACATATGACCTCATCTACATGATCATGGCAAATGTATGCTAATCTAATCATGCATGCAGGTTTTTAGGGCGCCAGCGCTTCATTTTATTGTCTGTGCTCAGGGCCTGCGCATAGCTTTGTACAAAGGGTTACATGCGCATCGGCAAGGCTTGTACAAAAGGGTGGCTGCCGGGCAGGGCCCGACAGCCACGCCTTATGGGTAGAACTGACGAAGATGCTCAATATTCCATGAGTTTTGCAATTGAATGCCATCTTCGGTCGCCAGACGGATTGCGCCAGGGTTGGTGACTCGTACCACCCAGTAAGGGCCTTCCCACTTCGGCGTCAACTTGTTGGTACCCTTGGTGGATTGAACACGCCTAAGGACAAGGTCGCCTTCCTCAAGGCTCCGGGCATGAATCCTGCGGCTGTGATAGGGGCGCAGGGCTTGCTGGTAGCATGCAGCACGCACAATGGCCCAGAGACGGTTCTCCTCAAGGAGCATGGCATCGTCATGCCGTTGCTGCTCTTGCTCTACTTCATCGTAGGCAAATACTCGAGGTGACCCGTATATGAGTTCCGTGGAGATAACTGCTTCTGCCCCATAGACTAGGGAGAAGGGAGTCTGGCCGGTAGCTCGATTTGGTGTCGTACGGAGGGACCAAAGAACCACCAGTAGCTCGTTGATCCAGCGTCTGCCGCACTTCTGCAGCTTATCGAAAGTCCTTGTCTTGAGCCCACATAGTACTTCAACGTCCATCCTCTCAGCTTGGCCATTGCTTCTGGGATGAGCAACAGAGGCGAATGAGACCTTGCTTCTGAGGGTTTGAACATATTGCATGAAGGCACGGCTTGTGAACTGGGTGCCATTGTTAGTGATCACTCTGGCGGGTACTCCGAAACGGCACACCAATCATTTCAAGAACATGATAGCTCATTGTGCAGTCACCTTCCTCACAGGCTCCACTTCTGGCCACTTTGTAAACTTGTCGATTACAACGTACAAGAATTCAAAGCCCCTGGTAGCACGGGGGAAGGGGTCTAGGATGTCGAGACCCTAGACCGAAAATGGCCATGACAAAGGGATCGTCTGGAGAGCTTGAGTAGGTTGATGGATGTTCTTGGAGTGGAACTGGCAGGCTTTACATCTGGTGACTAGCTCAATCACATCTTGGAGGGCCGTGGGCCAGTAGAAACCTTGCCGGAAAGCTTTTCCAACTAAGGCTCTTGATCCAATATGAGAGCCATACTTGCCTTTGTGTATTTCTGCCAATAGTTCATTCCCTTCTTCCTGGCAAATGCACTTCAATTTCACACCGTTGGGCCTTCTTCTGTATAAGGTGTCATCGTCAAATTGGTACATACTAGCCCTCCGGGCTACTCTTTCGGCTTCTTCTTGCTCCTCGGGAAGTTCTCATGTTTGAAGGTAATGGACTATGTGCCGTGCCCAAGTTGGAGCCTGAGGCTCGGCAACAAGGACCAACGGCACCTCCTCGTTTGTGGGAGCGCATATCTCGACTTCAAGAACCTGTGGTTCTGCGGGAGGGTGCTGCTCACCAGGTGAAGTGGAGTTATTCCAGGCAACCTCTCTGCCGAGGGCTTTGGGAAGCTCTGCCGGGAGAGGCTTGCCGGAGTCCAGTTTCATCCTCTTTATGGACATTGCTGTCGAGGATACTGAGGGTTGAGTCAGGTGGAGAACAAAGGTCCTTGGTTCCACAGGGAGCTTTTGCGCGGCGCATTTTGACAGGTGATCAGCAATGCTGTTCTCCGCACGTGTTACGTGCTCTGTTTGCAATCCATCAAAATGCTCCTCCAGCTTCCTCACTTCCTCCACATATGCCTCCATCAATGGACTCTGGTAATCCTTGTTCACTTGTCTCACCACGAGCTGCGAGTCTCCTCGAATGACCAACTTCTTAATTTCCAATTCTGTTGCGATCCTGAGCCTAGCAAGGAGCCCTTCATATTCTGCAGTGTTGTTGGTGGCTTTCTCCCGGGGAAAATGCATGTGGATCACATACTTGAAGTGTTCTCTAGTGGGGGCAACGAGGAGCACGCTAGCCCCCGCGCCTTGCAGCGAGAAGGCACCGTCAAAATACATGACCCATTCTTGGGGCACCTGTCGGCGTCCTGGGACCGGGGGTGCCCAGACTTGCATGCCTGCGGCCCACGGCATGGCTCCATCAACGGTCTGGTACGGCCCAGCTTCAGCAACAACAACTCAAGACTCTCGCGAGGGGCCAAGCCTCGCGAGGTGGACGACACCAAGACATCCACGAGAGGCGGCCTCCCCAGGCTGGCTCCCGAGGAGCGGAGATATCAATGCAAGCCGCACCTCACGAGGTTCACCTGATGTGAGCCATGACGACCAAGACCAGGCGGGCGCCAGTGGGCGCAGTGTACGAGTTTCCCCTTTGGTGCCAAGGAGGCGAGCGCAGGCGCGGAGGCCCAGGGAATCAAGCAATGGTTTCCATATCGGTGCAATAAGATCAGGACCGCCAGGACGGCAGGACGGAGGTCATCACAGAGCCCACTGCAGCGTCACCGCCAGAGGCTTTTGCGGGCGAAGACTACTTTTGTCAGGATAACTTGTACTAGTTGTCTCCCTTCGAATTTGGCTGTTGTGGGATCCCTTCCCGCCTACATTTGGGAAGAGGACCAAGGCCACTATAAATAGGACTTAGCCACCACCATAGAGGGGGATCGGATCCATTCCACCCTGACCACCTCACCAGCTCACCGAACTCAAGAACACCTCACCTCCTGAGGTCGTTCCACCTCTGTACTAGTTCATCCTCAGCCCTCCGAGGCAATCCACCACAAAGCTGGAGTAGGGTATTACATCGCAAGGTGGCCCGAACCAGGATAAACTGCTGTGTCTCTTGTCCCTTGGGTTCGTCGAGCTAGGCTGTGGAATCGTTGAGCAGGCAGACTGGGGAGGGAGAGTTCTTCGCACTCACCCCAGAGTTCGAACCTCTCAAGGGTCTGTGGAACCTCGAATCCCACATTTGGCGCGCCAGGTAGGGGTGCATCGGAGCCTTTCTCCCGTCAGTCGACCCGCCGCTGCTCCACCACTTCCATGGCTGACGCCCGTCGAGCCCGTGCTGAGCGTCGGGCTGCCCTCGCCGCTCGCGTCGCCCAGACGGCGCCCATCGGCGGCCTCCCCGCCGTTCTCCATCGCCTGCTGCTAACGCCGCCACCGGCCAGGCGGGGCACGAGTAGCAAGCTTCATCGCTGCACCCCTCCGTGCGGCGTGATGGGCGCACGGCCACTCCGTCACTGACTCTGGCTGGTTCGTCGTCTCACGCTCGTCACGGGCAGGCGGACGCACAAGCTGCGTTGCTCATGGCGCGCGAGCTCTTGCGCTACCGCCCCGTCGATGACTTCTACGAGGACTGGCTCGAGCGCATCGCCGAGCTTGTCAGCACCGCAGGGGGCTCGCCTGCACCGTCTCTCTTGCTGCCTCGCCTGCCACCTGCCGCGGGCGACGTAGCCCACGGAGCGCCTCCACCACCTCCCCATCAATACGTCGCCCTCGCACCAAGGCGCGCGGCCCCACGACGTGACCCGCCACGCGGGGCGCCCGCGTGCTAAGAAGCAAGCTGCCAGGAGGTCCAGCGGCCGCAAGAAGATGCTCCTGCACTCCCAGCACCCCCACGCCAAGACCACGCGCCGCCTGTGGTGGTGGCGCGTGAGCGCCAAGATCAAGGTCCACCTCCACGTCGGGCTCTCGTAACCCCCGCAGGCTGCCGAGCCTTCACCCCCGAGCTACGCAGCGTCGTCTGGCCGGGGAAGTACAAGCCCGACTTGCCTCCACGCTACGATGGCACCCCCGACCCTGCTGAGTTCCTGCAACTCTACGAGCTGAGCATCGAGGCGGCCAACGGCGATGAGAAGGTCATGGCGAACTGGTTCCCCATGGCTCTCAAGGATGGCGCGCGCTCATGGCTCCTGAACCTGCCCGCAGGATTGATCTCCTCCTGGGGCGAGATGCGTGAGCATTTCGTCGCCAACTTCCAGGGCACCCGTGATCGCCCGCCTGCCGCGGGCGACCTGCGACACATCAAGCAGCAGCCAGGGGAAACCCTGCAGAAGTACATCCAGCGCTTCAACAGCGTCCGTCTCAAGATCCCCAAGGTGTCGGACGAGGCCATCATCTTAGCATTCTCTGATGATGTCCATGATGTCAAGATGAAGGAGGAGCTCACCATACATGAAGACCTGTGCACGGCTCTGGAGATGTTCAACATGGCGACCAAGTGCGCAAGAGCTGAGGAGGGACGCCTCTCCCTCCTCGAGCTCCCAGCGGCCGACCCAGAAGACAAGAAGGCCAAGGCCAAGGACGTGAAATGCAAGGGGGCGGCCGTGCTTGCGGCTGAACCAGAGATGAAGCGCGGCTGCGACCACCCAGAGTCATCCAAGGGCAGCCGTCCATTCTGCGTCTTCCACAACATACACAGCCACAACACCAACGACTACCATGAGCTCAGGGCCATCCGCAACGGGCGCCTCGGTCGATGCCCCGAGCGTAACGATCGAGGCTACGGCCGCGGAGGAGGCCGAGGCGGAGGATGCTGGGACGACCGCGGGCCTCGCCAGGAGTGGCGTGACTAGCCTCATGAAGACCGCTGGCAGGGCCAGCCTCACGAGGGCGCCTGGAGAGATCAGCCTCGTGAGGACCGTCCTCAGGGCAACACCGGCCTCCCTCCGCTGCCACCGCCACCAAGAAGGAACGACGACCACCACCAGGATGAGGGGGCTGGGGGCTTCCAGGAGCCTCGCGCCGTCGCTTGCATCCTGGGTGGTGCTCAGGCCCCAGCCTCTCAGCGCATCTTCAAGCAGTTCGCCCGTGAGGTGAACGCGGCTCTCCCCAGGCTCGAGGCCACACGCCCGCTCAGGTGGTCCAAGTGCATCATCAACTTCAGCTCGTCAAACCAGCTCAAGTGCGCGGCAACCGCCGGCGGCCTCCCGATGCTTTGCTCTCCCGTCATCAGCAACGTCCTCGTCACCAAGACCCTCATTGATGGCGGTTCGGGGCTCAATGTCCTTTCCATCAAAACGTTTGATCGCCTCCAAGTGCCCTATGATCAGTTGCAGCCCACCAAGCCCTTCTCAGGAGTGACTGACGGCTCCACCACCCCGATAGGGCAGATCCGCCTCCTTGTCACCTTCGGCCAGCACGACAAGTACCGCACCGAGCTCATCAACTTCGACGTCGCCCACATCCGCCTTTCGTACCATGCCATCCTTGGGTACCCCACCCTGGCCAAGTTCATGGCGGTGACTCATCATGGCTACAATGTCCTCAAGATTCCAGGGAACCACGACATCATCACGATCGCCTGCGAGGAAAAGGACGCGGTGTGCTCTGTCGAGCACGCCTACCAGGCCGCGGTGGTTGAGGACCCAGACAGCGAAGGCACCATCTACCCTCCAGAGGCTATCCCCAAGAAGAAGAAACAGTTGCTCCGCCAAGAGCCTCAGGAGAACGGTGTCTCCACCGGCACCACATCAGGAACAGCGCCCTCGGGTGGGGCGCCCCCCTCTCTCGCATAGGAAGGCGCGCCCGGCTCCCCTCTCAGGCTGGGCTCGGAGGCTCTCCTCTGGAGGGCCTCTGAACTAGCCAATGTCACGAGGGAGGCGCTCGGGCACCACGTGGAGGCGTGCTTCAGTGCGCGCTTCCGCCAAGAGGGCACAAGGCACGAGCTTCCTGGTGCTCAGGAGTTCGTCATCAAGGCAACCGACGAGTTTCAAGAGGCAAGAGCCATGCGCGGCGACCGCCGCCCGCCACCTGGCTCGGCTCCTTGTCCTGGGGAGGACAGTGAGCTGCGCGTCTGCATTGACTACCTTGGGCTCAACAGGGCTGCGTCTCAGGAGCGCTTCTGGCCATCGCATGTGGGTCGGTGCGAGGGCCCCCCTCACAGCTACGTTCGTATGCCGTACGGCTTGCCGAACGCGGCTGTCACCTTCCAGCGCCACCTGTGGCGCGTCCTGGCGGCTCAGGAGACCAGGCACCAGGCGGTCCTGGTGGAGATGGCAACGGTTTTTGACGAGCCCCCTGAGCCTCCAGAGCCTCCTGAGGTTCAGGACCCAGGCGACTCGTGAGGAGCGACTTCTTCAGCACACATCTTCAGCTACTCCAACATCTCTTCAGCAACGGTACCAGGTGACATTTTCCCAATCACTCCGTTGGGGCGCCCCTCAGGCTGCATCATCCCCAAGCCGCGTGGGTCCGTCCCTGTGGCATGTATCGCTTTGCATCTATCAGAACTAGCCTTATTCTTGCCATCAACCACTTTATGATTATCATCTGCCTGTCCGGTACTTCGTTGCCATGAACGTCGTACGCCCTTGCAAGCCCACCCACGACTGCCTCATGATTAAGGGCTGGCACGGCGTCTGTGCTCGGGTCCGTCCCTGCAGCATCGCTAAACCCAAGAGACTGAGCTCTGGCTCACGGGCTAGCTCCCGTGTACGTCACCTCCCATGGTCCTTGGTGCCTGTCCTCGCATGAGCTAATCACGGGTGGATGAGCAAGGGCGCGTGACACGGTGCCTCGTCACCACGGGAGCCACACGCCGGCTGTCTTTCTTCAGGACATCCGCATGAGAAGACTGGGCACGGTGTCTGTGCTCGGGTCCTCCCTGCAGCATCGATAAATCCAATGGCTGAGCTCTGTCTGGTGGGCCAGCGCCGTTCACGTCACCTCCTGGGGCCGTTGGTGCTTGGCCTTCTCATGTGGTAACCTTAGGAGATTCACTCGGGGCAGGTTGCCTAACCATCTCACAGGATCATTACAAGTGCTCTCAATCAAGACCAGGCGCAACCCGCCTTGGGGTAGGGCTCCATGAGTCCCACGCTGGCTCACGGGTGCCCAGACACACCTCCTCTAGCCCTGCCATGCAAGCCAGGTGTCAGGGCGGGGCTGTACATGCCCCGGGGCTCTCCTCAGAGGGATCCCCCTCCCAGATACCAGTGGAAGCACCATGCTCCGCACTGGCAGTCGACATGATCGAGGAGCGGCTATGCCAGTGCAAGAACGGTAGCACCATGCTCCGCGCTGGTGATAAACAACTGAGGGTGGCCTCACGGACGCAGTAACCTCAGGGAGCCACCAGGTTCGGTGCTTAGCCTCACCGCGCTGCTTTCCCCCGCGACAGTAGCGCGAGGGGGCTGGGCAAGGGGGCTACACTCAGGGCATGCCTGGTGTACGCCACCTCGCCAGGTCCCTCGGACCTGGTCTTCGCGCAACCCTCTCAAGCGAGAGCCCGGCGAGGACAGGTACGAGGTCTGTTTGTACGTCAAGGGGGACCCTTGGGCATCGTGACCCAAGGGCCTAACTGGTCACGTAGCCCCTCACCCCTTGGTCTCGTCCGGGCGATCTGGACGACCCAATGGCGGCTAGGTACACATCGGGCCAGGCCCTACCGACGCAGAAAGCTAAGGCCTAATCTCGCGTCTCCTTCCCGAGGGCTATTTGTACGTCAAGGGGGACCCTTGGGCATCGCGACCCAAGGGCCTAACTGGTCACGTAGCCCCTCACCCCTTGGTCTCGTCCTGGCGATCTGGACGACCCAATGGCGGCTGAGGTATGCGCGGGGCCAGGCCCTGCCAACGCAGAACACTAAAGCAAACGGGAAGGAAATCGCAAAATCCTAGCAAATTATTACAAGACATATTGTTTCTCCAAAATACCAAACATGAGTTCTTACGCCTCCACGAGGCACGGTTCATATTGCAGGAAATAAAATGGAGCGAGCACCACCAACAAGCTTCTCCTTCAGCCTTGGGCGCCACAATCGCCCGCTTGGGGAGTCCCGTCATCGACGATGTCACCGTCGCCCGTGCTGCCAGCCGTAGTCGCGGGGTCAACGACAAGGAACTTCTGCAGCAGGGCCTCCACCTGGCCCTTCACGGCTTCAGAAATGGCGGTGTAGCGATCCGGGTCCATAGGCTCAAGCATGGCACCGAGGTCGAAGTTGGGGTCGCGAAGACGGAGGTGGTAAAAGACGCGTGTCACGGCCGAGGTGGAAAGCGCGCGGGCCTCCCCTTCCACCATGGGGCCAAATCCAACGACAACGCCCTCAAGCGCCGTGACAAGCTTGGGAAGCAGCTCGGCGGGGCCCTCCTCCGAGGTCACCAGCGGCTCCTTCAACTCGCTCCCGTAGAGGTCCTGCAGTGCCTTGCGGGATCTCTGTTCGAGGGAGTCAAAGGCAGCGCGCCCCACGACGGCTGCCTCCTCAGCCTTGGCAAGGAGCCTCTCCCTGGCCTCCAGCTGGGCCTTCTCTGCCTCCACCTCCTCCTTCAACTTCTCCAGGCAGCCGCGCTCTGTGGCCTGTTCCCGGGCCGCCCGCTCCAGCTCAGCGTCATGATCAGCAACTGCAGCTTTCTGGGCCTTCAGCTCCTCCTCCTGCACCTCGCACTGACGGGGCTCGGCGGCCTGCTCATCGCAGAGAGTACTCAGTTCAGCCTCCGCCGCTCGGCAGCCCTCCTCGGCGGCCTTGGCATCCTTCACAGCCGCGTCGCGGGTGGCCGCGGCCAAGCCGGCTGCCTTCTCACCTTCCTCCGAGGCCGTCACGGCTTGGAGCTAGGCTGTCCTGATGGATGCGACGGCTCGAAGCCACCCCAAGACCAGCTCCAGGCGCCCTGACGCCAGGCGCCGGTCGGCACCTTAAAGGTCGACGCGAAGCTGGTTCAACGCGGAAAGAGCCTCCTCCAGAGCACCGGGCGCGGCAGAAGAGCCATGGTTCAGCGGCATGATGGACGGGGGAGGAGACGGCGCAGGCACCAAGACCGGCGAAGCAGCAGCAGTAGAATAGGCCGGGGGCTCCGGAGGCTTCGAGGCCTCGGTAGGCGAGCTAAGGGCAAGCGCCTCCTGAGCAGGCCTGACTGCAGGGGACGCCTCCTCCTGAGGCTAGGTCTCCGAGCGAGCAGGGGACGACCCAGCCGCAGAAGCGCCCAGGCCGGCTCCGTCCTTTTGTGCCGGAGGTGGTGCGGCCGTGGCGAGCACCTTGGTCGCGGCAACAGCTGCAACCCCTCCTTCTTCTTCTTCGCCGCCAACGTTGGCCTAGCCACAGAAGAGGCAGGCGTTAAGATACCAAGACAAGAGCAGGAAGCAAAGGCAAGACGGCGCACTTACTGGTCCGCGGCAACGTAGTCCCTCGTCCTCTTTAGGAGCACGAGGCCCACAGGCTTCGCGGGCACGGGAGCCGTCGTGCCCTCGGGAGCAGGCGGGCGCATGGCCGGCTTTGCAGCAGCAACAACTGGCGGCGAGGCAGAGGTGCCGCCTCGAGGGATCAGCGCCGACCTGCCCTTCTTCGGGACCCCCGGCTTCAGCTTCTTCGGAGGGGTGCCCTTGGACCGCGTGGTGACGCCTGCAGAGCGTGGCGCCTCCCTGACCGGGTGCTCGCTGGCGTCGTCGTCATTAGAGAGGCCACGGAGGAGATCGGCCTGGCGCAGGGGGGAGGTCTCACCCGCGCTTTCCCATGTTGCCTCTGAGTCCGTCCCCTCTTCCTCATCGAGCTCGCCGGAGGACACCGGAATAGGGGAGCTCGGAGGCTGGGAAGGCCCCTGAGGTACGAGCCCGCGCTCGTTGAAGACAGGCATGGCATCAGCAATCTTCTCCGCATCAGGGCGGTGGTACAACGGAAGATGGGAGTCCGGGGCGCAGCCCTGATCCACCTCAAGCAGGGCGCGGACGATTTTGTCCAGCTCCTCCTTGGACAAGTCCTCCAGGCGCAGCCGGAGACCCTCTTCTGCGCCCTTGAGCTTCCACAGGGGGCGCGAGTGTGCCTAGAGTGGAGCCAGGCGCTGTGTCAGGAATTCCTTGATGATCATGGCCCCCGTCAGCTTCTCCGCCTTCGGGTCATTGGTCTTCAGGTCTGCCGCCATCCTTTCCAGCAACAGCACCGCCCTGAGATCGGTGAGCTTCTCGTGAGCCCATCCTTCCAGGGGCGACGGCTGCGAGGTCGGCAGTTCCAGCCGAGCGTCGGCGCACTTGGCGTCCAGGAAGATCCACTTGTTTCGAAAGGTATCCACCTTTTTCCCCGTCCGAGAGATCGCATCAATGAAGCTGGCGCACCCCGAGCACTGGCTGCCATTGATCCGAAGGTAGAAGAAGTGGCGGAGGAGCGCAACGGAGGGCATCACCCCCAAGAATGCCTCGCAGTAAAAGGCGAAGACCGACAGGAGGAGGACAGAGTTGGGATGAAGATGGAGGGCATGGAGCCCGTAATGGCAGAGGACGGTGTAGAAGAATTTGGAGAAAGGGGGAACCAACCCGGCAAGGACGCTGTGCCAGAACAAGGGGTAGACGGTGCTCCCCAAAGCTTCCGGCTTGGCGGAGACGACCCAGAGCTTCGTCTCACCCCCCTTGTTGCTGCCCTTCGCCGACAGATGGAGCGTGGAGCCGAGGTGCTTCTCCTCGGTGATGGTGGACGCGCTCAAGGCCGGCTCATGACAAGGGGTAGAGTGCACGGCCGCAGCTGAAGATCCCGCCTGCTTGGAAGCCATTGGTAGCGAGCTCGGGGGAGATTGACGGATCTAGGAGTTCTCTGGGCAAAAGGAGAAGGGGATCGCAGGCAAGACGAAAGGAAGGCAATAAAGGTTTCACAGCAGGCGCCAGCCCTTTTGTCAGTCGAGAGCAGTTGCCAAGGTAGCGTGGGGAGGCGGAGACGCCCACATCCCATCAATCGCCACACGGCAACCGAGGCCGCAGGCGGTTAGGGCCCGCGGCACTCCGCACTTGCCTTTGGCTTCACCTCGAAGCCAAGTTCCTACTGTCGGCATCCTGGGACCGGGGGTGCCCAGACTTGCCTGTCTGCGGCCCACGGCGTGGCTCCATCGATGGCCTGGTACGGCCCAGCTTCAGCAACAACAACTCAAGACCCTCGCGAGGGGCCAAGCCTCACGAGGTGGACAACACCAAGACCTCCACGAGGGGCGGCCTCCCTAGGCTGGCTCCCGATGAGCGGAGATATCAATGCTAGCCGCACCTCGCGAGGTTCACCTGACATGAGCCATGACGACCAAGACCAGGCGGGCGCCAGCGGGCGTAGTGTACGAGTTTCCCCTTTGGTGCCAAGGAGGCGAGCGCAGGCGCGGAGTCCCGGGGAATCAAGCAAAGGTTTCCATATCGGTGCAATAAGACCAGGACCGCCAGGATGGCAGGACGAAGGTCATCGCGGAGCCCAGTGCAGCGTCACCGCCAGAGGCTTTTGCAGGCGAAGACTACTTTTGTCAAGATAACTTGTACTAGTTGTCTCCCTTCAAAGTTGGCCGTTGTGGGATCCCTTCCCGCCTACATTTGGGAAGAGGACCAAGGCCACTATAAATAGGACTTAGCCACCACCATAGAGGGGGATCGGATCCATTCCACCCTGACCACCTCACCAGCTCACCGAACTCAAGAACACCTCACCTCCTGAGGTCATTCCACCTCTGTACTAGTTCATCCTCAGCCCTCCGAGGCAATCCACCACAAAGCTGGAGTAGGGTATTACACCGGAAGGTGGCTCGAACTAGGATAAACTGCTCTGTCTCTTGTCCCTTGGGTTCGTTGAGCTAGGTTGTGGAATCGTTGAGCAGGCAGACTTGGGAGGGAGAGTTCTTTGCACGCACCCTAGAGTTCGAACCTCTCAAGGGTCTGTGGAACCCCGAATCCGACAGCACCTCCTTACCAGGGATAATTGTTTCTGGCGTCTCTTCATCTGGAGTAGGTGTCCATTCTGCAATGAACTCCGCCAGTGCTCTGCTCTGAATGGTTGAGGTACTCTCATACTTCAGACCAAAGCTTGACAATTCTAAAGCCCATTCAACTATCCTGCCGGTGGCCTCAGGATTTCTCAGTATGCATTGCAACAAGAAACGAGTGACAACTGTGATCTCGTGGGCTTGAAAGTAGTGGCACAACTTTCTTGAGGCCATGATGAGGCCAAAGATCAACTTTTGCACTCCAAAGTACCTCAATCTAGCCCCCTGTAACAGGGAGCTAACAAAGTATACTGGCCGCTACACTACTTTCTTCCTTGCCGTGGTCTTGGGATTGCCTTCGTTATCCTATTCTTCTATCTCCTGATCTGCACCTGACCTTGCTGGGACCGGCTCACCTCCTTCTCCGGGGAGGATAGTAGCTGCAGCTGCTCCTTCATCTACCTCCCGCTACACCACCAGCGCTGCACTAACCAGTTGATTGGTTGCCGCCAAGTATAGCTGCAACGGCTCTTGTGGTTTAGGAGCGACCAAGGTGGGGGGGGGGGGGCAGAGGAGAGATAGGCCTTCAAGTCTCGCAGTGCTGCTTCTGCTTCCGGGGTCCATTTCATTGGCCCTGCCTTCTTCAGAATTTTGAAGAATGGCAGGGCGCGCTCGGCAGACTTGGAAATGAACCTACTCAGCGTGGCAACACATCCAGTTAAACGCCTCACGTCCTTGACAGTCTTGGGCGCTTGAATCTGCTCGATTGCTCTAATCTTGTCGGGGTTGGCATCTATCCCCCGGTGAGATACAAAGAAACCAAGTAGCTTGCCGGAGGGAACGCCAAACACACACTTCTCTGGATTCAACTTCAAGTTGATCTTACGCAGATTTGCGAAGGCCTCTTCCAGGTCCTGAATGAGTGTTGATTTGTCCTTGGTCTTGACCACTATATCATCCATGTAAGCTTCAATATTCCTGTGCAACTGTGGTTCAAACCCAATTTGCACCACTCTTTCAAAGGTGGATCCAGCGCTTTTTAACCCGAAGGGCATCCGTACAAAGCAGTACGTGCCACATGGGGTTATGAACGTTGTCTTCTCTTCATTCTCCTTGGACATGAATATTTGGTGGTACCCATAGTATGCATCCAAGAAGAAAAGCAGATCACACCCGGAAGTGGAATCCACAATCTGGTCGATGCACGGCAAGGGGAATGGGTCCTTTGGGCATGCCTTATTCAGATCTGTGAAATCTATACAAAGCCTCCATTTCCCATTTACCTTGCACACCACCACCGGGTTCGCCAACCACGTCAGATGCAACACTCCTCTGACCTAACCAGCTGCTTCAAGTTTTTGATCTCCTCGGCAATGAATTGCTGCTGTTCCAAAGCTTGCTTTCTGACTTTCTGCTTGACGGGCCGAGCATGTGGGCAGACAGCAAGGTGGTGCTCGATTACCTCCCTGGGAACGCCGGGGATGTCATATGGTTGCCAAGCAAACACATGTACATTCGCCCGCAGGAAGGCAACGAGCGTGCTTTCCTATTTGTCGTCGAGGGTGGAGCTGATGGTGAACGTACCACCAGCGCCATCCAGCCCTGCCGGGACCTTCTTTATAGCAGGCGAAGCAACCTTGGACCTCTTGCTAGTGGAGCTCTCCGGGAAATCATCGACGGGCGCAGTGCACTCTGAGGAGGCACGCTTCCCGGATTGCTTGCCGGCATCCCTGCTAGCCTTCCTTCCTTTCTTGTTTTCCTTGGCGGGAACTGTAGCCTCTGCGGCCTCGGCGGAGACCGCATCTCGGAACATCTTATCCACGCATATGATTGCATCTTTTTTGTCTGACGGGATGGAGATGACGCCCATTGGCCCTGGCATTTTCAATGTGTTATAGGCATAGTGAGATGCCGCCATGAACTTTGCCAGGGCTGGACGGCCAAGGATCCCATTGTACGGCAATGGGAGATCTACCACATCAAACACCACTTTCTCGGTCCGATAGTTCAGTTCTCCACCAAATGTCACCGGCAGCGTAATCTTCCCCTTAGGACGACTCTTGCCGGGGTTGATTCCTTGAAATGTGCCAGTAACCTTGAGCTCTTCATCTGATATCTGAAGTTTGTTAATCACCTTGGGGGAAATCAGATTCAACCCTGCCCCATCGTTAACTAACATCTTTGTGACCTTAAGGTTGCGGATTGTTGGTGAAACCAACAACGGCAAACACCCTACTGCAGTGGTGCGTTCAGGGTGGTCCTCTTCATCAAAGATGATAGGCATGCGGGACCACTTGAGCGGTTTCCGGGAATCTGCTGCTGGTTCTACGACATTGACCTCACGCGCCCACTATTTGAGTTGGCGGTGAGAGGAGTGCAAAGATGCTCCCCCGTCAATGCACAGTGCCTCAGTTGCCTTCTGGAACTCTTGCTCGCTGGTTTCCTCATCATCCCCTTCATCAGTTTCTTCATCACCTTCCTTCTTTTCATGGCCTCTAGCAGGCTTCTCATTCTGCTGGGAGGTCTTGCCGCGGCGACCTCCTCTGCCGCCTCGGCCCTTCCCGCCAGCACCTTCTTGGTCTCTCTCCTTGTCGCGCTTCTCGTATTCAGCTTTCTGCTTTTTGACGAGTTGCTCGACCTCATGACGCTCTTGGAGATCATGGCCCTTGGTTTGATGGATCTTGCAGTATGGCCCGTCTATCTTCCCGGCTTTTTAGGCTGCCGCCGCCTCCCGGCAATCAGTGCACGCGGCAACTTCCTTACCGGGGGCTTCGGTCTTGGCTTTCTTGCCGGTACTAGGGGTGCTAGAACCCTCAACAGCCAGTACCGCCTTCTCCTTGTGCTTCTTGTTGTGCTTTCTATTCTTCCTCTTTGAATTGGTGGCATCATCGTCGTCTTCTGAGTCCACTTCAATGCCACCCTCCTCTCCGGGGAGCCGCCTCCCTTCCTTAGTTCGGGCACACTTATCCGCCAAGGTGTATAGCTCATTCACAGTCTTGGGCAAACAGACGTTCATCTTGGAACGTATCCTCCTGTTGCACACATTCGACTGGAACACGGCAATCACGGCTGCCGGGTGGATATCTGGAATGTTCCTGTGCACCCGGCTAAACCTCTGCATGTACTTCTGCAGGCTTTCCCCTTCCTTCTGTGGAAGGAGTTGCAAGTCGCTGGGCCGTCCTGGTTCCTGGTGGCCGCCCATGAAGGCACCAACAAACTCATTGCACATGTCAGCCCAGGACGAAATGGAATTCTCCGGCAGGTGCATCAGCCACGACCTCATGTTTGGCTTGAGTGCCACAGGGAAGTAGTTGGTGAACACCTTCTCATCTCTTCCCCCGGCGGCCTGAACGGCAATCATGTAGATGCTCAAGAACTCTACCGGGTTTAGACGCCCATCATACTTCTCTGGTATCTCTAGTTTGAAAATGCGGGCAGATGGCCAACGGACTTGCCGTAGCTCGCGAGTGAAGGCGGGGCACCCAACCTCGAAAGGTAAGTATCCAACTTCACTGGGCACGGGTTCGTCGACGTTTGGACCATTGTGCCTGTCAGACTGGCGGCGGGTCTCGCGGCGCCGCTCTATAGTTACGCGCGCATCTTCCCTCCGCCAATCTTCGAGGACCTGCCGCTGGTCTCGATGGGCCTGAGGATCAGACGAAGCCATTGACACATCATCGGGCTCCTGGCCGCGTGGTTCTGGTTGCGGCCTCTGCGCCGACCGCCGTGGAGGGGATTGTACCGTTGGAGTGGCCCCCTCTGCATGGTCAGCGGCCCGGGCCGTTGTCGTTGCTTGCGGGCGCCGCGACGGGCCCGCCCGCTGGGATCCTCCCGCTTCGGCGAAACTGATCAAACTCTAAATGGTGGTTCTCCACTCGTCCATTTGATCGGCTGCTGGCAGGAACCTCAGCAGGAGTTGGGCTCGCGCCATGGCTTCCGAAGCAGTTCTCGGCATAGATGATGAGGCAGATCGCGACGTCGCCTGACTTTTGATTGTACCGGTAGTGGCGGTGCCCTATCCTCGTCGCTGCGAGCCAGTCGCCACGACAGTGTGGTGGCGAGAGGGGTGCGCCTGGGGGTTGACGACCCCGTTCGGCACTTCGTCTTGGTTACCCTGTCCTGGGCAAGGCGCGTGCCCCGCAGCTGCGCCTGTAATAGGGGCAGCTAGGGGGTCGCGACTCGCACCAGAGTGGGCGTTGTCGCTGCGGCTGTGCCCACCAGTGCGGTGGGGAGGTGGAGACTGAACATTTTCCCTGCCCGCGCCCTGCGGAGCACGGCCGTCGGAATGTTGCTGACGCTGCCCTCCTCCGGCGTCTTCCGCTCTCGCTTCGGCCGCAGGGGAAATGACGACAGCGCCGCCTGCACCATTCACGTCCCCTACAGCACCGGTGTCTCCTGATGTGGCCGCCGCATCCGTAGTTGCAGCAACTGCATGCGAGGGGGCCTTCGAGGCGGAAGGATGAGCTTTTGTGACGGGCTTCTTCTTGGGCGCCATGAATGATGAAGCCGACGATGATGAAGATTGACGCGCTGATCACAACCTCGGGTTCACGCACGTGCTCCCCCTAACTGGAGCGCCAAAGATGGTACGGTGGAACACGACCACCTATGGGGCCATCAGCCCCTTTGTGGTTCGGCAAGGGGCAGGGCCACATTGCACAAAGAGCGGAGGCCATGGAACAACACGACAGTGGTGACGCTGGTCATTTTTACCCAGGTTCTGGCTGCTGGGAAGCGTAAAACCCTACTCCTGCTTTGGTGGATTGATGGAGGGACCGTGAAGAACACGCGGAGCTCAAGCCAGGCAAGGTTGCCTCGGGGAGACCAGCTACGCGCGTATGAGTACACCAGGGTCCGAATCCTTTCTAAGGTTGCCACGGCCCTCCTTTTATAGGCTAAGGGGTTACCACAATGGCAAAACAGTCATTATCTACTGATTAGATAGCCAACAGTGCTATCATACCTAACTCTGGCAGTTAGGACAAAGTGCATTAAATGCACTGCTAGGTGTCACGCTGAGGATGCAGCCCGGCAAGCCTGTCACGCCGCTGAGTTATCTTCCGCCTGTCTGCTTGACACGCCTTTGGACGGGTGTCATATAGAGGTAATCCTTCTTCCAAATTGCTGCCACGTGCCAAATGATAGCCACTTAATCATCTGGGGGCTCGACACCGCACCGATGGATGACTTGCATTGCGATGCGATGGAGCGGTGGAGTCTTGGCGGGGAGGTTCGGCATCAGTGGCCCCGGCAAGCCTGCCGGGGGAACGTTGGATTCATCCTCGGGGCGGCCTTGACCTGACCACGCTCGCCTTCCTGGCAAGGGAGGCTTTCCCTTAGTGATATCCCATTGATTTGGCTTGACTTGGTCTTTTTGATCTACCCTTTGATCCCTTAAAGAGCTTTTTATCCTGCTTGGTTTTGTCTTGGATGCTTGGTGCTATTTGCTTCCTTGCCATCATGCCTGTGTACAGTACGGGAAACATACGTGAAGGTTTGTTGCACCGACACATCCCCATTTGTTCCCTCATGGACCTTGCTGATAAGGAAGGGTTTGGGAGAGGATTTGGCTCATTTTGAGCCCTTGGATCAATGGAGAGAACCTACATCTATGGAGGAGGCTTAGGAAGAGCACTTATAAATACCTCTTCAACCTTAGCCGCTGCCATCAATCCACCATAATATGTCATTCATCCAAGATCAATCTCCATCACGTCCATTGCCGCTCCAACTCCACCATAGAAGAAGGGAGAAGATCAAGGGAAGAAGAGGAGGCTACGCCATCGCGTGCGCCGGCCTTCGGGCCGGTGTCGCCCCCACCGGCGTAGCCTCCATCACTTTCCGTCGGCACCATCATCATTGTTAGAATAAATCTGAGGCCATCGTCGATCATCCAAGGACCAAGCAATCACATGAGCACGACACCGAGATTTGTTAATGAGGTTCACCGATATGGCTGCATCCCCGGGGCTTGACTACGGGCGCTCCTCCCCGTGACACCATCACAATACCGCACACCGGCCACCCAGGCAGTGGCACACGCCGCCGGCTCCCCCTTGCGCGCCTGTGCTATTATGTTGGCATAGGTTACATCGTGTGTCTAGCCCCACTATATATGAGAGGCCTAGGATACAAGTGTCCTACTTGGACATGACTCCATATCCTATCTAAACACAATACAACTCAGAGTCCAACTGTAACCTACCTTGTACACAATATTCGATACAACTCTAACAAACTCCACCTTTGCGAATATTCTCCACAACCTTGAATTCGTCCATGCGTCAAACTTCCATGTACATTGGACTTGAGCTTATCCCATGAGTATCGCTGCTACTCGAAAGACTCCATGTGACTCCACTTGCAATTTGTAGTCTCTCCTTTTCTTGACCACAATCCTTGCTCGAGCGAAATTAAGTTTCGCATTACTCTAGTTTGCGCTCCCAACTTCCATAGTATCAGTCCAACGCCATCACACACTGATCACTGACCTGCGTGAATGTGAACAACTCACATATTGTGTGTCACACATAAGAGTTACCTTAACTCAACATCACCGCTCCTCCTTGATCGCCTGTCTGAAACTTGAAGGAATTTCACCATTGCTAGTAATCGTCCCGAGTCAAATTCGCAGTTGTCTCACCACATGTATGACCACCAGAGCACTGGCCCGTCTCCATGTCCCGTGCATACCGTACGCCTCGCCGCTATTACCACGTCGAGCCTCCACTGTCCTGGTCGAGTCTCAAGGGTTGCGAACCCACACCACTCAACCCCCACTGCAGAGTATCACTGATCATCACCGACTGATGACGAGTTTCACGCTTCCATCAGACCACTGGGCTCCAGTCCAAACTATGTGTCACTCGCTTTTTCCCTCACTGAATAGGCTCCGACTCTCTATGCACTTACGCCGTAGCCCCTCAATCCAGTTCCACCTTCAACAAGACTCCATGGTAGATGATCAGTCCACCCTCGTGTCCCGTTGGCTTCAAGCTCCGTATGTACACCACCTTGAATCAACCCCGCGCCATAGTCTCGTCGAAGCCACACAAGCCCTTGGGCTTGTGCCACGTGTTTCCACATCCAGAAGTTGGTCACCATCAGCCTCCCGCTCCGATGTCATCATCGCCGATCTCACCACTGTCTTCTGTACCAACCGACTTGCGTCGATCACGTCAGACTGTCCAGTCCGAACTAGCCGAACTTGTCCGACTACATGACACTCTCCAGGCTCTCAAATCGTCTTCAGCGAATTCTAATCCATCACATGATAATTCCATCTTAGCTGACATGACTTTCCACAATGCCTTCAAGCATCCGTGTTGTGCCAACAAATCATTCACCCTTGTCTGCCATAACCCAAGGTTTTCAGTTCCATCAAACTTCTTCACCTCAAACCTGGTACCCGTTGGCGCCATGGTCCTTTGTATAGTTGACCCTGTGAAAAATTAGCTGAGCTCTGCACGCGATTCCCCAAGTACACGAACAAAACCTTCGCGTACTACTAGCAATCAAACCAGTTGGTTTCACGTGAATTGCTCCTTTGGCTCAACTCCCTTGATGCTTGCAATTGCCTTGCCTATGCCCTTGCTAATTCCGATGGATGCATATCCCTTGATAGATTTATTTCGCCGATTGATCTGCCTCTCTCCGTGTCATTGGAGACTCGGTCCCTTTTTTCTCAAACAAATCTCCCATCAGCAATGCCTCCACCTTGCGGCTACACATAGGGCCTAGCCCCACCAAGCACGCACCTAGCTAGCCACACTTGGGCCAGCCTTCCACGCATGCCCACGATCTGCCTCGGCTTCGGCTCCCTGCGACCAGCGCCCGACTTGACAACCATGAGCTATGTCTTGATCCACTGCTATTCTACGCTAGGCATGCCGCGACGCGCACGCATGCCATGCCAGATCGGTCACTGCTGTACGCGCCGCTGTCGCTGTGATCGATCAACCAAGCCACACTGCTTCCGATTAGTTCTTGAAGATAACAAGATGACCAACTCTGCCTCTAGCTCGCAACTCACGGAGGATATTGCCCCCTATTACGATCGCTTCCACAGATTTCTGTCGATGTTCTCTTTGTCCTCCTTTCGATCAACAATCCACGACCTCTAAACAACGTAGCTCTAATACCACTTGTTAGAATAAATCCGAGGCCACCGTCGATCATCCAAGGACCAAGCAATCACATGAGCACAACACTGAGATTTGTTAATGAGGTTCACCGATATGGCTACATCTCCGGGGCTTGACTACGGGCGCTCCTCCCCGTGACACCGTCACAATACCGCACATCGGCCACCCAGACACCGGTACACGCCGCCGGCTTCCCCTTGCGCGCCTGTGCTATTATGTTGGCATAGGTTACATCGTGTGTCTACCCCCACTATATATGAGAGGCCTAGGATACAAGTGTCCTACTTAGACACGACTTCATATTCTATGTAAACACAATACAACTCAAAGTCCAACTGTGACCTAGTTGTACACAATATTCGACACAACTCTAACAATCATCACCATCACCATCGGCTCTGCCATCTCCATCGCCGCCATGCCTTCTTCCTTCACCGGATCGATGTCGGCTTGTAACTTGACCCTATCTTTTATGTTGTTCATTTGCATTTGAATAGTTGTACTAGTTCTCGGCGTTATGGATGAATCCTATACGATTACTTGATGCAATCAATTATCTTCTTATTCATGTCCGATTTAGGAGCCTTCATGATTGTAGAGAGGAGGCCTCGGTCGTATTATCGTCGTCATTGGCCGTGAAGCATATTACTACCGCTGCTCTAGGTTAGGATGTTGAGGTAATTATAGGTGACAGTTAATCCTCTTTCTTCACCTTCCGCAGTTGGTAGGGTAGATTAGTTGATGCGACCAATTATCTTCTCGTTCATGTTTGATTTAGTAGCCTTCGCGGATGTAGAAAGGAGGGCTCAGTTGCATTATCGCTGTGATTGCCCGTGAAGCATATTATTACCGTTGTTGTAGGTTAGGATCTTTGAGGTAATTAGAGGTGTCACTAAAAGTTCTTTCTTCACCTTTTGCAGTTGGTAAGGTAGTAACAGGGAAACCCCGCTACATGAACTTGTAGAGGAGGAGGAGGCACTACTCATCTTTGAGGCAGTACCCGACGAGCCTCATCAGACTAGGTGCGACAATTGCCTCACTTCATTCTGCACATCATATTCACAAACATATTAAGAAGTTAAGAGCACATTTAGCCCACTTCTGCATGCCAACGTGCAAGGAATCAAGCTGTTTCATCAACATATTGATTTTCTCTACTTTTTAGGAGAGGTACTCCCTGGTGAGGTTTCATCACATCGGATTGGTGATGCATAATCTTGCAGTTTAGGGATAATGTTTTACTGGACTCAGGATATTGGTTGCTTGTTTTACACTAGTATTACTAATCCATCAATCGCAAGAAACCCTGATATATATTTCAAATTCATGTCCTTGAATATAAAGAAATATTTTTGTAATTCCACTTCATTGTTTTGAATATTTTTTCATGTTACTATTAAACTTGCGAGTAGAGATACTGATACGTCTCCAACGTATCTATAATTTTTTATTGTTCCATGCGGTTATTATATCAATCTTGGATGTTTTATATACATTTTATAGCAACTTTATATCATTTTTTGGGACTAACCTATTGACATAGTGCCCAGTGCCAATTGCTGTTTTTTGCTTGTTTTTTTACTTCGCAGAAAATCAATACCAAACGAAATCCAAATGCCACGAATTTTTTTGGAGATTTTTTTCTGCCCGGAAGACACCCAGGGAGCCAAAGCAGCCCACGGGGGGAGGCTTGTGGGGCCCACTAGGAACCAGGGCACGTCATGGGGCCTAGGCGCGCCCTGGTGGGTAGTGGAGCCCACGGGAGGCTTCTCCATCGACTATCGCCTCTATAAATACTCTAAAATCCCAAAAACCCTAGGGGAGTTAAGGAAACACTTTTTCAGCCGTCGCAAGTTCCAGAACCACAAGATCCAATCTAGAGGCCTTTTCCGACACTCTGTCGGAGGGGTCAACGATCACGAAGGGGTTCTTCATCATCCTTGTTGCCCCTTCGATGATGCGTGAGTAGTTTACCACAAACCTATGGGTCTGTAGTTAGTAACTAGATGGCTTCTTCTCTCTTTTTGATCTTCAATACAATGTTCTCCTCGATGTTCTTGGAGATCTATTTGATGTAACTCTTTTTTGTGGTGTGTTTGTTGGGATCTGATGAATTGTGGGTTTATTATCAACTCTATCCATAAATATTATTTGAGTCTTTGATGAACTCTTATATGCATGATTATTATAGCCTCGTATTTTTTCTCCGAAATTTTGGTTTGGTTTGGCCAACTAGATTGATTTTTCTTGCCATGGGAAGAGGTGCTTTGTAATGGGTTCGGTCTTGTGGTGCTCAATCTCAGTGAAAGAAGGAGACATGACACGCATGTATCGTTGCTATTAAGGATAAAATGATGGGGTCTATTCCTACATGAATAGATCTTGTCTATATCATGTCATCGTTCTTATTGCATTACTCCATTTCTCCATGAGCTTAATACACTAGATGCATGCTGGATAGTGGTCGATGTGTGGAGTAATAGTAATAGATGCAGGCAGGAGTCGGTCTACTAATCTTGGACATGATGCCTATATACATGATCATTGCCTTGGATATCGTCATGATTATTCGCTTCTCTATCAATTGCCCAACAGCAATTTGTTTACCCACCGTATGCTATTTTCTTGAGAGAAGCCTCTAGTGAAATCTACGGCCCCCGGGTCTATTTTCTATTATATCAAAAACCAAAAATACCTTGCTGCAATTTTTCTTTCTTTATTTTATTTTGTGTTTTAGTTAGATCTATTTATCAAATCTAATACAATTTAATCTATCTCAATGCCGTGGAGGGATTGACAACACCTCTTACGCGTTGGGTTGCAAGTATTTGTTCTTTGTGTGCAGGTGTTGTTTACATAATGTTACTTGGTTCTCCTACTGGATTGATAAACTTGGTTTCATAACTGAGGGAAATACTTACCGTTGCTGTGCTACATCATTCCTTCCTCTTCAGGGAAATACCAACGCAGATACAAGCAATCAGGAAGAATTTCTGGCGCCGTTGCCGGGGAGACATCATCAATATCTATCAAGTACCTAATCACAAATCTCATCTTCTTGCAATTACTTTATTTGCCATTTGCCTCTCGTTTTTATCTCCCCAACTTCTAAAAAGCTTTTGCAAAAATCACAAAAAAAAAATTCCATTTGCTTTTTTGTTCGTTTGCTATCTTTGCTTGTGTACCATGTGTCTTCTATTTGCTTGCATCTTCGCTTGCTAAAAATCTATTGATATGGATCCTCATCCACTTGCTAATCTTTTCAAAAGATCAAATTATGATGAATCAATTGCTAGTGAGTTGAGTGCACTTGATTATCTCTATGAAGTTTTGCTTGAAAATCATGAATCTGGAAATTGTGATAAAGTGTTGAAAGAAGAAATTGATAAAGTGATTCACAATAGCTCCTTGAATGAAAAGCATGATTGCAATGATGTTATTATAAATTCTATTAATGTCAATGGTGCTAATAATATGCAAAACCCCAAGCTTGGGGATGCTAATTTTTCTATGTCCACTACTTATTGCAATGATCATGATTGGGGTGATTCTTCTTATGATCTTGAGAATTTATTTAAGCCTCATGATGAATATGATATTGATAATAGTGTTTGGAATAATATTGAAAGTGGGTGTAACGCTCGGATAATTATGCTACAGTGAACCTCTGCTAATGATGCCACATCACCTCCGTTACAGTTGCTAATCTCGCGTTAGTTCAAAATGATTCAAAATTAAATTTGAATTATTGACAAACATCAAAAAATTTCAAACATTGAAACTAAAATGTTCGGAATGTGACATAATTAAATATACTAAATTAGGTACAACTTTTGTATTTTTCCAAAACTAAAATATTTAGGAAATAAGAGAAAACATTAAAGCGAATATAAATAAAAAGAAAAGGCAAAAACAAAAATGAAACAAAGGAGGACCCCCTACTAGACCTCGGCCCAGCTGGCCATCGGGCCAACGAGGCCGGCCCAGCCGCGCCTACTAACCCTCCCCACCACCCGAAACCCCAGCACACACCCCCCACTACCCCACTCGTTCCCCCCGCACGTCTACCTCGCTTCCCCCCCGATCTGGATCGGGGGCAGGCGACCCCGTCGACCGCCATCGCCCCGCTTCTACCTCGCCGGCGCCGCTTCCTCCTTGGACCTCATCGCCCCGCCGCACGCCATCCCCGTCCTCCTCCTCGAGCTCGAGCCCACTGCCATTTTCCCCACGACCGCCGGTGAGGCGCTTCGCCTCCCCTTTTCCCCCTGTTCCTCCACAGCCGCGTCGGCCTTGCGCCGTTCGCGCCCACGCCGCACGCCCGTTGGCCGTCCACGACGCACACACGCCCGCGCACCGCCCCGGTGCCTCTCTGCGCCCGTTCGTCCCTGTCCGGCTCGCCGCGCCCCTGCCACCGCACCGCTCCGCTGACCCCGAGCCTCTGTTGCCACCTGCTCACTGCGCCCCACCGCGCCACCCCCCTCGCTCTCTTCTGCGAGCTGCAGCTGCAGCTGCTGTGCTGCGACGCTGCCGCCACCACCACTGCAGCCCCGCTGCTCGCCCACCCCTGCCCCGCGCCTCCCCGCTCGCGCAAGCTGCCGCCCGCGCCCGCCCCTGCAGCTGCGCTGCCCCTGCCCCTGCCACATACTGCTGCTGCCGCGCTCTGCCCTCACCGCTGCTGCGCGCTGCTGCTCCGCTGCTAGCCCTGGCCGCCGGTGCCCTGCCGTGCCCGGCCACCCGCCGCTGCTCTCGGCGTCTCCGGCGCGCCACCCCGCGCGCATCGCCGCCTCTGACCGGCCCCCCCAGCGCCCCGCGCGCCTCGCCATCGCCCGCTGAGGCCGCGCCCTCCCCCTGGCCGGAGTCCCCTTCCCTGGTGGACTCGGGCCCGCGCCCGCACGCCCGTAACCGCCACCCGCGCCCCGTTAAGGCCCTCTAGGCCACTGACTAGGGGGCCCCACGCCCCTAAAAAAAAGAACTAAAAAGAAGATATATAAATAAATAAATCAATTAATTAATTAATTAACTTAATTAACTCTTTTTAATTAACCTAATCACTTAATCAAATTAACTAATTCTGTTTAGTTAACCTGAGTCATTGACCAACGGGACCCGCACGTCAGTTTGACTGGTCAACGGTCAGAGTTGACCGCTGATGTCATGCTGACATCATGCTGACGCAATATATATTTTTGAATTAAAATAATTTCAGAAATTGATTTAAAACTTTGGAAATTAATATAAAATAAACCGTAACTCGGATGAATAAACTTTGTACATGAAAGTTGCTCAGAACGACGAGACGAATCCGAATACACAGTCCGTTTGTTCACCACACGTCCCTAGCATAACGAACATGCAACAATCCACCTCCGATTCATCTGTTCGAAAACGCCAAACACCGGGAATACTTTCCCGGATGTTTCCCCCCTTCGCCGGTATCACCTTCTACCATCAGGGCAAACCTAGCACCGCTTATAGTCATCTCATGCATCGTCATGCATATGTTTGCATTATATTTATTGTTTCTTCCCCCTCTTCTCTTGTTAGACACCGAGACCGACGCCACTGCTATCCAGTACGACTACGGTATTAACGACCCCTCCTTCTCGACTGAGCTTCCAGGCAAGAAAACCCTCCTTGTTCATCCCGATATCGCCTACTCTTTCCCTCTACTGCTTGGATTAGAGTAGTGTAGCTGTTACTACTTTCGGTTAATCCTATTCTGCTGCATAGCCTATCCTTGCTACTACTATTGACACCTTTACCTGCAATCCTAAATGCTTAGTATAGGATGCTAGTATTTCATCAGTGGCCCTACATTCTTGTCTGTCTGCCATGCTATACCATCGGGCCGTGATTAGTCGGGAGGTGATCATGGGTATATACTATTTATATTATACATGATACATGTGGTGACTAAAGTCGGGTCGGCTCGTAGAGTACCTGCGGGTGATTCATGGATTGGGGGCTGAAAGGACATTTGTCCCGACGGCCCTCTGAGTGGATCTTTGTGGCGGAGCGATAGGGCAGGTTGAGACCACCTAGGAGAGAGGTGGGCCTGGTCCCTGGTCGGCGTCTGCGGTTATATCAAATAACACGCTTGACGAGATTGGGTATTTGATCTGAGTCTGGCTACGAGCCTATACGCACTAACCAACTACACAGGAACAGTTATGGGCACTCAACATCGTGGTATCAGCCGAAGCCTTCTTGACATCAGCGGTTGAGCGGCGTGCGCCGGATTGGACTGGAACACCTGCTCTTGTAATAGGAAGGCTAGGTCTGCTTCCGGCCGCCCTGGCAACATGCAAGAGAGCATTGGGCGATGGGCCCAGACCCCCTGCGCGCTTAGGATTTAGACCGGCGTGCTGACCTCTCTGTTGAGCCTAGGTAGGGCTGTGATGTGTTGATCTTTCGAGGCCGGGCATGACCCAGGAAAGTGTGTCCGGCCATAGGGATCGAGCATGTTGGGTAATGTGGTGCACCCCTACAGGGAAGTTTATCTATTCGAATAGACGTGTCCCTCGGTAAAAGGACGACCCGGAGTTGTACTTTGACCTCATGACAACTAGAACCGGATACTTAATAAAAACACACCTTTTCAAGTGCCAGATACAACCCGGTGATCGCTCTCTCACAGGCCGACGAGGAGAGGATCGCAGGGTAGGATTATGTTATGCGATGATACTTGGTTAACTTACCATCTACTCTCTTCTACTGCTTCAAGATGGAGGCTGCCAGAAGCGTAGTCTTCGATAGGACTAGCTATCCCCCTCTTATCCTGGCATTCTGCAGTTCAGTCCACAGATACTACCCATTTCTTTGATACCAATGCATATGTAGAGTAGATCCTTGCTTGCGAGTACTTTGGATGAGTACTCACGGTTGCTTTGCTCCCTCTTTTCCCCCTTCTTTCCATTCTTCTCGGACGTCGCAACCAGATGCTGGAGCCCAGGAGCCAGACGCCACCTTCGACGACTCCTACTACACCGAGGGTGCCTACTACTACGTGCAGGCCGCGGACGATGACCAGGAGTAGTTTAGGAGGATCCCAGACAGGAGGCCTACGCCTCTTTCGATCTGTACCCCAGTTTGTACTAGCCATCTTATGGCACCTTGTTTAAATTATGTCTGTACTCAGATATTGTTGCTTCCACTGACTCGTCTATGATCGAGCATTTGTATTCGAGCCCTCGAGGCCCTTGGCTTGTATTATGATGCTTGTATGACTTATTTATTTTTAGAGTTGTGTTGTGATATCTTCCCATGAGTCCCTGATCTTGATCGTACACATTTGCATGTATGATTAGTGTACGATTGAATCGGGGGCGTCACAAGTTGGTATCAGAGCCGACTGCCTGTAGGAATCCCCCTTCCACACTCCTTGGCTGAAGTCGAGTCTAGACATTGCAAAACTTTTACTAACATGGTTGTGTGTCTTACGGGCCCACATCGCCATTGGGTGGTATTAGGATCTTTTACTCCTCGATCTTTACTCAGGGACTTTGAACTCTCTTCTACTTGGGTTAAACGAATTTACTAACTCTAATATTAGGATCCCGTGACCACATTCACCCCAAAGTTGGATAAGCCATAGTTATTCCTTAGAATAGTATTTTGAACAATACCCACACTGTCATTTGACTCCTTTGAAACATCTTTGTTTTCAGATGGAACCCATGAGGCAGGTCTTGCGCCACACGACGGCCATTGGAGTCCCAGTATCACCTGCTGTGTTAGCTGAGATGATGACCTATTTGTGTTATCGCTGGCACCCTTAGTACACTGTGTACGAGCAGTACCAGGACTTCAACCAGGAGCAGTACCGTGCCATCGTCCACCTCTACTCTCGGGAGTATGACTGCACTACTGTGCTGCACACCGCTCATGGTGTTAGAGTGACCATCGATATGGCAGTCCATGATGCTGCTTATGCTGCTCTGACACGTCTTCGTGGAGAGTATCTGGCATTGGACACTTCCCCTTTCAGGCACATTGCTATCGCATCCGATGATGGTGCGGAGGGATACTACACTGCTGCCTACTCCACCATCACCCGAGAGCCCTTCCACAATCAGAACTTTGTTCTGCATGCTGATGGGTTGGATCGAGCTAACTGAGCTCTTCGCCACGACTTGTACACCACCCGTCAGCACCTTTACAGTGCTCTGACGCTGTTGCACCCCTTTGTCCGATCTGGTGAGCTGCCACGTTCTGCGATCTACCCAACCAGGACCGTGATGCCCCAGGGTGTCGGTTGGCCAGATGTGGGAGGCTACACTCCTGCACTTGCTCCTCTTTTGCCACCTGGATGTCAGGTTCTACACCAGAGCGTTCACGGACCGCAGGCTACTGACATGGAGGACTTCCCGTCGCGTCACTACCAGCTGTCAGGCTACACCTACCTCCACAGTTCCTCCTGGGACTGATGTAGTCTTGCTTATTAGTATTAGATGCATTCGCCGCGAGCCTGCGTGCCGCCTATGATGTGTTTAGGCTATGTACTGAACTCTGCGTACTGAACTCTATGCATGACCCTTTTTGTATGATATGCCGCTACTATGTAGTATCTATCGTGCTCCTTTCATTATGCATGTTTCATCATGAATGATTCTTGTCTTTGCAAATTTCTCAATGCTGAACTACCCCTGTTATATATTAGCAGGATGGTTAGACCAGGTGGTCGTGGTCGTGGTGGCAATGCCCCACCACCGCCTGAGTACATGGATGGTATGATCTAGCAGTTCGAGCTGAACCGCCAGTTCATGGAGAATATGATGGCTCAGTTTCCTCGCCCCAATATGAACCAGCAGCTAGCCCCAGTAACTCTGCAGGATTTCATACGCCTCAACGCAACCATCTACCGCAGCTCAACTCAGCCTCTGGATGCTGATGACTGGCTCCGTGACATCACCTATGAGATGGAGTCTGCTGATGTAGCCCCTGCCAGCTATGTCACCTTTGCTTCCTTCTTCATGAAGGGACCCGCTGCTCAATGGTGGGACAGCCACAGGCGTACTCTGCCGGTTGGAACAATCATCACCTAGCTAGACTTTCAAGCTGCTTTCTGTGCCCGCTTCATTCCTTAGGGAGTCATGGACTGGAAGAAGCGTGAGTTTCGCAACCTCACCCAGGGCAACAAAACTGTGGAAGCTTATCAGTGGGAGTTTCTGGGCTTATCCCGCTATGCTGAAGAGGACATTGCAACTGATGCACGCAGACAGGAGAAGTTCCGTGATGGACTACAAGCTGACATCAAGCTCACACTACTAGTGCATGACTTTGCCGATTTCGCCACCTTGGTGAACAGGGCCATCAATGTTGAAACTGGTCTGCAGGAACACTAGAGCTCTCACAGGCACAACCGTGACATGGGTTCATCTTCGGGCCCGCCCTCGCAGAAGCGTAGGATCTAGATTCCCAACAGCATGTACCATCCAACTGCACTTGCCCCAAGGCAGTCCTATGCTGCACCTCGTCTGCCTCCTCCACCACCTAGGCAGCCAAGGCTTCTAGCTCCACCACCCCGAGCTCCTGCTCCCACTCCCAATGATGGGCTATGCTTCAGGTGTGGCCGTCCAGGACACCGTGGTAGGGAATGCAACCAGAACCAGAATCAACTGGCCCTTCCAGTAACTGGCCATGGAAGCAACCAGCCCCGCATCAACAATGCAAAGTCTTATGGTCGTGTTCAGGCCAACCACGTTGACTTGAATGAAGCTCAGGACCAGCCTACTACTGTGATGGGTACATTCCTCGTAAATTCAGTACCAGCATACGATTTATTTGATACAGGTGCATCGCATTCACTCATGTCAGAAGATTTTGCATTCATGCATGGCATTAAAAGCGAAGACATGAACGCTTCGCTATTAGTACATAGCCCTGTGGGCCAATGTCGAACCTCCATGATTTGTAACGACGTCCCTGTTGAAACTGAAGGACTGGAATTCCTTGTCTCTCCTATCGTACTGAAGTCTTGTAGCATTGATCTCATTCTGGGAATGGATTGGTTGAAAGCGCATACTACTTCTATAGTTTGCGCCACTAAGACCGTCCATCTGCTACACCCTTTCGATGAAATAATAAGCTACAATGCTCGCCTGATTCAGAATGCCGAGGCAAGACTTTATGCGTTGAATGCATTGAACGCTGCACCACTCAAGGGCATTGAAAACATTCCCGTTGTTCATGAATTCCAAGATGTCTTTCCTGAAGAACTTCCAGGGATTCCCCCTGCTAGAGCTGTCGAATTCATCATCGACTTGAAACTAGGCACCACTCCTATAGCCAAACGACCCTACAAGATGCCGCCGCATGAACTCATTGTGCTTAAGGAGGAAATCGACAAATCTCTTTGTAGTGGTTTCTTTCGCCCAAGTTGCTCTCCTTGGGGAGCACCTTCTCTCTTTGTCAAGAAGAAGGATGGGACAAACCGATTGGTCCAAGACTACCGTCCTATTAACCAAGCTACCATTCAGAACAAATATCCTCTTCCTCGGATCAATGATCTGTATGATCAACTGGCTGGTTCATCAGTGTTCTCCAAACTCGACTTGAGGTTGGGTTACCACCAGATCCGTGTTCGTGAAGAGGATATCCCAAAGACCGCATTCGTGACTCGATATGGTTCATAAGAGTACACCGTCATGTCATTCGCCTTAACCAATGCTCCAGCCACCTTCACTCGTCTGATGAACTATATATTCATGGAATACCTCGACAAGTTTGTCGTGGTTTATCTGGATGATATCCATGTATATTCCAAGAACAAAGAAGAGCATGCCGAACATCTTCGTCTTGTCCTGGAAATGCTTCGAGAGCATCAACTCTATGCTAAGTATTCCAAGTGTGAATTATGGCTTCCCGAAGTAACATATCTTGGGCATGTCATCTCCAAGGATGGTATTGCCGTCAACCCCAACCGAGTTCAGGCTATTCTCGATTGGACTCCTCCGAAGAATGTCAAGCAAGTCAGAAGTTTTCTCGATCTCGCCAGCTATTGCCGTCGATTCGTCGAGAACTTCTCCAAGATCGCCAGGCCTCTGACTAACCTGTTGCATAAGGGCGTCAAGTTCCAATGGACAGACAAATGTCAGGAAAGTATCCAGGCACTCAAGGACAAGTTGACTTATGCCCTAGTGCTTGCTCCACCTGATACTAAGAAGGACTTCGTCATTTACTGCGACGCTTCCCGTCAAGGATTAGGCTGTGTCCTAATGCATGAGTGCAAAGTGATTGCTTATGCCTCTCAACAATTGCGCCCTCATGAAGAGAACTACCCAGTTCACGACCTCGAGCTTGCTGCTGTCATTCATGCACTGAAGCAGTGGCGACATTACCTTCTCGGTAATCGTTGCCAGATCTTCATCGACCACCAAAGTCTGAAGTATCTGTTTACTCAGCCAGACCTGAACCTCCGTCAGCAGAGATGGATGGAGACTGTCGTAGACTTTGACTTGGGTATTTCCTATACACCAGGCAAGGCTAATGTAATGGCTGATGCTTTGAGCCGCAAGTCTTACTGCAACCACCTCCAGGTTCACAAAGTTTAGCCCTCGCTTGTTGAAGAATTTAGAAAGTTGAACCTCCATATTGTTCCTCCTGGTGCACTCGCTCCCCTTCCTCCTGAGTGCCACAAAATGAACCTCTACATTGTTTCCCAGGGTTCTCTCAATACCCTGGTTGCTAAACCAGATCTCGTGGACAGCATCAAGACGCTGCAGAAGTATGACTCTCAAGCCCACAAGATTAAGCGCTACCTCGCAGAAGGAAGGCCCTCGTTCTTCACTATTGATGATACTGGCACTTTGTTCTTTAAAGGTCGCCTAGTGGTCCCTTCAAAAGATAACCTGGATATGACTCAGAAGGTTATGAAAGAAGCTCATGATACGCCTTTGTCTATTCATCCCGGTAGTACCAAGATGTACCAAGACATTCGTCAGAGATTCTGGTGGTCTAACATGAAGCAAGACATTGCTCGCTATGTTGCTGAGTGCGACATTTGTCATCGTATCAAAGCAGAGCATCAAAGCCCTGCTGGAATTCTGCAACCTATCTGTATTCCTGAATGGAAATGGGACCATGTTGAAATGGACTTCGTCACTGGTTTTTCCAAATCGCAGAAAGGTAATGATGCTATTCTTGTCGTCATTGACGGCTTTCTAAAGTTGCGCACTTTCTGGCCGTCAAAGAAACTATCACTGCTAGTCAGCTGGCAACCCTCTACATGTCCAGAATTGTTTCACTTCATGGTATTCCACTGGTAATCAGTTTGGACCGTGGCAGCTTATTCACTTCAAGATTCTGGGCAAGTTTCCAAGAAGCTATGGGGACTCACTTATCATTCAGTACTGCATTTCATCCTCAGTCACAAGGGCAAGTGGAATGTGTCAACCAAGTTATCGAAGACATGCTTCGAGCTTGTGTTATTTCCTTTGGCAAGAAATGGGAGGAATCTCTCCCGTATGCTGAGTTCTCCTATAACAATAGCTATCAAGCTAGTCTGAAGATGGCCCCCTTCGAAGTGTTATATGGATGAAAGTGCCTAACCCCTCTGAACTGGTCAGAAACTGGGGAACGTCCACTCTTCGGTCCGGATATTATCCAACACACCAAAGAACAAGTCCGCATCATTCGTGAGAATCTCAAGACTGCTCAGTCATGTCAGAAGAGTCAGTATGACCGTCATCATAAAGACATGCTCTATCAACCTGGCGAAAAAGCTTATCTTCGAGTCACACCAATGAAGGGTGATCACCGCTTCAGGATCAAGGGCAAGCTAGCTCCTCGCTATATTGGTCCATTCACTATTCTCGAGAAGCGTGGAAAAGTGGCATACCAACTGGAGATTCTGTCGAACCTTTCTCAGGTTCACGATGTGTTCCACGTGTCACAGCTCCGCCGCTGCTTCAAGGACCCAATCCGAGCAGTGGATCATGAAGTGCTCGAGTTGCAACATGACCTCTCCTATAAAGAGCATCCAGTCCGCATTCTCGACCAAGCTGAACGCCGCACATGTCAGAAGGCGATCAAGTTCCTCAAAGTCCAGTGGTCACATCACTCTGAAGACAAAGCCACTTGGGAACGCGAGGATCGCCTACGTGATGAATACCCCACACTGTTTCCTTCTACCTCCTAAATCTCGGGACAAGATTTCTTGTAGTGGAGGAGAATTGTAACACCCAGATAATTATGCTACAGTGAACCTCTGCTAATGATGCCACGTCACCTCCGTTACAGTTGCTAATCTCGTGTTAGTTCAAAACGATTCAAAATCAAATTTGAATTATTGACAAACATCAAAAAAATTCAAACATTGAAACTAAAATGTTCGGAATGTGACATAATTAAATATAATAAATTAGGTACAACCTTTGAATTTTTCCAAAACTAAACTATTTAGGAAATAAGAGAAATTATTAAAGCAAATATAAATAAATAGAAAAGGCAAAAACAAAATGAAACAAAGGAGGACCCCCCCACTAGGCCTCGGCCCAGCTGGCCATCGGGCCAACCAGGCCGGCCCAGCCGCGCCTACTAACCCTCCCCACCCCCCGAAACCCTAGCGCACACCCCCCACTACCCCACTCGTTCCCCCCACGTCTCCCTCGCTTCCCCCCCAATCTGGATCGGGGGCAGCCGACCCCGTCGACCGCTGTCGCCTCGCTTCTACCTCGCCGGCGCTGCTTCCTCGTTGGACCTCATCGCCCTGCCGCACATCGTCCCCGTCCTCCTCCTCGAGCTCGAGCCTGCTGCCATTTTCCCCACGACCGCCTGTGAGGCGCCGCGCCTCCCCTTTTCACCCTGTTCCTCCACAGCCGTATCGGCCTTGCGCCGTTCGCGCCCACGTCGCGCGCCCGTTGGCCGTCGATGGCGCACGCACGCACGCGCACCACCCCGGCGCCTCTCTGCGCCCGTTCGTCCCCGTCCGGCTCGCCGTGCCCCTGCCACCGCACCGCTCCGCTGACCCCGAGCCTCCGTTGCCGCCTGCTCACCACGCCCCACCGCGCCTCTCCCCCCTTGCTCTCTGTTGCGAGCTGCAGCTGTAGCTGCTGTGCGGCGACGCTGCCGCCACCACCACTGCCGCCCCGCTGCTCGCCCGCCCCTGCCCCGTGCCTCCCTGCTCGCGCAAGCTGCCGCCCGCGCCCGCACCTGCAGCTCCGCTGCCGCTGCCGCTACCACATATTGCTGCCAGCGCGCTCCACCCTCACCGCTATTGAGCGCTGCTGCTCCACTGCTAGCCCTGGCCGCCGGTGCCCCATCGTGCCCGGCCACCCGCCGCTGCTCCCAGCGGCTCCGGCGAGCCACCCCGCGCGCATCGTTGCCTCTGACCGGGCCCCCAGCGCCCCGCGCGCATGCCGCGCGCCTCGCCTTCGCCCGCCGCGGCCGCGCCCTCCCCCTGGCTGGAGTCCCCTTCCCTGGTGGACTCGAGCGTGCGCCCGCACGCCCGTAACCGCCACCCACGCCCCGTTAAGGCCCTCTGGGCCACTGACTAGGGGGCCCCACGCCCCAGAAAAAAAAGAATAAAAAAAGATAAATAAATAAATTAATTAATTAACTTAATTAACTCTGTTTAGTTAACCTAATCACTTAATTAAATTAAGTAATTATGTTTAGTTAATCTGAGTCATTGACCAACGGGACCCGCACGTCAGTTTGACTGGTCAACCGTCAGAGTTGACCGCTGATGTCATGCTGACGCAATATATTTTTTTAAGTTAAAATAATTTTAGAAATTGATTTAAATCTTTGGAAATTAATATAAAATAAACCGCAACTCGGATGAATAAACTTTGTACATGAAAGTTGCTCAGAACGACGAGATGAATCCTAATACATAGTCCGTTCGTTCATCACACGTCCCTAGCATAGGGAACCTGCAACAATCCACCTCCGGTTCATCTGTCAAAAAACGTGAAACACCGGGAATACTTTCCCGGATGTTTCCCCCCTTCGCCGGTATCACCTACTACCATCAGGGCACACCTAGCACCACTCATTGTCATGTCATGCATCATCATGCATATGTTTCCATTATATTTATTGTTTCTTCCCCCTCTTCTCTCGTTAGACACCGAGAGCGACGCCGCTGCTACCCAGTACAACTACGGTATTGACGAGCCCTCCTTCTCGACTAAGCTTCCAGGCAAGCAAACCCCCCTTGTTCATCCTGATATCGCCTACTCGTTCCCTCTACTGCTTGCATTAGAGTAGTGTAGCTATTACTGCTTTCGATTAATCCTATTCTACTGCATAGCCTGTCCTTGCTACTACTGTTGACACCTTTATCTGCAATCCTAAATTCTTAGTATAGGATGCTAGTATTTCATCAGTGGCCCTACATTCTTGTCTGTCTGCCATGCTATACTATCGGGCCGTGATCACTCGGGAGGTGATCACGGGTATATACTATTTATATTATACATGATACATGTGGTGACTAAAGTCGGGTCGGCTCGTCGAGTACCCGCGGGTGATTCACGGATTGGGGGCTGAAAGGACATTTGTCCCGACGGCCCTCTGAGTGGATCTTTGTGGCGGAGCGACAGGGCAGGTTGAGACCACCTAGGAGAGAGGTGGGCCTGGTCCCTAGTCGGCGTCCGCTGTTATATCAAATAACACGCTTAACGAGATTGGGTATTTGATATGAGTCTGGCTACGAGCCTATACGCACTAACCAACTACGCGGGAACAATTATGGGCACTCGATGTCGTGGTATCAGCCGAAGCCTTCTTGACGTCAGCGGTTGAGCGGCGCGCGCCGGATTGGACTGGAACGCCTGCTCTTGTAATAGGGAGGCTAGGTCTGCTTCCGGCCGCCCTCGCAATGTGCAGGAGTGCAATGGGTCCAGGCCCCCTGCGCGCTTAGGATTTAGACCGGCGTGCTGACCTCTTTGTTGGGCCTAGGTAGGGCTGCGACGTGTTGATCTTCCGAGGCCGGGCATGACCCAGGAAAGTGTGTATGGCCAGAGGGATCGAGCGTGTTGGGTAATGTGGTGCACCCCTGCAGTGAAGTTTATCTATTCGAATAGCCGTGTCCCTCGGTAAAAGGACGACCCGGAGTTGTTCTTCGACCTCATGACAACTAGAACCGGATACTTAATAAAACACACCTTTTCAAGTGCCAGATACAACCCGGTGATCGCTCTCTCACAGGGCGACGAGTAGAGGATCGCCGGGTAGGATTATGCTATGCGATTATACTTGGTTAACTTACCATCTACTCTCTTCTACTGCTTCAATATGGAGGCTACCAGAAGCGTAGTCTTCGATAGGACTAGCTATCCCCCTCTTATTCTAGCATTCTGCAGTTCAGTCCACAGATACTACCCATTTCTTTGATACCAATGCATATGTAGAGTAGATCCTTGCTTGCGAGTACTTTGGATGAGTACTCACGGTTGCTTTGCTCGCTCTTTTCCGCCTTCTTTCCATTCTTCTCGGACTTCGCAACCAGATGCTGGAGCCCAGGAGCCAGACGCCACCTTCGACGACTCCTACTACACCGAGGGTGCCTACTACTACGTGCAGGCCGCCGCCGACGACCAGGAGTAGTTTAGGAGGATCCCAGACAGGAGGCATGCGCCTCTTTCGATCTGTATCCCAGTTTGTGCTAGCCATCTTATGGCACCTTGTTTAACTTATGTCTGTACTCAGATATTGTTGCTTCCGCTGACTTGTCTATGATCGAGCACTTGTATTCGAGCCCTCGAGGCCCCTGGCTTGTATTATGATGCTTGTATGACTTATTTATTTTTAGAGTTGTGTTGTGATATCTTCCCGTGAGTCCCTGATCTTGATCATACATGTTTGCGTGTATGATTAGTGTACGATTGAATTGGGGGCGTCACAGTGGGTTTGGAAGAGGTAATAATGATCCCACTACTTTCGGGAATGATCAATCTTATGAAATTTCTTAAAAAAGTGGGCTTGGATAGGTCATGATTTTAGTTGATGATAATCCCACTATTTTGGAAGAGTGTCAACTTTGCGTGCATGTGGTTCATGTAGAGAATATGTTATGTGATAGCTATATTGTTGAATTTCAATATGATCCTACATGTAATTATTATGAGAGAGGAAAATAAGGTTATGGAAATTTTCATGCCACTAATTTACCTCTCGTTATGTTGAGATTGTCAATGTTTTATTCTTCTTCCTTGCATATGCTAGATATTTCTTGTCATAATAATTTGTTTTCTTATAAAATGCATATGCATAGGAAGTATGTTAGACTTAAATGTGTTTATCACATGATTTGTGATGCTTTCTATGTGTTTCAACTTTTATCTTTCATGTGAGCATCAATAAAATCTTATGCCTAGCTAGGGGCATAAAACAATAGTGCTTGTTGGGAGGCAACCCAATGAATAAAATAAAATTTTCACTTTTTATTTTTGTTCTTGTGTGTTTACACAATTATGCTACTGTTATGATTGTGTTTTTATGTTTTAATTAGTGTTTGTGCCAAGTAAAGCCTTGAGGATTATGTTGGATGATAGTTGACTTAATCCTGTTGAAAAACTGAAACTTTTTCGCCCAATGCTGAAATTTTGAAAATTCGCAGGAAACTCAATTCTGAAGTTTTTACACATGATTGATATACAAATTCCCGGCGTCTTCCTAATTTTTCAGAATTTTTGGAGTTACAGAAGTATAGTTAATTTTCATATTGCTACAGACTGTTCTGTTTTTGACAGATTCTGTTTTCGTTGCATTGTGTGCTTATTTTGATGAATCTATGGATTGTATCGGGGGGGTATAAGCCATGGTATAGTTAAAATACAGTAGGTATAATTCAATAACAAAATATGAATGGGTTTGTAGAAGTACTTAAAGTAGTAATTTGTTTTATTATACTAACGGATCTCATGAAGGTTTTGTTAAGTTTTGTGTGATTGAAGTTTTCAAGTTTTGGGTGAGATCACGATGGATGAAGGAATAATGAGTGTTAAGATCCTAAGCTTGGGGATGCCCATGGCACTCCAAGGTAATATTCAAGGAGAACCAAGCAACTAAGCTTGGGGATGCCCCGGAAGGCATCCCCTCTTTCTTCTAACGACCATCGGTAATTTTACTTGGAGCTATATTTTTATTTGTCACATATCATGAGTTTTGCTTGGAGAGTCCCGTATTATATGAGTCTTTGCTTGTTTTGCTTTTTAGTTTGCCACAATCATCCTTGCTGGACACACCTATTTGAGAGAGCCATAATGATGCTATGATTTGTTAGAATTGCTCTAGTATTTCACTTATATATTTTTGAGCACGGTGGTAGCAAATTTTTTGAAGAAGCACTCTTATGCTTCAATTATATTATTTTGAGAGTTGAAAATTTTGAAGAAATATGCATGCTCTCGTACTTCACTTAAATTTTTTGAGAATTTTTTAAGTAGCAATGGTAATATATGAATTTAGTCCCAAAGTGATATATATTCAAGAGGGATATAATAAAAACTTTTATGAAGATCATTGGATATTATAAACTTGATTCCTTGCAATAGTTTTGCGATATGGAGATAATAATATGTGAGTCATGTTGATGAGTAATTATGCTTTAATAATAATATTGGTGTTAACACTACAAAAAAGACACATCCGTGACATTTTGGCCCGAATCAAAAGTTTTTATGTCATGCTTATCACACTTCTATGATGATAATTGTGACAAAACCACGTATCATCATAGATGTAGTGGGCTCAAACTTCTATGACAAAAAATGGGTTTTTCGTCCTGGGCGGGCTGGGGACGCACATGCATGTCATTCTTTGGGCCGTCCATGACGGAAAAAATCGTGGTAGAAGCGAGGGCGAGGAAAATTTCGGGGAGTTCCCGGTTATGGTGGGTGGTCGGGGCCGAGCGATGCACAGAGGTTTGTGTGTTTCTCTCATACACATACGCGCGTGTGTGCGAGGCATTGGGTTGTAACTGAACCCGAGCGAGGCATTCGCTCACTGAACCCGAGCGATTACACTAGCTATGTTACTGAACCTAAACGATCGATCCCTTGGTTGTTAACTGAACCCGAGCGATTCCTTGGCTACTGCTGCTAACTGAACCCGAGTGATCGATTGCTGCTATCGCTTTACTGAAGCCGATCGAGCCCGGCCCCATGCGAGACGCAGCCAGCCGGTGTGTTGGGTTGCCTCTAGATGAACAAGTGACCGTTGCTACCGCGCGCGCGATACGTAGAACGAGTCGAGATGTGGTGAGTCGAGGCTGTGGATGAACAATTCCCGGTGGGGGTTGGATGAACAGGACCCCGTTGGAGTAGGCGGTTGCCGCTGGATGAACAGGACCCGAGGAGGCTGCCGCACCCCAGCTGGTTGGGGGTGGATAAACAGGACCCTGTGGAGGCTCCATGAACAGTAGCCAGTGTAGGCTGGATGAACAATAGCCCGTGGATGAATAGTAGCTGGTGGAGGCTGGAGGAAGTCGATGGTGGATGAACAGTAGCCCATGGAGGCTGGAGTGAGGTAGTAGACGGTGGATGAACAGTAGCCCGTGGAGTCCCGTTATGCGGTACGCCACACCCCTCCTGATATACACGACCCCGTTTGGACCGTAGGCGCTCCAACAGAAGTCAGTTTCCTCCGTTTTGCGGTATGCCACACCCCTCCCAATCAACAGGACCCCGTTTCGATCGTAGCCGCTCAAACAAAAGTCTTTTTCCTCCGTTTTGCGGTACGCCACACCCCTCCCGATGAACAGGATCCTGTTTCGACCGTAGCCGGTCGAACGGAAGGCCATTTCCTCCATTCTGCGGTATGCTAGACCTCGTTTTGGCTGTTCCGTCCAAGCCGGTTGGCTCCCGATGAACATGACATATTCCGACCCAGTCGGTTGCCTCCAGATGAACACGACGCTGTTTTCTTCGTTCCTACCTAGCCGGTTGCTTGCTGATGAACAGTTCACCGTCGCTGTATGCGTTCGAGACCCCGCTCGTATGTATGTATGTAGCCGTATTTAGTTTCTTGCAGCGTGGTTGTACGTACGTGTACATGATATAGACGGGACTGCATGACATGCTACGTCGGCGGTTCTACTACGACACCTGCCGCTCCTTACTCGGCGATGGGTCATCGCTGCAGAGAGCCCGATCGATCGCTATGTACATACACGTTCACGACTAGACAGATAACTCTACGTACGCTTCGACCTGGTGGGTCCCAGCTGCCAAGGGGTAAGGAGGCACTTCCTTGCGTGCGAAGATAAAGCCGGTGGGTCCTAGGTGTCAGGGGGAATGTTTTTTTCGCGAAATACAGAGGCCCTTCCGGTGGGTCCGAGCTGTCAGGTGGAGGAATCATTATTTTGCGCGTAATAAGGAGGCACTTCCTTGCATGCGGCCATGGACCCAGTTGTCAGCCTTTCCACATACAGTCCTCTTCTGATGGCTGTCGTTCATTGACCGCGTTGATCATGCCGTACCGTCCGAGAGCACCAAGGTGGTGGACGACGTCGCGGCCTAGGAAGGGAACGACCCGGAGCCAGGGAATACGCAGCAGTGGATGCCCACATGGAGGGGAGTATGAGCGTTGACTGGTTCAGCTGTGGTTTGAGGCTGCCATCACTGGAGAATAACAGGGGGTGTAGGTGAGTAGAGGGAAGGCCTGGCCAGCGGTGGGAGTAGGGTGAGCGGTGAGGCCTGCTTCGCAGCACAGCCGACCACTGGAGGCAGGAGCAGGCGGTCCCGCCGGTGCTGGTTTGGGCGGCTGGTGCAAGAAGATCAGAGATTGAAGAAGCAGCAGGACTGTTCGATTAAAATCCAATGGTCACTGTTGCTAGAATCATTTGTTGACTAAGTTGAAAAAGCCATGCGTACGTGTCAACTTAGTAGGCCCACAGGTCAGCCTCCGAACCGGTGCACCCCAGATGTCAGGGGGAGGAATCATTTTTCCGCGTAATAAGGAGGCAGTTGCTTGTGTGCGGCCATGGACCATGGGGGTCCCTACTGTCAGCCTCTCCACGTACATCCCTATTCTGATGGCTGTCGTTTGTTGAATGTTGACCACGTTGAGCACGCCGCGCTTAAAGCACCAACGCGGTGGATGACAGTGAGGCCTAGGAATGGAACGACCCGGAGCCGACGAAGACACATCAGTGGATGCCCACGCTAAGGGGAGTATGACGGTTGACTGGTTTGGCTGTGGCACCGTCACAGGAGAATAACAGGAGGTGCGGCTGGGTTGAGGGATGGCCAGGCAAGCGGAGGGAGTAGGGTGGGCCGGTGAAGCCTGTGCGGCATCATAGCCGGCCACAAGAGGGGGGAGTAGGCAGTCCCGCTGGCGTTGGTTTAGGCAGCTGGAGCAGGAAGATCAGAGATTGAAAAAGCACGTCGGCCGCTGGATGGACATACAACAGTCACTCCTACTAGAATCATGTGTTGACTATAAGTTGACAAAGCCTTGCGTAAAGAAGTCAGCCTTGAAATCTGTGGCGTGTACAACCCATTTGCTATTATTTTTATAATTTACAGCCCATTTGCTAATTCATATAGAATTTATTGCAGCCCATTTTCCATTTTTAGAATTGCTGCCCATTTTCTGGTCAGTACCAGGGTTAAAAATATGAACTAAAAAATATGCGAAATTCGAAAAATTCGCATATTTTTGCTGGGGTACAAAATATTTTTAATCCAAAAATTAGTAGCCATACTAAAACTAATTTAAAAATAAAGTAATACTATGTTATGTTAAAATCCAATGAATATAAAATATCAGTGAAGAACAAAAACAAAAAACAAAACTAATTGCCCATTTGGTATTTTTTTTTTTTGGAATTTTCAACCCCTTTCATATTACTTTTAAGATTTACTGCCCATACTCTGGCTAGGCCGGAATGCATCCTTCCTCGTCTTGAAAGATTTGTAGCCTAGTAAGTCAGAGAAAAAAAATAGGCCTAACTTGGGTATTCTTCAAAAAGAAATAGTGGGCTACCTATTTTCCCAAAGAAAAAACTGCTTGGCTGGTCATGTTGTTAGACGGGCCATAGAGACCGCACAACCCTATTTATAGCCTGCTCCTCTGAGCAAATCCTCAAAAAAAAAGTGTTGTGCAATTCTTTCATTAATTGACTATACGTTGTGCAATACTGTTGTTAATTGACTATACGTTGACAATGATATGGGTCCCAGATATCAGCAGGGTGGATTAGAGTAAAAAAATTGAGAGGTGCATCTGAGTATTAAAGAGGCGCTTGCTTGTGTTCGGGAGTGGACCTGGTGGGTCCGTACTATCATACTCACAACTACAGTCCTCTCCCGATTCACTATGTTGACAAGACCGGACGGCGGCGCCACTGCGGGCACACCAAGGCGGAGGACGACGGCGAGGCCTCGGACGGGAATGAACAAGAGCTGGAGAAGATGCAGTAGTATGGCCGTAGGAGGAGGGGAGTACGAGGGTTCACTGGTTCTGGTGTGGGGTGGGCTGCCGTCGTCGGAGAAGAATAGGATGTCGGGGGAAGTAAAGGGATGACCTGGCCAGCATTTCAGGGTACGACAGGGCGGCGATGCATGCACGGCAGCGCAACCAGCCGTAGAAGGCAGGAACAGGCGCTCCCGCCGGCGCATGTTTGGTTTTGGTGGCTGGACCAGTCATACCCAAAAACTCATTATGCTAGATTATAAGAATTAATTTTATATGGCTACAACTTATTGTAAAATGCTGCGCAACACCTTTTTCTTCTTGAGGTTTTTTTAGACAATTTTCTTCTTGAGGTGTGAAGCCGAGCACATTCAGAAGCCCTGGAATAAAGTGGTGTCTCCAATGTGTTGGGCTGGGTTGGGCATTCTTATCGAAAAATAATAATGGACCGGAAGTATTTACGACGTTGACTACGATTTGCATGGGTCCGCTGGTTGCAGGAAGAAAATGGTGGGAGAAAAAAGACTGGTCGCTATCTTTTCCAAAGAATAATATCGACTGAATGTAACGACACTCTCATAGGAAATAACATCCTCTTGTTAATATTTGACTTTTTAAATCATAAATTTAAAGAACTGGTGCATGAGCATTTAGCTTTATTTATTTATTTATGTTTAGGGGACCATGAGCATGTACCTGGGCCGGATTCATGTGAGAGCCTCCCTTCCAGTTAATTATGGGCTCCTCTATTGGGCCTTCATCACTGGGCTGCATGTGATCGACAAGTGGAAAATGTGTTCCGTACCAAAAATAGTACTCTCTCCGTTCCTAAATATTTGTCTTTCTAGATATTTCAACAAGTGACTACATAGGGAGCAAAATGAGTGCATCTACACTCAAAAATATGTCTACATACATCTGTATGTGGTAGTCCATTTGAAATGTCTAGAAAGACAAATATTTAGGAACGGAGGGAGTATGCGCTACGTACGGGGCACTAAAGGATCGAACCGTGCAACGACTTCCAAAACATTGTGTTTGTCATTCTAAGAACAAATTTATTCAACCAACAGACGAAATATATTACTGATTGTACATTGAAAATAGTAGCAGCAGCAACTAGGGCTGGGGGTGCAACAGAAGCAGTAAGCAGGCTAGAAGAGTAAAGACGCGGCTCTCTCTTCCAAACCAAACATCAGCCACCATTACAAAAGGGCTACCAAAAAAGAACAAGTGTATGCATCAAACTAAATAAAGATCCTACTACACCAAGTGTACGCATCTAACTAACTGGCTCAGTTAGACTTTACTATTTATTAAGCTGTGGAGATTGGCTGACGCCTTGAACCAGATGGGTGCCTGACGGGGGAAACTCCAGCCAGCAGGTCGAAGTCTGATACTTCCGACCCTCTCTCGTACTTTGGGCTACAGAGCGCGGCGGCACATATCAGGGTATGGTGCATGGAGAGACGCATGGTACAATGTGTACACACCATTTTGCCTGCTGAATGAAACCGCGCTGCCATCATGATCCTTGTCGTCGGTTATCTAGCTCCTGGTTAATCGAATAATTCAGTCCGAGAAACGGAGAGCATGTACCAAGGCTACTTACGGGCCTCCAGTCAAAAATTCCTGAAGGCCCAGTGAAGCTAGGATCCTGCTCAAAGACCTTGCAGTGACTGTTATTGTATTCCGAAACGACACGTCCGGTACGTGCGAACGATCATCAATCATTTTCCATCGTCTGATTGAGCCAGGAACCACCTGCAACTGCCATGCCGCTTTTCTTTGAAAGATTCTGGGATTAGGAAGGGTAGGGACACCAAGCGGCCTACAACATCATATCAAGTTGGAGTCAAATAAAAAAGGGCTCATACTGTAGTCAATCTTGAGAACAACATGTTATGAGAATGAATATTTTTTTTAGTAAATGTTGACAGTAATATAAGCAAGCCATCATGATATCATAGGAAAGTAACATACTGCTGTAACAGCCCTTTGTAGCGATAACTGGAGTAGGTGTCGGTGTCAAAACCGGCCGATCTCAGGTAGGGGGGCCCGAACTGTGCGTCTGAGGATCGAAGGTAACAAGGGACAAAGGGAACACGATGTTTACCCAGGTTCGGGCCCTCTTAATGGAGGTAAAACCCTACGTCCTGCTTGATTGTATTTGATGAGTATGGGGGTTACAAGAGTTGATCTACCTCGAGATTGTAATGGCTAAACCCTAGTTGTCTAGCCTATGAGAATTCTGATAGCCTCTACGGACTAAACCCTTTGGTTTATATAGACACCGGAGGGGGCTAGGGTTGTACAGAGTTGGTTTACAGAGGAAGGAGACTATACATCTGGACGCCAAACTTGCCATCCACGCAAAGGAGAGTCCCACCCGGACACGAGGAAAGGTCTTCTGCCTTGTATCTTCACGGCCCATCAGTCCGGCCCATGTTACATAGCCCGGCCACCCGAGGACCCCTTAATCTAGGACTCCCTCAGTAGCCCCTAAACCAGTCTTAAATGGCGATGTATTCGGCACGTAGATTGTCTTTGTCATTGCAAGGCGGGTTCCTCCTCTGAATACTTCAAAGCAATCTTCTGAATAAAAGAACTGTATCCGGCTCTGCATGACAGTCACAGCCCTCAACCACGAAGGTAAAATATTTAGTCAAAGTAATGTCCATCAACTGACAGCTTTTTTGGCAAAATGTCACATCTAGCTTCTTTATCATTTCAAACCGTTTTTTGGCCTCCCGCTTCATATTTCGAGACACGGCCTCTATTGACACATCTCGTCAAAGCGGAGATCGTGCCCACTTATTGCGGGATCCTCATCAATACGGGTTTGGGTAATCCAACCATGCCATTCGCACGACCCCTTGGGAACAGGCGAGTTTTAAGGCTTGAGGGGGGGGCCTGATATTTACTGCCTATATAAGTGGATAAAGATCCATCTTTTCACCCCACGCCTTCTTGCTTCTCATGCTTCCCTATCCTTAAGCTCTAGCGCCCAAGCTTCAATTCGTCCCACCGCTGCCAACCTCTCCAGTCATGTCCGGATCTGGCTTGAAGGGCAAGTGGGAGGCCTCCTCCATCACGGAGAAGGACGTAAGGGACCTCCGGGAGGTGGGGTACTTGTCTGCGGATATCGCACACAGACTCCCCGCCAAGGAGCAAGTTATCCCCAGCCCGGAGCCCGGCGAAAGGGTGGTGTTCATCCCTCACTTCCTCCGCGGACTAGGGTTTCCCCTCCACCCCTTTGTCCGTGGCCTCATGTTCTACTACAGGCTAGATTTCCATGATCTAGCCCCAATTCTTTCCTGCTCATCTCGGCGTTCATCGTTGTGTGCGAGGCACTACTCCGCATGCCCCCACACTTCGGCCTGTGGCTCAAGGCCTTCAACGTGAAGCTGAAGGTGGTCGACGGGCAGCATGCGGACTGCAGTGGTGCCATGGTGAGCAAACTCCCCAACACCACTTGGCCTAAAGGGGCCTTTGTGGAGACCGTCAAGGTCTGGCAGCAGTAGTGGTTCTACATCACCAAACCCCGCGGCGCCAGATGGGTGGCCGTTCCTGAGTTTAGATCCGGACCCCCAATGCGGATTGCATCGTGGACCAACAAGGGTCTGGACTGGGGGTCGACCGCGGAAGTGATGATGCTGCAGAAGCGCGTCAAAAATATGATATAAGCAAGAATACCAGTCTCACTGACGTGATTCAGGTGATGCTCTTCCGCCGGATCCTCCCCTGCCAACTCCGGCTTCTCCATATGTGGGAGTTTAATCCGAAAGGTCCCCGGACCCTGCAGCGCTTCTTCGGTACAACGCGCGAAGAGATCTGGAAGCTGCTCTTCAAGGCCCAGAAGCCATGGCCGAAGAAGACCGAAGACATCGGCCTCGACAGCGAGAATCCGGCCACTCCTGTAAGTATTTTAGTTCCAAACACAATTTTCGGTCCATAAATCAAAGGTTATGCCAAGATTTCCATTCTTCATTCAGGGCTGGACAGCGAAGGTGGAGCGGATCAAGTGTCCGACTCCACTACCTGAAGACCCAGCCAATCCTCTGCTAACGAGGATGCTGGTTCCGGCACCGTATCAGGCACCGGAGAAGAAGGCCAAGAAGAAGGGCAAGGAGGCCAAGGACGGCCTCCGCCGTAAAGGTACTTCAGATGCATTGTCTGGAGAAACCGAAGCCCACTCCTCCCCCGAGGGGGATGAAGACGAAGAGGTGGAGGAGGCGGAAAGTGGTTCTCCCCTAAAGGGGGGAAAGAAGAAAAGGGCCGCCTCCGCAAACCTGGAGGAGGGGGCGTCCAAGAGGGAGAAGATAACCCTCTCGGACGGTTCGGATACGGACGCCGAACACACCCCCAAGAGGCGCCTCAGGGAAAAGCCCCTGGCCGAATCATAAGTGTCGAAAAGGATACTTAGCAAATATTCGGTCTGTTATGGTTGTAATATAACATATCATATTGTGTGTTTCAGCCCAGCCCGCGACCTCCCCCAACCATCGCTATCTGAGGGAAACTCTCTGACACCAGGGATGGGGGAGAGCGAGACGCCTCCGCAAGCCTCTCCACTGACCAACGCGGATGACACCGAGGTGTTGTCCTGAAGGGCCTCTCCGGGCCACGGAGAGGCAAAGGAGGCCGCGAACACGGCGCCTGGGGGTGAGACCTTGGCTGCCGAGGACATGGGGGGCACAACCCCCATGGAGACCGACGACGGGGTTTTTGACCAGTCCGGCCCCCAGCCGAACACAATCTCCGGAATCGAACGAGCAACCCCCTCCGAAAGAGGGGGAGCGCCAACTCCGTCGGTGACCACCACTAATCTTGAGGCGCCGAACATTCTGGTGAAGGCACTACAACATGCCGCCATCATAGAGGAGCACCGCACCCTGATGGGTGCGGTGGTTGAGAAGGTTCAGTCCGCAAAGAGCGGGCTGAACGAAGCCTTCACCAACCTGTTAACAGGCTTCGAGGTATGCGATGTAATATTCTTAGCCACTTATCATATGAAAAAATATGCCTGTATATAGGTAGTAGCCCCTGAGACTATGTTCGGTTTTTGAAAAAAGCCAAACAGAGGATCACATAGTATTTGGTAGAGGTGATGGACTTTCCTATTTTTATAACAGGCTTCTCTGTTGGCGGCGACCGCCCAGGCTGCTGAAGTTTCCGATCTCAAGTGGAGACTGCAGCTGGTAGATGATGATATCGACCGCATGAACAAGCGGTTCGATGAGGCACAAGGTATGTTTGAAATATCTTGCACATGCCTGAATTGATATGCAAATTCCGAGTTTAAACTCATGCGCTGCTATGTGTATGATTGCAGGCAGCGCGGTCGAGGTCGAGACCCTCAAGAGTGCCCTTGCCCAAGCCAAGGAGGAGGTGAAGGCGAGCAAAGTGGCCATAGACAAAGCGCCTGCAGATTTAAAGTCCGAACAGGTTCCCCGCCGCCAGTACGAGGAGAGGGTGACCGAAGTGGAGCAAGAGCTCAAGGACGCCGCCGGCAAGTGTGAGTCCTTGGAGGAGAAGAATAAGGCCCAGTCGGCCGAACTCGCCAAGGCCCTCCAAGAGGCCAAGGAGGCGCGGACCGAGTCCCGGGCAGCTCGCGAGGAAATCCGGCAGTCCGAACAGATAGCGGCTGGTAAGCCCTTTCTTTTGCAGACTATATTTGGCGGTCAAAGATATGCCTTGCTCACTCGACTGTGGAGTTCTCCAGACGCATTTGCGGATCTTTCAAAGAGTGCCGCTGACGCCGCACAGTTCTTCCGGGCCCAGGAGGGGCACACGACGGAGAAGCTCTTCTGGTCACAGTTCGCGGCGTTGGAGTGTCCGGCGCTGTTGAACAACCACATGATGCAACTGGCAGTGCTGCACAGGATGTCCGGATTGGCCATGAAAGATGTCATAGTCCGGCTGTGGCCAACCGAACCCATTCCTAGCAGCTACTTTGGCCTGGTGCAGCGACTTGCTGACGCACTGCATCGGATTGAAACTATCAAGTGCTCGGCGTGCATAGAAGGTGCACGGATGGCCTTTGCCCGTGTCAAGATGCACTTCATGAAGATGAAGGCCGCCGTCGTGGCGGTTCAGGGCCCACCCGAAGGCAAGGACCACCGCAAGCCGGAGCGGTATTTTTGCAGACGTCCTTGAGGGTGCCCAATTAATAGAGGGTCAATGCACAAAGGATATCATATTTGAGTGAATGTATCCGAGCTGTCCAGACGTTGTATTATGAACCAAGGCTTTGTAATATATTTATGCCTTTATCTGGAATTACTTGCCTCCTGTGCAGCCGTATTCTGCTATTCTAAAAGTTTGCCAGTCGTCGGCTTCAGCCCCCACGTGGATATTACGGGGGTGTTCCAAATAACGCATGATCACTCTTGACCCAACGTCTTGGTCCGTGAAGGAGGTGTCTGCGTAGGCGAACTAGGCAATCAGACTATGCAGCTTTACCACTTTCACTTAGCCATAGGAGTTTGACGGTGGGGTAAAGTATTAGCCCCTGGTGCGTATGCAGCTATCCGAACTGGGATGCCTTAAGCACATGACTGGATGGAGGCCAGTCCTTCGTATAATACGGAAGAAATCGCAAAAGATTTATAGCAAGTCGCCGAATAGCTAACCAGGTCTCGCCGCACCATGATAGTCAGTTTTCGGCTTTCTCTACTGAGGTGTTTAACCGGACGAACGAGAAACACAATCGTAGTAGTTCTCCCTTTACTACCCTAGCCGAACGAGCGGAACGTAAGGTAGTAACCACAGGAGCCGGGCAACCCAACTATTGACCAAAGACATGATTCAGAGCTAATGCATATAATGCAATATTCGGGACGCCGAAGTGCACTCTAAAAGCGTTCGGACTTTTTTTTGAAAATATAGGTGGCCGAATAGAGCCCCTGGCATTTGAAGCCATTGCGAAGTGTATATGCCAATCTGACGTGAAGAGGTAATACAGATTATGAAATAGACCAATACCAAATAGGGTTGGTAAAAACTGTTTTCATTATAGTCTGATTGATACGTCAAAACATGCTCTTACAGATAATGCTATAAGCATCAGGGCTATTTTACATGCCGAGAATTTGTCAACAAGGGAAAGCTGTATACAGGTCCTTAAAAAAAGGTAGTCGTGAAGATCCTTTGGACATCCTGCCGCACGTCTGCGCCGCTTTTTGCCTTGGTGGAGGATCCTTTGAAAGGATCGACGATCGTCTATAGAGAAGGGGCCTTGGAAAGAGCCATTGTACCACCGTAAAGTGATTTAGGTTTTAAAGAACCTGGAATATGATAGGAAAGAGAAAAAAGAAGGAGATTAAGGTCCGAATAGGGTCGAGCCATATTATGGACCTCATCCGCAGAGTGCCTCCGTCATCGCCCAAGGTATTTTGAGTGCGTAGTTATGCACACATGGTACATATGCTGCGATTAGAGGGGGCGGTGGACGGGGGAAAAACTGCTAGTCCAGTGCCGAATTGACCGAGCTGTTGCTCTGCAGAGTAGGCCAGAGTCGTTTAATAGGGTCCGGAGGCTTGATGGCCGATGAAGTGTTCGACTTGATAAGGCCGCTCTGTACCTCGGCTGCAAGGGCCGTGGTTTGCTCCTCAGTATGGAGGGAGCGTTCCATGTTTCCATTGACTGTGATAATGCCGCGGGGTCCAGGCATTTTGAGCTTTAAGTAAGCATAATGCGGGACTGCATTGAAGCGGGCAAAGGCAGTACGTCCAAGCAGTGCGTGATAACCACTGTGGGAGGGGACGATGTCGAAGATCAAGTCTTCGCTTTGGAAGTTGTCCGGTGAACCGAAGACTACTTCCAATGTTAATGAGCCCGTACAGCGGGCCTCGACACCGGGTATCACTCCTTTAAAGGTGCTGTTACTAGGCTTGATTCTTGACGGGTCAATACCCATTTTGCGGACAGTGTCTTGATAGATCAAGTTGAGACTGCTGCCGCCGTCCATAAGGACTCGAGTCATATGATAGCCGTCAATGATTGGATCGAGGACCAGGGCCGCCGGACCTCCATGACGGATACTGGTCGGGTGGTCCCTGCGATCGAAGGTGATCGGACAAGCCGACCATGGGTTGAATTTGGGGGCGACAGGCTCTACGGCGTAGACGTCCCTTAGTGCGCGCTTGCACTCCCTTTTGGGGATATGCGTGACATATATCATGTTCACTGTTTTCACCTCAGGGGGAAATTTCTTTTGTCCTCCTGTGTTTGGTGGGCGGGGCTCGTCATCATCCTCGCTTGGCGGCCCTTTCCCCTTATGTTCGGTATTTAACTTACCGGCCTGTTTGAAGACCCAACAATTTATGTTGGAGTGGTTGGCAGGCTTTTCAGGGGTGCCATGAATCTGGCAAGGCCGATCGAGTATTTTGTCCAAATTAGATGGATCGTCCTTATTTCCTTTGAATGGCTTCTTCCGCTGACCAGATTTAGAGCCACTGAATCCGGCGTTAACTGCTGTGTCTTTAGTTTCTTCGTTGTTGTTTCGACGCTTGTGTTTGTTGCGTTGTGGCCTGCCATTGCCGTCCCTGACTTCGGAGGTGCCGGGGTCACTGGTACTATTGCTTCTACGAGCTAACTAGCTGTCCTCTCCCACACAGAAGTGTGTCATGAGTGCAGTAAGAGCTGCCATAGACTTCGCCTTTTCCTGACCAAGGTGTCGGGCGAGCCATTCATCGCGAACTCTATGTTTAAAGTCCGCGAGGGCTTTGGCGTCGGGACAGTCGACGATTTGGTTCTTTTTAATTAAGAACCTAGTCCAGAGTTTGCGGGCTGACTCACCGGGTTGCTGGACTATATGACTGAGGTCATCGGCATCCAGAGGCCGGACATAGGTACCTTGGAAGTTGTCTCTAAAGGCATCCTCCAAGTCTTCCCAGCTACCAATAGAGTTCTCCGGTAGGGTGTTTAACCAGTGCCGCGCTGGTCCTTTCAGCTTTAGGGGGAGGTATTTGATGGCGTGGAGATCGTCGCCGCGGGCCATGTGAATATGGAGAAGAAAATCCTCAATCCATACCGCGTGATCTGTCATTCCATCGTATGAGTCAATGTTTACGGGTTTAAACCCTTCTAGAAATTGGTGTTGTATTACTTCATCGGTAAAGCACAAGGGGTGCGCGGCGCCTCTGTATCGGGCAACGTCACGACGGAGTTCGGATGACATCCGTGTTCGGTTTTCGGCCCAAGTTCGGTTATGCTGCTCACGCCAAGCTTGAAGGCCGTCGTCTCTCGTCGGAGCATGCCCCCTTGATCCGTATATTGATCTAGTCTTGCCGGCTCTATTGTCCAGGTCCTGACTTAAGTCGTAGGTGTAGCCCTGAGCTGCTACCTCTTTGCCTTGACGGCGAGGTGGTGCGGGCTGGTGTTCGGCATGAGTAGCCGCTTTGTCTCGCCCACGTGGTGGTCGGTCTGGTTCATCAGCATGATTATATCTTGACGGTATTGGCTCTAGTGCCTCGTCATCAAATTGTGGCAGTAGCCGATGCTTCGGATAGCTCTTTGTTGGGCGTTCGAGGCCGTACTCCTCGGCAGCTAGGACCTGGGTCCATCTGTCATTGAGCGTATCATGTTCGGCTTGAAGCTGTTGCTGTTTCTTTTTTAGGCTCCTCACCGTTGCGATGAGCTGTCTCTTAAAGCACTCTTGCTCGAGGGGTTCCTCTGGCATGATGAAGTCTTCGTTGCCGAGGCTGACATCCTCCTTGGAGATCAGTAGATAGTTACTATCGTCTGAATCCTCCTTCTCGACTGGCTCATCAGGGTTAACTTGTCCCTCTTCCCAATTATCCTGCTCTACGGCAGGCTCAATGGGTTGGTCAGAGTCTTCGGCATTCTCCGGAGTGTCAATGTCTCCGATGCCGGTAATACTTTCTTTTTCCCGCCTGATCGTGAACGGCGCCGCTGATGTCGACGCTTCGGTGCTACCTCGACGGGCTTGTCCTCGATCGGATCTTGATTGCCATCGTCGTCCTCTTTGGGTGTATCCACCGTGTACACATCGTATGTAGAAGTGGCAGTCCAACATCCGTGATGGGCGGGTTTTGGCCTGGTTTGGCTCCGGCATCGTCGTCTATACCGTCGATGTCTTCGGAGGCGTAGTCGAGTATGTCGGTTAATTCCTCGACAGTGGCTATCAAGTGGGTGGTGGGTGGGACGTAAAATTCCCTGCACTCAGCCCCTAGTTTGGGCTGTGCGTAATTTGGAGGTGATACCTCCGTCATGGCGAGAGATCGCATTAACTCTAGGGCCTCGCTTAAGAGTGAAGGCCGGACTGGAAATCGAGGACCTACGGAGCTGGGCATGGCAGACTCTGCCAGGTTGTGTTCACCAAACGCAGACCTTGAGAGTTCGGAGTTAGCCTCCAGAGGCGAGTTCGGCTCTCCGATGACAAGGAGGGTCCTGCTTGATTCCATGCTCGCCGAACATACAATTGCTTCTGGGTCTTCGGCAGAGGGCTCCATGGGAGGAGAGGGTCCGATGGGTTTTAAGATCCCATCTTCAGATGAGGTGGCCTGCTCTGGATTTATGGCCAGGGCAGGGATAGTAGTTGGTCTTTGACCGGCGCCTGATGACGGATCCGATGGGTTGCCTTCTTGAAGATGAGGAATAGTGGTTGAGGCCATGAACCCTTCGAAGATCAAGTCTCCTCGGATATCAGCGACATAATTCAGGCTCCCGAATCTGATCTGATGACCAGGGGCGTAGCTGTCGATCTGCTCAAGGTGACCAACTGAATTGGCGCGCAGAGCGAAGCCTCCAAATACAAAAAAGTTGACCAGGGAAGAAGGTCTCCCCAGAAACAGCATCGTTGTTGATGATCAAATGAGCCATCGATCCTTCTGCCGACGACATAGTGGAACTCTCAATGAAAGCACCAATGTCGGTGTCAAAACCTGCCAATCTCAGGTAGGGGGTCCCGAACTGTGAGTCTGAGGATCGAAGGTAACAAGGGACAAAGGGAACACGATGTTTACCCAGGTTCGGGCCCTCTTAATGGAGGTAAAACCCTACGTCCTGCTTGATTGTATTTGATGAGTATGGGGGTTACAAGAGTTGATCTACCTCGAGATCGTAATGGCTAAACCCTAGTTGTCTAGCCTATGAGAATTCTGATAGCCTCTACGGACTAAACCCTCCGGTTTATATAGACACCGGAGGGGGCTAGGGTTGTACAGAGTTAGTTTACAGAGGAAGGAAACTATACATCTGGACGCCAAACTTGCCATCCACGCAAAGGAGAGTCCCACCCGGACACGAGGAAAGGTCTTCTGCCTTGTATCTTCACGGCCCATCAGTCCGGCCATGTTACATAGCCCGGCCACCCAAGGACCCCTTAATCCAGGACTCCATCAGTAGGCCAGCAATACGTCCAGCCATAGAAGGAGTCGACAGCGTAAATGAAGCCCTTGTGTTCAATGGCATCAGAGAGCCATGGAGGATGTATGATCCTGCGATGAACGTGCAGATTTATCCACTTACCCGAGTGGCCTGTTAGATAGGCGAGACCGCAGTTGAAGAACGCAATTAGCCTAAAGTTTTTATAATTCGTAGATCTTGTGGGCACTTGGCAGATTACCACCTTGAGCAAATAAAACTTGGTATCATGTTGGCTACTGTAAGATTCTAAGTATTCTAGGCCGCGGTGCCAAAGTAGTGCACTTATAATCGAAGGAAGGTGGATCAATCGCCGGGTGTAGACTTCCACGAGCATCCAGCTGCCACGACCGTCGACGAGCACCATCCAAGACGCGTTCATGCTGACCCAGTACATACCGTTAATGTAGTTGAGGGTGACGGGGATCGGATCACAGTCGAGGGGGTTGATGCTCGCCACCCTACGATCGTTATGATGCGTGACACGCCGTTTCTGAAGATCAGGTGGCATCAGCAAGCAGGGAGCTGGCTTAAAAAGCTCTGGCCTGAGGGCTTTGAGTAAACGGTACAGCTCTGACTAGCACGCGGCGAGCGGCATGGTACTGAGATTGTCCACACGTGAAACAATGAGCTTGATTATGTCTGTGGGGAGCAAATTCCAGCCACTCTTTCGGCGGATGCTGCTTGGTTCTGCCATTGTTAGTGTTTGGGTTTCGGAAGAGGGGGCAGGCGCCTAGCAGGGATGGAATATTGGACGATTATGTGTGGACGGCGATGGAGAAGCGAATATGTGTTGCAGGAAGTGGACAGGTGATGATGACGCCGCTTGACTTACGAGACACATCCCAGCAGCGTAGGGTCATATTGATGCCAGACAACTTGAGTGATCACAGTACTAGTACAATAAACTACAGTACCTACTACTATGCCCGAGTAGTATAGTGGAGTAGGACTCTGCTCTACTACTAGCACCGGAGGAGTAGTATATTGTAAAATAGCTACAAACTTCAATGCCCGAGCGTGGAACGACTACGAACAGCCATCGGTGCTAACTCCAATCCCCAGCAAACATTCACTGGGAGACATGGCAGTTGCAAACTCCCGCGTCGCAGTTACAGTATGTGTGTAAGGGTGGCGGTTTTGTCAAATACTATGGCTTAAAAACAGGCCACCGTCGGATGGAAATCTGACGGTTATGTGGGATTCGCCAGGATTGGGCTCGTGGCGAACAATTGCCAGATATCATTACTAAGGAATGGTTAAAATACCCGGGGCTAGAACTTGCACCGGCTGACCACTAACAATGATACTAACATAGTTGTAAAATGGTCGGAGAACATGTCTACGTGGTGTTTGGAATTATATGCAAACTAGTACTCCCTCCGTCCCAAAATAAGTGTCTCAAGCTTAGTACAACTTTGTACTAACGTTGGTACAAAGTTGAGACACTTACTAGCAATCTGCCCGTGCATTTGCAATGGATCCAAAGTAGAATAATAGATGTTCAAAAACTTGAAAGAAAAACACTCTAGGTTTGGTGTATATATCACTAAAAATATATTATGTTTCACTCAAAATATAATCCTCAGGCTGTTTTGATGAGGTGAGGGAGGGATGTGCTTGGTTTCAACATACTAAGAGGTTTTCTGTAAATTGGAGCAGAGAAGTGGGGTATTGTTGCAAAATGCTACAACTGACCTCACAACCGTTAGATGCAGATCTGATGGTTAGAAATGACAGATGGCAGACACACCATCATCACCAACTGTCTTTTATAGGAGTAGAGATTTTGGGACGGAGGGAGTAAAAGAAACGGAGGGAGTACTAGTAAGTACACCATCTACCACTTCGTGTGCTACTCCTGCGCTCCATGCAGCGGGCGCAACATCCCCTACAGCAACTCCCGTTTCATGGATGGCCTGGTCGATGCCTGCAAGGTGCCCTGCGTCTACAAGAGTTTCAGCTGCGAGATGTACGTCGACCAGCACTCGTTGGCGGAGCATAGTTCCAGATGCACGCATGCCCCCTGCTACTGCTATGAGTGCACATTGCCGTTTGAGGGCTCGCCGGCGAGCCTCATGCATCACCTCACGGCACCGTCCGGTAATCACTACTAGCCCGCGGTGCACATCATGTGCGAGACGTGCTACCCGTTCGCCATGCCGGAGTCGCTGGAGGATCACCGCCGCCAGCTAGTCGCGGAGGAGGACGGCAGCGTCTTCCTTTTGGCCGTGGGCACTGGCAAGGCACGCGCAGGCCACCGCCCCGTCTCTGTCATGTGCATCAGGGGCAACGCCGCCGACACTGACACGAGGCTGCTGCACAGGTGCATGCTCACTGTTGCTGCCCCTCCGGCATACGAGGGCGACCTCGGCGCCTCCCTCATGCTGAATGGGACTGTGGCGAGCTGCTCCATTCCCGGCAATGTGGACATGGAAGAGGGCTGGTGTAACAGCCCAAAAATTGGGTTATCAATTTTTGCGTTGTTATTCCTTCCTAGCATTCTTTTTCAAAATCTTTCCCCGGAGTTTACTGGATGATCCTGAGAATCCAGGAAATTTCAACCTTTCAAAACCTTGCCCATGTCTTTGATGTTGGGCAAGACCTCATTTGCATCATGTCAAAATCCATTCAAACCCTAATTCCAATAGTTGGAATTTCAAATCTTGCCTTTGTGATTACAAAGGAGCCCCCAGTTCTTTTGCTCTGTTGATCCTCCAAATACTCCTAGAGATCCTCCTACACCTATAAACCCTGGATATGCAAAAATATTGGCAAGTCATTTGCAATATTTTTCATTACAAATTAATTTCTTTTTTTGCTGTTTAAAGGAATTAAATCCAGGAAAATATCTATCTGTCCCCAAAGCTCCTGAAAATTTGTGGAGATGATCTTTATGCCTATTCCAAGCTCTCGCAAAAATATTGGCCATATTTAAATAAGGAAAATTGCCTTTTCCTATTTTATGCCAATATTTCATTTCTGCCACTTTCCAAAGGAGCTAGTATTTCAGTATCCAGGAAAATTCCCAAATAATTTGTGGAGCTTGTCCTTGCTGTATCTTCACCATTTCCATCTAAACCCATGCTCCACAGTCCGTATATTGAGCACATGATCCAATGCAAGTTTCTGCCCTGTCTGAAATTTTCGCAAAGGAAGTGCTTGACCCCTTGATCTTTTTGAGCTGGAATTTTTCAGGGTGATTAACATTGATAAATCACCCATGGATATCAAGAACCAGCCCATTTCATCAAGCCATTTGTCCCCATTGAACTATCTAAGTTTCTGTTCAGATTGCTTGTCTGTGAAGGAAGTACCTTCATGGATGATCAACATAAGCTGAAACTTTTCCAGCAGTCTCTCATGATTATATCATTTGCCTCCACCAAATTTCAGCTATTTTCACTAAGCCAATTTTCCCCACCATCCTCATCTTTGTTTCTGGCCAGTTGGACACATTGTACAGCAAGTACCATCTAGACTCATCGTTTTGGGCTGATATTTTGGCACTGTGGTCACCTTAGAAAATGACCACACTCACCCAAACCCGAGGACGAATGGAGTTGTGCACTACCTGATCCATCTATCAAACAGTTGCCTGTTGGAAACCATTCCAGCAAGTTTCTCACTCAACAGTGCCTTCCAGCTGGTTCCAGTCTCACCTCTCATCTTCTAGAGCAGTGAGCCACCCTGTAGACATGAGTTGGCAAGCAGGAGGAGGCCAGGACGCGCCTTGTCTGTGGTGACCACGGGTGGTGCCAGCCAAAACAGTAGTCTAGCCACTGTTTTCGCCGGCAAGCCTACTCGGCCAACCTTGGCTTATCAAAGCATGTCCAATAGTTCCCCCTCGACGTCCTCTTCCCTCTGGATCCCTCTCCCCCTCCATTTTCTTCACCGACGAGCCGTCCCCTTCACCGCAAAGTACGCGCTTGTGAGCACCATCGTCTTCCTCCTCCCTGTCCTCTTTCACCCCGTGCCCTTGGCGTTGTGCTGCTCCGTGACCTTCGTCCGCTCCCCCTCGTCACTTTCTCGTCCCCCCCCCCCCCCCCCCCCCGTGACCTCTGAGCACGGCAGAGCCTCGGCCGGACTCGTCCGACAGCGACCGACTCGGGTGCTCCTCGACTCGGCTATATATAGCCCATGAACCATTCTCGAGCAGCCTCAACCCCCTCAGCCTTCTCCCCTCTCTCTCAGGTGCACTCTAGCAACCGCGCCTGACCAAATCCCTCGCCGGAGCGCCGCAATTTAGCTGCAGCCGCCGCCCTCAGCCACCATCTCTCCCTCGCATTCCTCCATCCCCGATGGCCGTAAACCCCACCCCGAGGTGCACCACTCGCCGATGACCTTCCCTGACCTGTCGCCCGTTCATTTCCCCCACCGGAGCCACCCTATCACTGAGCCCAGCCGTCCTTTGTCGCCACTCGTTGCCGCACTTCCAGCCACCACCGTCCCCCGTGCTGCCCTCCCCTGGATGCGGTGCACACAGGCGACCTCTTCCGCGCCGTCGCCTGGCCCTACAGCTCACCAGAGCGCCATGGCCGCATCGGAGCTGGCGCCCTCGCCGTCCCGTCGGGGAACAGAGGAGGACGAGAAAAGAAGAAGAGGAGGAGGAGAGAGAAGGAGGCGCAGTACCCACCTGTCGGCGACAAAAGGGTGTGGCCTAGCCCGCCACGTCAGTTAAGTGGAGGCGTACTCCCGTGAAGCCGTCTCCCTGCACTGAAAACGCATTCCAGTGAAAAATGTTTTCTGTATTCAGCCTCCCGCGCCGAAACTGCAAATTTGTGAACGTTCGCTGGTTAGGGCACTTCTCTGCCTAAAAAGTGAACGGCCACAACTTTGCAACCGTAACTCCGATTGAGGTGATTCTAGTGCTCACATTCTCTGTTCGTCGAGCCCTTTCTGATGGAACTATTTTCATGATGTTTGCACATTTTAAAAATGCCCATTTTACCCTTGCCCTATATCCAGCCCCTCTGAGAGGGAATCTGTTTCTGGCAAATTATTCCGTGAGGTGATCACACTTCTTCTCGGAGTTTTCATCGCCCCCCAGGCAAGCCAACCTCTTATCATGAGCCCCGAACATGGATGTTGACTTTGCTTGCACCTTGTGTGTGTGTAGTTGTAGTATATTCATAGTATGTTTCCATCTGTATTTATGTAATTTGTGCTATATGTTCGTGTTGCTTGCCATGTCAGGTCATGCCTGGAATTTATGCTATCTTCTGTCATGCTAGCTAGAATACTTTTGTTGATAATATCATGTTGTTGCTTTGATTTAATTCCATGCCATGGTTATCAGTGCTAGTATGATTATGATACATTGGACATGTTTGCATTATGTATTGCCCTGCCTCGTATGCTATAGTTGTTCACTTGAGAAGCTTGGTATTATTTGGTTGTTAATGCATTGGTATGTTGCATGCTCATTGATGCATTCATGTTAATCATGCTCATAATGTTGATGATGATTGAGAGGATAAGAAAATGACTTAATAATAACAACCTCCTCCGTCATCAATGGGATCAAGTCATAGTGCCACCGAACCGAGCTTTTCCAGCGCAGCCACAATTGCCTTTATGGGGGGCCTTAATGCGGTCTATTGTCATGCCTCTCGCCGGTGCCTCCCACTAGGGAAGGTTATGTGCACGCGCTACCCTGGCCTGGTAGGCGGCAATAACCTTGTGTGCCCGTGTTTGGTATTGAGCTAATGTCCCTGTTTGGGACCGTTTTGTTTTGCCACGACGTTGGCCGTTGGGTGTCACGAGGTGACATCGGGGCCACCCAGGACTTAGCCCAAAGGGGAGTTGGTTGGAGTAGCCGGGAGAGTGTCATGGCAATAGATTGGTTTTGTCGGAACACCGTTTGTCCACCCGAATGGGAGCACGAGGCCATGGGTTCTGTGGTGTGGGTACAGTGTGCTAACCCCTGCAGAGTGTGTTTAATCTATCGATATCCGCGTCCTCGGATATGGTCACAGTTCGTACTAGGTCACACTATTGGGTCTTGGTCAAAATGGAGGACAAACCTAATATAATGAATATATGATAAAGAATGTGCTGACTTGGACTATGCGATAGCCGCAAGATGTCACGGAGTTGTTTCGGGCATGATCACGAGATGAGATCTCGGTGAGTCATGAGTTGGCCCAGAGGGGCAATGGCAGAGTAAGTGATTGATGAACAATATACTACTTTCATTCTCCATGGGAGGTAATTGGTAGTTTACTTTTCCGCATAGTTTCACGCATCTATCCATGCCATGTTATATGATGAAATGCTATGATATGCCATGTTATGTTATTGCCATGCTATGATATGTCAATGCTTAGTTTGATCCATGTTCCTTGTTAATATCATGCCATGCTTAGTTATTGTTAAGAGGTAAATTCTTGCATGCGCTCGGTACTTGCTTTGTAATCTGCTTGTTTGGATGCTATGTATTTGGTTGTCTTGCGAGTACATTCAAAGTACTCACCTGGCCTTGCACGTGGCCAGATTGCAGGAGAAGACTTGTCGCGCTAGGCCGTAAACTTGCCAGCCCTATGAGTTGTGGAGCCCAGCCAGAGTCGTCGAGCCGCCAAACCAAGACTTCCGCTACCATTTAGATAGCCTTAGAGCTATGCCACTCATTTTATTCATCAATGATGTAATGCTCTATGTCATGTAAATGATGAATATTTTGTACCTGGAATGCTGTATCATCTACCTGTCATGAGTCAAGTGTTATCCCGGGCTAACGTGCGAAGGCCCCCTACTCCATGCGGATCGGGGTGCCACAGGAGATGGTATCAGAGCAGCCAGGCTGGCATAGGATTAATCTAGCATTATACCACCACTACCATCAACCCGTAATGACCCTAATAGATTTGACCCATCCCTGCGTCCGGCATGGTCACTGTTGAACAACAGGTGATGCAGTCGGAACTAACGCATCCCTACCAAGCTGTCCCCCCCCCCTAGTTTTCTGTGGATTGGACTACAACCCTATCTTTTTTGGTCGGCCGCATAGCGTACCCCTCACCATTAAGGGAAAGGGACCACGCCATGCGGGTGTGTCTCAGACTAGTTGCATATAAAACCCCGTCCTGCTAGCCGCAGCACTCCCAGTTTAGTAAGCCATGTCCCTGCAGAGAAGCCTAGCTAGTAGCTCCAGATCGGAAGCCATGGCTAGCTCTCTCAAAGCACCCACCTTTTATAGCTGAACCTTCACGGTCAATCATGCTGGCTTTCCTCCCCTCCTTACTGATATGCTCACCAAAGCCCTTGGTTGTAATGCTAGCCCTGATTACCTGGTGTTCCAATCGGAACCCGTCCCTCACCTTCACCGATACCAGGCAAAAGTACAGATCTGCCCAGGACCCGCGGAAGATGGTCAGTCCTTGATTTTTCAGGGCAGACCCATGCCTACTACTGAGTTGGCCATTCAGGGTGCTGCTGTGGAGGCTATCATACACCTCCGATCCCAGTTCCGGCAAGTGACGGAGAAGCGGGAGTTCGCTTTTTCCTCATTGCGGCAGAATTAGGATGCGAGCATCCCATCACTATCCAGGAAGACGACACAGCAATCGCTCGCCTGGTGTAGTTCATCACTGCCCAGGGGATGATGATTGGTAAGATGATTGCAGAGTTTAGAGCTTTGGACCGCGATGCTACTCGGGTTGTCACAGAAGCATACCATGAGGCTCGTCAAGTTGCATCTCAAGCCAACGACCCCATGCCATCCAACCCAGTGCTACTCTCTCAGCCTGTGCCGTGGCTCAAGCCAGGCATTGTCCACCTCGACTCCATTAACAAGGCTATTTACCGTCTTCACTGTCAAGGCATGCTTGGACCAGTTCCCGCCGCACCCCGAGCAGTTGAGCCCCAACCTATCGAGGTGTCTGATGATGGTGGTGGAGATTGGCTCAGTCTGTGTCCCCCTGGAGAGCCCCAGCAAGACTAGGCATTTGTGTAACCCAATCGCGCAGTCAGGCGATGCTGCGAGTAAGTCCAGTCTGTCAGTTCATCTTCGATAGAAGAATAGAACCATGTATCCCGGAGTGAGTTGTTGCTTTTAGATGCGTAGCGCATTTGTTGTATGTTTGTACTGCTTGTTGTCTGTGTGTTGTGTTATTGTTTTACGTGTGCTTTTTTTTTGCTTTGTGGTGTTGTGTTGTTTGTCTCTCTGTCAAGAAGAAATGTTTGACAGGGCTGGCAATGTGTTTCTAAAAAGATTTTTAACTAGTAGCGCACATACACCAACAACATTGACTCGCCCCGAGTCCCTAATAAAATGCGAGCTGGTGTAGGTATATGTATACCAGGAGTACATATACCCACTAGCATTAAAGCACCTTAGTGTGATTTGTTTGATGTGTTTTTCCTTTGCATGTGTGTTGCATCTGTCTGCATGTTGGTTCAAAATGTACTGCATAATGCACGCATACCAGGTTCACACACGAGTATGGTTGACCAGTACTCGGGGGAATTCAAAGTAACATCCCTATCTTTATCTGTGCAGACCCCGTGTGCCAGATTTCCAGATCCAGAGTTTCGAAGAGGCAGTTTCTACTGGCAATTCCTCGTCCCTAATCTTTTTCCCATAGCACCAATTGCATTTTCAGAGGAACACTGCCAACTTTATTTCACTCGATCCAGTACAACTACCACAATACAGATTCCAACTCTGATCCTACCTCGACGCCTACTTTTCATGGAGCTATCCGCGAAGTTTTTCCTCCGCGGAACCATCAGTGTGATTCCTGAGCTGGCGAAGCCCCCTCACCTGCATCCGGACCCAACGCCACCACCGTCACTGCCTTGCGTGACACCAGGCAAGACACCATCCCGCCCCACCGCAGCACACGATTACTCCACCGGCGCGAAGCGGCGGTGGAGCAAGCGTGGCGGAGGACCACCCATGGCACCATCTTCTTCTGCATCTCGAGCCCCCACCCCCGGACGCGCGTTGCCTCGAGTCCGCTCCTGCATGATGATCATCAGCAGGAGGATCGAAGAGCCGATCAGTGTGCCCAGCAACGCAACGAGGAACCACCGTAGCCCCACCAAGAACACCACATCGCCAAATGACCTCGGTTCAAGCTCTTCCAAACCAAAGAGGTAGTAGAGCGGCATGGTGTGAGTTGAAGGTCCACGGTGCTGTCTTTTATAGCCTGACCCCGGTGTACGGTGAGCGAGGTCCATGAGGGCCGCTCACCGCTCGATCACTGGCGTTTAGGAGGCGAATCCGCGAGCAGTGCCGACAAGGTGCTGGCCTGCGATGTGAGTGCTCTCTGCACCGGCACCGTGCACGCCACGCACTACGGCACTAGGGTGCTTAGTGCCCTAGGAGCTAGATGCGCGCTGCACCAAGCCGCACGCGGAGCAGCAACAAAGAAGAAGCCGAGAGCTGGAGGTAGAAGAAGGAGGCCACTAGTGGGCCCTGGACCCACCTGTCAGTAGGAGAGGCCACTGTTCATTTGGGCGCCTCTAGCATTTTCGAGAATTTGATCCTAAGTTGCCCTAGCCGTGGAGATAGCCTTGCTGTACCCGTATCCCTCCCTGGGTGTACCAATTATCGGTACCCCAACTCATTTGCATCCAACCAAATGGTTAACAGCTAACCCAGAGGTTTTTCCAAGGGGTGAATATCATTCTTGCTATAACCCTAGGAATCTCGAGGACGAGATTCTCTTAGGGGGTGGGGAGGTTTGTAACGGCCCAAAAATTTGGTTATCAATTTTTGCGATATTATTCCTTCCTAGCATTCTTTTTCAAAATCTTTCCCCGAAGTTTGCTGGATGATCCTGAGAATCCAGGCAATTTTCAACCTTTCAAAACCTTGCCCATGTATTTGATGTTGGGCAAGACCTCATTTGCATCATATCAAAATCCATTCAAACCCTAATTCCAATATTTGGAATTTCAAATCTTGCCTTTGTGATTACAAAGGAGCCCTCAGTTCTTTTGCTCTGTTGATCCTCCAAATACTCCCAGAGATCCTCCTACACCTATAAACCCTGGATATGCAAAAATATTGGCAAGTCATATGCAATATTTTTCATTACAAATTAATTCCTTTTTCTGCTGTTTAAAGGAATTAAATCCAGGAAAATACCTATCTGTCCCCAAAGCTCCAAAAAATTTGTGGAGATGATCTTTATGCCTATTCCAAGCTCTGGCAAAAATATTGGCCATATTTAAATAAGGAAAATTGCCTTTTCCTATTTTAAGCCAATATTTCATTTCTGCCACTTTCCAAAGGAGCTTGTATTTACGTATCCAGGAAAATTCCCAAATATTTTGTGGAGCTTGTCCTTGCTGTATCTTCACCATTTCCATCTGAAACCATGCTCCACGGTCCATATTTTGAGCACATGATCCAATGCAAGTTTCTGCCCTATTTGAAATTTTTGCAAAGGAAGTGCTTGACCCCTTGATCTTTTTGAGCTGGAATTTTTCAGGGTGATTAACATTGATAAATCACCCATGGATACCAAGAACCAGCCCATTTCATCAAGCCATTTGTCCCCAGTGAATTATTTAAGTTTCTGTTCAAATTGCTTATCTGTGAAGGAAGTACCTTCATGGATGATCAAAATGAGCTGAAACTTTTCCAGCAGTCTCTCATGATTATATCATTTGCCTCCACCAAATTTCAGCTATTTTCACTAAGCCAAATTTTCCCAGCATCCTCATCTTTGTTTCTGGCCATTTGGACACATTGTACAGCAAGTACCATCTAGACTCATCGTTTTGGGCTGATATTTTGGCACAATGGTCACCTTAGTAAATGACCAGACTCACCCAAACCCAAGGACAAATGGAGCTGTGCACTGCCTGATCCATCTATCAAACAGTTGCCTGTTGTAAACTGTTCCAGCAATTTCTCACTCAACAGTGCCTTCCAGCTGGTTTCAGTCTCACCTCTCATCTTCCGGAGCAGTGAGCCACCCTGTAGACATGAGCTGGCAACCAGGAGGAGGCTAGGATGTGCCTTGTCTGTGGTAACCATGGGTGGTGCCAGCCAAAACAGTGGTCTAGCCACTATTTTCGCCGGCAAGCCTGCTTCGGTCAACGCTGGCTTGTCCAAGCATGTCCAACAGTTCCCCCTTGACGTCCTCTTCCCTCTGGATCCCTCTCCCCCTCCATTTTGTTCCCCAACGTGCCATCCCCATCGCTACACAGTACGCGCTCATGAGCACCATCGTCTTCCTCCTCCCTGTGCTCTTCCAACCTGTGCCCTCGGCTCGGGTGCGACCGGCTCGGGTGCTCCTCACCTCGGCTATATATAGCCCCTGAACCCTTCCCGAGCAGCCTCAACCCTCTCAGCCTTCTCCCCTCTCTCTCCGGTGCACTCCAGCAACAGCGCCAGATAAAATCCCTCGCTGGAGGGCCGCAATTTAGCTGCGGCTGCCGCCCTCCGCCACCATCTCTCCCTCGCATTCCTCCATCCTCGATGGCCATAAACCCGACCTCGAGGCGCACCACTCTCCGACGACCTTCCCTAACCCGTCGCCCTTTCATTTCCCCCACCGGAGCCACCCTATTGTCGAGCCCCGCCGTCCTCTGTCCCCACTCATCGCCGCACTTCCAGCCACAACCGTCGCCCGTGCTACCCTCCCCTGGATGCGGTGCACGCAGGCGACCTCTCCACACCATCGCCTGGCCCTGCAGCTCACCGGAGCACTGTGGCCGCACCGGAGCCGGCACCCTCGCCATCGCATCGGGGAACAGAGGAGGAGGAGAAAGAAGAAGAGGAGGAGGAGAGAGAAGGTGGTGCGGGACCCACCTGTCGGCGACAGAAGGGTGTGGCCCAGCCCGCCACATCAGTTAAGTGGAGGCGTACTCCCGTGAAGCCGTCTCCCTACGCTGAAAACGTATTCTAGCGAAATATGTTTTTTGTTTTCAGCCTCCCGCGCCGAAACTGCAAAATTGTGAACGTTCGCCGGTTAGGACACTTCTCTGCCTAAAAAGTGAACGGCCACAACTTTGCAACCGTAACTCCGATTGAGGTGATTCCAGCGCTCACGTTCTCTGTTCGTCAACCCCTTTCTGATGGAACTATTTTCATGATGTTTGCACATTCTAAAAATAACCATTTTACCATTGCCCTATATCCAACCCCTCTGAGAGGGAATCTATTTCCGGCAAATTAATCCGCCAGGTGATCGCACTTCTTCCCGGAGTATTCATCGACCCCCAGGCAAGCCAACCTCTTATCATGAGCCCTGAACTTGCATGTTGACTTTACTTGCACCTTGTGTGTGTGTAGTTGTAGTATATTCATAGTATGTTTACATCTGTATTTATGCAATATGTGCTATATGTTCGTGTTGCTTGCCATGTCAGGTCATGCCGGGAATTTATGATATCTTCTGTCATGCTAGCTAGAATACTTTTGTTGATAATATCATGTTGCTGCTTTGATTTAATTCCATGCCATGGTTATCAGTGCTAGTATGATTATGATACATTGGACATGTTTGCATTATGTATTGCCCTGCCTCATATGCTATAGTTGTTCACTTGAGAAGCTTGGTATTATTTGGTTGTTAATGCATTGGTATGTTGCATGCTCATTGATGCATTCATGTTAATCATGATCATAATGTTGATGATGATGGAGAGGATAACAAAATGACTTAATAATAACAACCTCCTCCGTCATCGATGGGATCAAGTCATAGTGCCACCGAACCGAGTTTTTCCAGCGCATCCACATTTGCCTTTATGGGGGGGGGGGGGCTTAATGCGGTCTATTGTCATGCCTCTCGCCGGTGCCTCCCACTAGGGAAGGTTATGTGCGCGCGCTACCCTGGCCTGGTAGGCGGCAATAACCTTGTGTGCCCGTGCTTGGTATTGAGCTCATGTCCCCGTTTGGGACTGTTTTGTTTTGCCACAACGGTGGCCGTTGGGTGTCACGAGGTGACATCGGGGCCACCCAGGACTTAGCCCAAAGGGGAGTTGGTCGGAGTGGCCAGGAGAGTGTCATGGTAATAGATCAATTTTGTCGGAACGCCGTTGGTCCACCCGAATGGGAGTATGAGGCCATGGGTTCTGTGGTGTGGGTACAGTGTGCTAACCTCTGCAGAGTGTGTTTAATCTATCGATAGCCGCGTCCTCGGATATGGTCACAGTTCGTACTAGGTCACACTATCGGGTCTTGGTCGAAATGGAGGACAAACCTAATATAATGAATATATGATAAATAATGTGCTATAAAGAATGTGGTGACTTGGACTATGAGATAGCCGCAAGATGTCACGGAGTTGTTTCGGGCATGATCACGAGATGAGATCTCGGTGAGTCATGAGTTGGCCCAGAGGGGCAATGGTAGAGTAAGTGATTGATGAACAATATACTGCTGTCATTCTCCACGGGAGGTAATTGGTAGTTTACTTTTCCGCATAGTTTCACGCATCTATGCCATGCCATGTTATATGATGAAATGCTATGATATGCCATGTTATGTTATTGCCTTGCTATGATATGTCAATGCTTAGTTTGATCCATGTTCCTTGTTAATATCATGCCATGCTTAGTTATTGTTATGAGGTAAATTCTTGCATGCGCTCGGTACTTGCTTTGTCATCTGCTTGTTTGGATGCTATATATTTGGTTGTCTTGCGAGTACATTCAAAGTACTCACCTGGCCTTGCACGTGGCCAGATTGCAGGAGCAGACTTGTCACACTAGGCCGTAACCTTGCCAGTCCTGTGAGTTGTGGAGCTCAGCCAAAGTCGTTGAGCCGCCAAACCCAGACTTCCGCCACCATTTAGATAGCCTTAGAGCTATGCCACTCATTTTATTCATCAATGTTGTAATGCTCTATGTCATGTAAATGGTGAATATTTTGTACCTGGAATGCTGTATCATGTACCTGTCGTGTGTCAAGTGTTATCCTGGGCTAACGTGCGAAGGCCCCCTGCTCCATGCGGATCGGGGTGCCAGAGCTGTTATCATATTCACCCCAGGATGATGCACGGGGACTGCAAGGAGGGTCACCTGGGCATATGCATTACCAAGTAAACTGTTCATCATTAGTCTTCGCTCAATGTAAGCCGATGTCTAAGCATGTGGACACTTCTTATTTATATAGTATAGAACCTTTCATGCATGATCTTGCTCTACTAGAGTATCGCGCTTGAATAAAAGTGTATCCATTTATGGTTTAGTCTAGAATCTTCCATGTATGCTTTTGCTCCATTAGAGTTCTCGCTTGCCATTTATGAGATTAATTGTGAATTTTTACTACAGTAATGGTGAAAGACTTATGATGGACCATTTCTTACATCACCTCTGCCCCCTTCCAAGTCATCCTGATTTACATTCATAGTGGTATAGAAAAAATAAACAAAATCGATACTCAAAAAATAATTCTTAAAGATCATTTCTTGCAAAGCACAATAAGTGTTATTTCTTCAAAAGTTTTGGATGTAGGTTGAACAGTTGAACGCTTTTGTTCGCAAAAGATACTTTTTTATCTATTTAGCCTACATTTACTATTCACCCGGATGCTTGTGAGCTCTAGAGAAGAAATAATATCCGAAGAAACCTTTCGATATTTGTTACACATGAGATGACCCCCGCATACTTTGTCAAAATAAACATCTCCCCGATCAATGCATTTCACTGTTCCGTGCAATGCACGCGCACCTTACTATATATAGTACGACCATAGATTTAACAAACAAAATGCTCATGCATGTCACCAAAAATTATATCATTGAAAACTATGTTCAAATATGAATCCAACGATATAGTAACCTGGTAATAAGTGGCGTGGCAGTAAAGCCGTCATATCACAAAACCCCACCACTCCCGGTAATAAGTGTCCTGGTTAAATAAACAAACAAGCAACCATCACATCCCTCTTTCTTTTTTGCATTTCATCTCTCTGCATTTACTTTGTCCGGTTCATCTCGCACACTCGATCCCTAGCTACTACTCCTAGTACTAGTAGTAGTACTCAAGTTGGAATTCCAATTGCATGGCACAACTTCTTAGGCACAAAATTCAGTACTGGGTGTACGAAGTGGTTTGGGAATTTGCATGCCTTCTCGACCAGTACGATAGAGAAAAAACCATAAAGAGAACGAAGCTAAAGTAAACAATCAAACAAGCATTTTTGCATTTATATTGCATTGATGGTTTCACAAGCTTGACTACTGCTGTTTTTCTACTTTTATGAAAACCGCATCGTAATGTTAAAACGTGCATTTGCACGTGTGTATACATACAAGTAGTAGTATAGTCTACAAGCATATATATATATAGAGAGAGAGAGACGTGTACTGCGATATATAGTTAAGTTTGTGCTATATGCACGTACTTACAAATGCGTATGGATACAAATGGTTTCCAAACTTTTACTTTTACGTACTTAATTAAGGACGCTAATAATTCCTGAACGTTCGGGATTTATCATTTCCGTCCCCAAACTAATGAGATCGCCTTACGACACTAAATTATTCCTAATAAAAGCCACATCGCTCGCAGGAGCACTTGTAGCGCGCCACGAGTGCACTGGTGCGCGGCCGTTTCCCAGCGCGGCGACACAACGCCTCTTCCTCGGCCTCGCAACTCGCGGTGTGCTGATTGGTGACTTGCCGGCGGGCGAGCACGATCTCACCGGTCTGGTGATCCGGCGCCAACAGGTACTCCACCTCGCTGGAAGCGTGCACCCGGTCCACGTACCGCCAAGTGTAGATGAGGTGCTTGGGCCCGACTGCACTCAGGGCTTTGGCACGGGCATCCTCCGCCACCCACACTGTCTCGCACGAGCCTTCTACCAAAGAGCCAATTGCCTGACTCTCTCGGACGCGACATAGGTCTGCCAGGCAGCATGCCTCGTGGGGCGCTTCTCTTCATCGGCCTTCTTCTCCGCCTCTCTTTTGGCACGCTCTGTCGGAGGCAAAGCCTCCTACAAGGCAACCTCCATGTCTTTCCCAAGCTCCTCCAAGTTGGGGGCTCAGCGGGCAGCGTGACGTTCTCCTCGTAGCGGGGAGCCGATGCGTCCTCTGATGCGCATGGTGGCGAGACTGGGAACGCCGATGCGTCGACTTCGACGTGTCACGGCGAGGAGCGGAACACCGATGCGTCATCCTCCACTGGTGCCAGCGAGGGGCACCTAGGGCTTGGGAGGGGCGATGCCATGGTGGTCGACGGGTCCTTAACTGAGAGGGAGGGGGAGGAGATAAAGGCGATGAACATGAGCGTTCTTTCGAATGCCGTGGGAGGCGCAATATTTAGCGAGCAATGCCACACCTACGTAAGATATGTTGCATGATTAACGTAACAGCTAGGTGGGCATATTTTTGTTGGAGTAAATTACGGCGGAGGGGAGGGGTGGAAATATTGCTGGTCACAATGGATTGGACGAGTGCGGGGGGACGAGAGTCATCCATGCAGATTGTTTTACACGGGGAGGAGTGGTGGGACTGCCGGAGGGAGAAGGAGTGGTGGGACTGCAGGAGGGAGAAGAAGTGGTGGGACTATATATGACATGGCAATATCATAACGCACCTGGACGGAAGAACTAGTCTGCATAGTGCATACTCCTATAAGTTTTGTCTGAAGTCAAAGTACCTCTACTTTGACCAAACTTATAGAAAAATGTATCAACATTCACAATGTCAAATCAATATTTTTATATTCATTATGAAATGTAGTTTCATAAAATATATTTTGGTAATGTACATATTGATATTTTTAATATAAATTTGGTCAAACTTTTGCAAACTTTGAGTTGACACAGATCTTACGCGGAGTAAAAAGGACCAGAGGGGGTATCATGCATGCGGAGTAGGCTAAAGAAAATTGCTCATTTATAGCCGTCCGAACTCTCAAAGGGCGTGACCGCGCGAGGGAGGCAAAGGTCGTGGGGGGCGTGATGGTTGATGGAATTAAGTGAAAGTTACATGCACGCACCGGCATGGCGTGTGAACACGCGGAAGCTATACCGTCGGGCCTACAATGTGGGTCTAGTAGACATGACATCTAGTTGGTCCCGCATAGTACTTGAGAACTCTTTGGGGGCATGCAGCCATTTATCCACCGAGCAAGCCACCACCCGACGCCATTCGCACACCCTACTTGTCCCCATACCTTACAGCAGTTCGCTCCCAGTCGTCCCGTCCTTTCACATTACACCAGTTCCACTTCTCCTAACCCGCCTCCAAAATCCATGGCCTCCCAAAATCTCCATGATCAGCGGTGAGTACAAGGTTAGAACCATCACCGGCGATGAGTTCATCATCATCTACACCTGTAGATCCGCGACGATAGAAGCATGCCTTGGTCGCGTCGTACACATGTTCCAAAGTTCAAAGGATGAGTGGGTCGCTGGGCTAGATGTTGAGTACACCACAGTCCTGGAAAAGGAGAAGCTTCTAAAGGAGGCAGAGATGAAGAAGCCCGTCGTGATCCAGGTTTGTGTACATAACGTGTGCTTGGTGTACCACATATGCCATGGCGATGTTAGGTGCCATGATTTTGAGGTCTTCCTCAAGGACAAAAGAGTGAAATTCGTTATTGTAGACTTTACGGACGACGGGAGAGTCCTGGGTCGGATAGGCCTCATTGTAGGCCAGCCCTTCGATCTCCATAAGGACAGCCTGGTGTCCTCCTCTCAGCCTTCAATGCCGACCCTGGCAGCAGCCATGATTGATCCTTCGTACGATGAAGTGAAGAAACCTCACCCAAAGTTTCATCATGCATGGGAGTCAAAGACAATAGATGAAAATCACATCGTGTATGCAGCAACGGATGCCTACCATTGTTTAAATATCTACAAGGGTTGGATGAAGAAGCAGAGCCCAGTGTCCAGTTCAAGCAAAGAAGTGTCGGCGAAGAGGAAGAGGAAGAGGGACGAGCACGAAGTCGAGGACGTGGATGAGGACTCAGAGTAAGGTGGTAGTGCCGTTGCTCATGCTTGTTCATCTGCAGTATCAAGTGGACTAGTTGCTTAGTTTTATTTCAGGGGTGTGATATGCTGAGCCCCGAGCAGAGCTATGTTATGTTCTTTCTTGTTATTTGAACTCTTTAGTACGTACTAGTATGTCTTACTACTGTTCTTCTTGTAGTTGGTACTACTACTCGTTTCTTCGCGTTCCTACTATACTTAATACGTACTAGTAGTATAATTTGGGTCAGCCGATTTGTGAAAGAAGATGTTCACCGGAGCGAAGGAAGAAGATGGCAGAGAAGCTACCCCAGTATCTATATTAGGGTGGTAGGGTGCCCATGATCTATCTTATGAGTGTTGGGTGTGGAATATAGTTCGCTGGAAAAAATGGATCGTGCCCGGGGTTAAACGGATGGCGGGGGTGGGGGGAGCATGGCGGTGGCCGGTGGTTCAGGGGAGGGTGGGGCGGCGGCAACAGGCGGTTAGGCTTGTGGTGGGCTGGTGGCTCGAAGGTTGAGAGAGAAGATGAATAGTGCATCATTTTCGGAGGTTGAAGAAGCCCTTCTGGCCTTCCATGTTGCATCCAACGGCTCACAAGAGTCGACTGACCCAAATTGTTCCTTCAGATTGCATGATCCACGTGGCATTCAAGGCCTTGAAGGTAGATTCCACGTCTGCACCTGGTTTGCGGGCTCGGCGCGGGCGCGACCGGCTTCCGCCGTGACAGCCACCATGCGAGCCTCATCCGGGTGGGCGGAGACGACAATGACATGCTAGCTCCTCCTCACCGGCGTGCTGGAGCACGCGCTCGACCTCCTCCTCCTCGTACGCTGCTGGCATAGATGCGGCTCGACCTGCTCGCGTGCTTGGCAGCGCGGCATCATCGCGAGGAGGGACTGTAGACGACGTGAGCGGGTGAGGGGTTGAGATCCTCTACAGTACCGTACGATGCTCTATTGCGGGTGACATGTGGGGTCGGGTCCCACATGGTATTGATAGTACTGCACCGTACAGTACTGCGGCGACTATATGCATGCGCAACAGCGGCGGCGGCATACTGATGAGTGCGCTTATGGGAGCTTTGTTATAGGGTTGGTCAAACTTAAAAGAACACCGTACTAGTACACGTAATCCTGTGCAAGCGCGTGCATCGTGGCCGCGCTTATAAACCACATTAGTTAGCACAGCATCGATACGGAATCCTGTGCAAGCGCGTGCACCGTGCCCGCACGGTCGATCGAAAGGTGCGTCACGGTGTCGCGCTGGAAGGACATCGACCGAACCTTTTTGTGTATGTGAAAACAATCCCCAAATATTACTCTACTTTTTTTTGATGGAAAAGTTCCTCATGCTACAATATTTCCATATATTTGTATTTAGCTTTAGTTCATGATTATTTGGATTTGGACATTTTAGGTGCCCCCAACAAAAAAATTAATAGAGATTCTGTGTGTGTAACGGAGAGAGTATGCGTGTATGTGTCTACATGTGTGTTGTGGCGGAAGGGCAATGTGGAGACTGTGTGTGTGTGTGTGTGATAGTCATAGAGAGGTGTGAATGTGCAAATGATCATGTATGAGTGAGACATAGAGATATACCGAGATGTTGTGTATACATGAGAGAACGGTCTACTATTTGCGTTTTTTTGTGTGTGCGTGTCAGAGAGAGAAACGAGCATCCGTAACACAACAACCATCTCTTTTGATTCGACCGTCCCTCACACAATCGCATGTAACACATGCATCAAGGCACACATTTTAACACCCTCACCCAGCCCCTGCCCGCGTCAAGGCCCTTACATCGCTCTCTATCTCGCACACACAATCTCTTCATGAAAACCCTATTTGGCATGCATGTACCTCTCTGTCACATACACACCATGTACCACGCACACACATTTATCTCTCGCTATGTCTCTTTGCCTAGCAAACACACTCCCCATAGTCCTATCTTTGTATCCCGCACACGATCTCTCTATATTTCTTAAACATTGACGCACATGATGTATCTGTCTCGCACCATTAGCCTCTCTCACATGCTCACTATGCACACACATTCTCTCCATAGGTTTGATTTCTCTCAATATTTCACACACACACAACCCCCCCCCCCCCCCCACCACCACACTATCCATCCCCATCCAAGGTTATATAGCGACCACTGTCGCTTGTGCTTATCTGCACCCCCACATGCACACCACCTTGATCTTCAAGGAGGGCATCGGGAAGAATGAAGACGATGACCAGACCGCACTAGATACCGCGGGGCCATTTGGAAGCATGATGATGTGGTGACGCCTGAGTAACTCCTCCCCCCTCTCTCCATCTCCCTCCCTCCTGCACAAAATTATCAATCCCTCAGCCCACAAGATTTCCTTCAATTCCATGTTCTTTTGAGCTCTCTCATCAAACCTTTTGTCTCTTCTCCTTCCACATGTACAAAATCTCGATGCACACACATCTCACTCCTTATATATTACTGATACGTCTCCGTCGTATCTACTTTTTCTAACGCTTTTCCTCTTGTTTTGGACTCTAATTTGCATGATTTGAATGAATCTAACCCAGACTGACGCTGTTTTCAGCAGAACTACCTTGGTGTTGTTTTTTGTGCAGAAATAAAAGTTCTCAGAATGGAACGAAACTTTTTGGAGATTTTTGATGGAATAAAAAAAAATACTGGAGCCAAGAACCACCGGAGGGGGGGTCCCTGGGGTAGGACAACCCACCAGGGCGCGCCTCCCCTCCTGGCGCGCCCAGGTGGGTTGTGCACACCTGGTGGCCCCGCTGACGCTATCTCCGACCCTATAAAATCCAACTTTCGCAGAAAAATCAGGGAGAAAGAATTATCGCGTTTCACGAGACTGAGCCACCGCCACCTCCTGTTCTTCACTGGGAGGCCAGATCTGGAGTCCGTTTGGGGCTTCGGAGAGGGGGATCTTCGATCTTCGTCATCACCAATGCTTCTCCATCTCCAATTCCATGATGCTCCCCACCGAGAGTGAGTAATTCCTTCGTAGGCTCGCTAGTCGGTGAGGAGTTGGATGAGATTCATCATGTAATCGAGTTAGTTTTGTTAGGGCTTGATCCCTAGTATCCATTATGTTCTGAGATTGATGTTGCTATGACTTTGCCATGCTTAATGCTTGTCACTTTGGGCCCGGGTGCCATGATTTCAGATATGAACCATTTAGGTTATCACCATTATATCTATGTTCTAGATCCGATCTTGCAAGTTATAGTCACCTATTACGTGTTATGATCCATAAACCCCGGAGTGACAGAAGTCGGGATACTTTCCGGTGATGACCGTAATTTGAGGAGTTCATGTATTCACTATGTGTTAATGCTTTGTTCCGGTTCTCTATTAAAAGGAGGACTTAATATCCCTTAGTTTCCATATGGACCCCGCTGCCACGGGAGGGTAGGACAAAAGATGTCATGCAAGTTCTTTCTATAAGCATGTATGACTATTTACGGAATACATGCCTACATTATATTTATGAACTAGAGCTAGTTTTGTATCGCCCTAGGTTATGACTGTTATATGATGAATATCATCCAACGAATGCACCGATGCAATGCCTACGAATTTCTCTTATATTGTTTTGCTAAGTCACTACTGCTATCGTTACTGTTACACTTGCTACAAAATCATTGCTACCACTGTTACTGTTACTATTACTGTTGCTACTACTATCAAAACTATCATACTACTTTGCTACTGATCACTTTGCTATAGATAATTAATCTCCAGGTGTGGTTGAATTGACAACTTAGCTGCTAATACTTGCAAATATTCTTTGGCTCTCCTTGTGTCGAATCAATAAATTTGGGTTGAATACTCTACCCTTGAATACCGTTGCGATCCCCTATACTTGTGGGTTATCAAGACCTTTTTCTAGCGCCGTTGTCGGCAAGCATAGCTATATTTGTTGAGTCACTTGGGATTATTATCAATTTATCACTATGAAGAATCTGAAAGATACCAAGACTAAGATTTTTCCCTCTAAAACGAGGGGAGGTAAGGAACTGCCATCTAGCTCTGCATTTGATTCTCCTTTTGTTATGAGTAAACTTGCAACACCACCGCATGCTACTAATTCTGATATGTCACAAGTTATTGATGATGCTACTTCTGCTATGGATAATGCTCATGATGATGCTAGTACATTGCTTGATGATGGTGTACCACTAGGTGATTTTCTTGATGAACAAATTGCTAGAGTTAGAGAGAAAGAAATTATTGAAACTAATGAGATCATTGAAACTGATGAATTACTTGAAACTGAAAATCTTGAAACACCTATTAGACCTAGCTCTCCTAGACCAGAATTGCCTGAGATACCTGAGGGTTATGTTATGGACAGAGAGGTAACTAGGGATATTCTTGCTTGTAAGGATAGAGATGATCTGAAGAAATTATTATGCAAGTTTAAAGAAAAGACTATGAATGCTAAAATGAAATGTGATCCCAAGTTTGCTACCTCACCTATCTTTGTTGATGATAAGGATTATGAATTCTCTGTCGACCTAGAGTTAATCACTTTGGTTGAATCTGATCCTTTTCATGGTTATGAAACTGAAACCGTTGTGGCACACCTTACCAAATTAAATGATATAGCCACCCTGTTTGCTCATGAGGATAAAATTCGCTATTACTATATCCTCAAGTCATTTCCTTTCTCATTAAAGGGTGATGCGAAGACATGGTACAATACTCTTGCTCCTGGTTGTGTGCGTAGTCCCCAGGATATGATTTATTACTTCTCTGAAAAATATTTTCCTGCTCATAAGAAACAAGCTGCCTTACAGGAAATATTTAACTTTGTGCAAATTGAAAGAGAGAGTCTCCCACAAGCTTGGGGGAGGCTTCTCCAATTGCTTAATGCTTTGCCTGATCATCCTCTCAAGAAAAATGAAATACTTGATATCTTCTATAATGGACTAACTGATGCTTCTAGGGACTTCCTAGATAGTGGCGCTGGTTGTGTTTTCAGGGAACGGACTATTGGACAAGCTGAGGAATTATTGAATAACATATTGAAAAATTATGATGATTGGACCCTTCTTGAACCACCGCATAAACCCACTCCAAAAAAGAAGGGTATCTTATATCTCAGTCCTGAAGATATGCAAGAGGCAAAGAAATCTATGAAGGAGAAAGGTATTAAAGCTAAGGATGTTAAAAATTTACCACCTATCGAAGAAATACATGGCGTCAACACACCACCACCATCACATGTGGTAGAGGTAAATTCTTTATTAAAGTTTGATGAAGGTGATATCCCTTATAATAAACATCCTAGTCAATGGCTTTTTGAGTTTGATAATTACATTAGAAAACAAGATCACTTCAATGCCAATGTTATGAAACAATTGAAATAAAATTCTGATATGATTGCTCGCTTGAGTGACTTGTTATTTAGAATCTCCAATGATGTTAGAGGTGTGGGAAAACATGCCTCTATGGTTTAAACTCAACTAGAACAAGTTGGTAAATCTCAAAAAGAATTGCTTGCCGAAATGAACAACAACATACATGACTTTGCTGTTAGAGTAGCAACCAGAGGAGGTAAAATGACTCAGGAACCACTTTATCCCGAGGGACACCCTAAAAGAATTGAACATGATTCACAAAGAAATAACACTGATGCACCTAGTCCTTCTAAAAAGAAAAAGAAAAAGAAAAATGATAGGACTTTGCACACCTCTAGTGAACCTAAAATAGAAAACCTCCTAAAGATAATAATGGTGTTTCTATCTCTGATGCTGAAACTCAATCTGGTAATGAACATTCATCAAGTGATAATGAAAAAGATAATGAGGATGTTCATGAAGACACTCAACCAAACAATGATAAGGAACCGGATAATGATGTTGAGATAGAACCAGATGTTGATCTTGATAACCCACAACCCAAAAATAAAAGATGATAAAAGAGACTTTGTTGCTAGAAAGAATGGAAGAGAAAGAGAACCATGGGTTCAAAAACCCATGACCTTTCCACCTAAATCCACTAAGAAGAAAGATGATAAAGAATTTGAACGCTTTGCTGAAATGATTAGGCCAGTCTTTTTGCGTACTCGCTTGACTGATATTTTAAAGATGGCCCCTTATGCAAAGAACATGAAAGACATCATCACCAATAAGAGGAAAATACCAGAAGCTGAAATCTCCACCATGTTTGCTAATTATTCTTTTCAGGATGGTGTACCTAAAAAACTTGGAGATCCGGGAATACCAGGTATACCTTGCTCCATCAAAAGAATTTATGGGAAAACTGCTTTGTGTGATTTAGGAGCTGGTGTTAGTGTTATGCCCTTCTCTTTATATAAAAGACTTGATTTGAATAAACTCACACCTACTAAAATATCTTTGCAAATGGCTGATAAATCCACTGCCATACCTATCGGTATTTGTGAGGATGTGCCTGTTGTTGTTGCAAATGTTAGTATCTTAACTAACTTTGTTATACTTGAGATGCTCGAGGACGACAACATGTCGATTATCCTTGGTAGACCCTTTTTGAATATTGCAGGGGCTGTTATTGATTGCAACAAAAGCAAGGTCACTTTTCATATCAATGGTAATGAGCATACAGTGCATTTTTCGAAGAAACAATTCCAAGTGAATGGTATTAATGTTATTGAAAAATCTCCAACACTCACTATTGGAAGTTTTCAACTATCTCTACCTACTGCCAAAAACTAATATGAAATGCTTATTATTGGGGACATGCATATCCCCATTGAGGCAACTCAGTGTTTTACGAAAGTTCTTCGGTTTCATGCTAATCGAAAGTGGTTGTTAATAAGACTTGATCAACCTTACTAATGGATCATTTTTTAGAGGTATGAAGTTGACGAATTTAGTGAGCACTACCTTCTGCCTTTACCTTTTGTTTTCTATTTTCTTAGTTAAATAAAATAAAATGCCATGCCTTGTCTGTTTTCTGAATTCCCCGTGCAATAAAAGATGATCCAAAAATAAAATTCTCAGAATGCTCTGAAAATTTAATACAATTTTTTTTCTAATTATTTAACAATTTTTGGTGCAAATAACATCAGAAGGGGGGGTGCACCAGGTGGGCACAACCCACCTAGGCGCGTCAGCACCCCCAGGCGCGCCCTGGTGGGTTGTGGTCCCCACGTGGGCCCCCTCACCTATCTCTTTAGCCCATGTCATCACCTACCTCCAGAAAAAATTCAGCATTGCTCTCTCTCTCTCTCTCTCGTGTTCTTGCTCTCAAACCCGCGGATTTCGATCTGTTTGCTCGAAGCTCCGTTTCTGAAACTGTTTTGGGGGATTGCTATTTGGTATGTGACTCCTCCATTGCTCCAACTAGTTTTTGCTTTAGTGTTTTATATTTTGTTAGCTACTCTTGGTGCTGTTGTAGATGAGCTTGCACGTTGAATTCTTAGACTTCTAAGTAGTTTGAATGCTTGATATGGCCTCTATGCATCCCTATGAGTAGTTGCTATCAATCTTGCGAAGTTTTGTTGACAAAATTTTGTGGACTAAATTTTTTCAGAATTTTGTTCATAGGAATAAGATGAGTTTCTTTATGAAGTTTTCTTCCAAGAAGAACTCCAAGGGGGTTATTGGGGAGTCATCAGACAATGATCTCCGCACCCGGAGAATGGCGGAGGTGCGTCCGTGAGAATGGCCGCACAGCCCCTTCATGGATGGGGCCGGAATCCTTCGAGAGTTCACACAATTTGCTGCTAATGCTGGGCTCACCGACTTCATTGCAGCTGAGTGTGAACAGTACCATCTCGTCACAAATTCCTTTGTGCAAAGTTTCCATTTTCTGAGTAGGAATAACCCCCCTGAGGTGCAGTTTAATTTATATGCTGAACCCCGTCAGATATCACTTACTGAATTTTGTGATATATGCTTGATCCCTTCTGACGGGGAAATGAGAGAGCCTAGGCCTGCAGAGTTCGAGGGCTTTTATCGTACCCTGTCTGGGGGGATGAGAGAGGGGTGTCGAGTGTCACCACCACTAGCTTGCAGTTTCCTTCTATGCATTATTTTACTCTATTTATTGCGAAGTGTTTGCTTGCTAGAGAGAAGGTCCGTGCACTTAGTGCCCCCAATTTTGCTGTATTACGTCGTGCACTTTACGGTGATAACACTTATAGCTTAGGAGCTATTGTGGTACGTTGCCTTCACCTTAATAGGTCCAAGGGTAAAATTCATGGCGGTATTTATGCTACTCGCTTAGCAAGTCACTTTAACATTCAGATACACCAGCATGATTATCCCTTGCCCAAGGTTTACTTAGATCGCCAGGCTATGGCACATCATCACTTTATTGATGGTGAGAACACTACTATGGATATTCCCTACAACCTGGTTTTTAGCGAGAACACCCGTGATATTATTCCGTTGCCTGCACCTGTTTTGTTTGATTCTCTTGCTAGGGGCGGATATAGGATCATGCCAGATGACATCATCGCCTATCGGAACAACTTGGTGGCAGCAGAGGAGGAGCCTCAGGTGTGGGACGCTAAGGTGCCCGCTCCACAGCACTTCGAGATGGGACCAGATGGCTACTACGAGTGGTGACTACCAAGCTAGGCCAAAAGCCTAACCTTGGGGGAGTACGTATTTCCACTGACATTACAATCATGTTCACACATTTCATTCCAGTTGTCGGTGTCCACACTTTTTCGTTGTATTATCCATGCTAAATTTATTTTCTTGCTTTCTTCTTGTGTGTTTGAAAAACTTTGAGTAAATTAAAAAAATTGTTGTTAATTGCTTCTTTTCGGTTTTTCTTTCTAGTTTAATTAGTTGTAGTATTAAAAGAAAACCCAAAAAGATTTCCTTGTTCTTTTTTTGCTTGTTGGGAGCTTTCCCATGTAAATAGTTTTTCTCGTTTTTGTTGTTCTTTTCTTTAATTTCTTTCTTCAAGAGAAACTAAAAAACTCCAAAAATATTTTAGTGTGTTTCTCTGAAATTATTTTCCTTTTATTGAGTCATACCAAGGAGAAGGCCACGATGAAAATGTTGAGTGGCTCTCATATGCATTATTGTTGATCTAATAAAGAGCTCAAATTACCTTGTCTTCTCCTTTGAGTAAAATGTTTGCAGATTCCAGCTTATTCCACGGCATTCTTGCACTATTATCATTTTCATATCATTCGGTCATGCAAGTGAAAGGCAATAATGAGGATATTTGGTGAACTGGCTGTGGCAGAGAGAAACGGGTATGAACTCAACTTGTTCTGTTTTTGTAAATATGTTTAACCTAGTATCCATGATTCAGCCTATTATGATCAAACATGTTTGCAATGACAATTAGAGATTATAGTTTCTCATGCCATGCTTAAGTAGCTAGGAGTGGATAATGATTTATCTTGGATGTCAACATTTCGTTAAGATGATTATGATGTAGTATGATGATATGGTATCCTCCTCCGAATGTTTGAGTGGCTTGACTTGGCACATGTTCATGCATGTACATGAATCAAAACCAACATAGCCTCTATGATATTTATGTTCATGGTGTTCATATCCTACTCATGCTAGTATCCAATGTTACTTATGCATAATGCATGTTCATGACCGTTTTCACTCTCTAGCTGGCCGCTTCTCAACCTACTTGCTAGCCTTCGCCTGTACTAAGCGGGAATACTGCTTGTGCATCAAAATCCTGAAACCCAAGTTATACGAGATGAGTCCACCATACCTACCTATACGCGGTATTACCTTGCCATTCTAAGTAAATTTGCATGTGCCACCTTTAAAAACATCAAATAAACATCTGTTTTTGTGTGCCTGGATTGTTCATAGAGCGACAGGAGGTAGTCAATATCTTCCATGCTAAGCGGGTTATTCTCATGATGAGTGTTTATTCACTCGTCCTTGCACGAGAGGGGTGGTAATAGGGATTCCCAGTCCCGAATTCAAAATTGCAAATAATTAATCAAAACTCCCCCAGGAATGTTGTTGGTATGGACGGTACCCGTTGATTCGGTTAGCCTTGGAGTGTGTTTGTTGGTGGAGGGGGAGTAAAGCTTTACTTTTGTCGCTAGGGAACCGCCACTAATGTGTTTAGCATGGAAGATACCGATAACTAATGGTCGCGAAGTAAACAAGAAGGGTGCATTTCTCAAAATTTAATTTACCTCTGTTTTAAAAACCTGAGCTCTAGCACCGCTGCAAATCACTGCTTCCCTCTGCGAAGGGACTATCTATTCACTTTTATGTTGTGTCATCACCTTCTCAAATAAGCGCCAGACCTGAGAGCACTATTGTCATCCTCATGCATTGTGTATAGCTAGTGTTGGGTGCATCATGACTGGATCTTTTCTACCATGAATTACAATGTTTAGTAGCTGCTTGAACTTTGGAGGTGCTCTGCATTTATGTTTTGTGGTCTCAGAAAGGGCTAGCGAGATACCATTATTGTCATATTATATCATGGTTGTTTAGACAAAGTGTTGTCATTTGAGATATCTTATTATTGCTCGCTAGTTGATTATGTCATTGATATGAGTTAATATAATTTTTAAGAGTTATTGTTGACATGGTTAGTTATAATCTTTGCTAAAAACATGGGTGCTACTTAAGCTTATTTATGTAAACAAGAGCAAAAGAGTTCGTAAGTTTTTCTTTTTCACTTTCAGTTTATCAACTGAATTGCTTGAGGACGAGCAAAGGTTAAGCTTGGGGGAGTTGATACGTCTCCGTCGTATCTACTTTTCCTAATGTTTTCCTCTTGTTTTGGACTCTAATTTGCATGATTTGAATGAAACTAACCCGGACTGACGTTGTTTTCAGTAGAACTACCATGGTGTTGTTTTCTGTGCAGAAATAAAAGTTCTCGGAATGGAACGAAACTTTTTGGAGATTTTTTATGGAATAAAATAAAAATACTGTAGCCAAGAACCACCGGAGGGGGGGTCCCTAGGGGAGCACAACCCACCAGGGCTCCCCCCTCTTGGCGCGCCCAGGTGGGTTGTGCCCACCTGGTGGCCCCGCTGACGCTATCTCTGACCCTATAAAATCATATTTTTAGAGAAAAAAATAGGGAGAAAGAATTATCACGTTTCACAAGACGGAGCCGCCGCCACCTCCTGTTCTTCACCGGGAGGACATATCTGGAGTCCACTTGGGGCTCCGGAGAGGGGGATCTTCGATCTTCGTCATCACCAACCCTTCTCCATCGCCAAATAAATGATGCTCTGCACTGGGAGTGAGTAATTCCTTCGTAGGCTCCCTGGTCAGTGAGGAGTTGGATGAGATTCATCATGTAATCGAGTTAGTTTTGTTAGGGCTTGATCCCTAGTATCCATTATGTTCTGAGATTGATGTCGCTATGACTTTCCCATGCTTAATGCTTGTCACTTTGGGCCCGGGTGCCATTATTTCAGATCTGAACCATTTAGGTTATCACCATTATATCTATTTTCTAGATCCGATCTTGCAAGTTATAGTCACCTATTACGTGTTATGATCCGTAAACCCCGGAGTGACAGAAGTCGGGATACTTTCCGGTGATGACCGTAATTTGACGAGTTCATGTATTCACTATGTGTTAATGCTTTGTTCTGGTTCTCTATTAAAAGGAGGCCTTAATATCCCTTAGTTTCCATATGGACCCCGCAGCCACGGAGAGGTAAGACAAAAGATGTCATGCAAGTTCTTTCCATAAGCACGTGTGACTATTTACGGAATACATGCCTACATTATATTTATGAACTGGAGCTAGTTTTGTATCGCCCTAGGTTATGACTGTTATATGATGAATATCATGCAACGAATTCACCGATCCAATGCCTATGAATTTCTCTTATATTGTTTTGCTTAGTCACTACTACTATCTTTACTGTTACACTTGCTACAAAATCATTGCTATCATTGTTACTGTTTCTATTGCTGTTGCTACTACTATCAAAACTACCATACTACATTGGTACTGATCACTTTGCTGCAGATAATTAATCTCCAGGTGTGGTTGAATTGACAACTCAGCTGCTAATACTTGCAAATATTCTTTGGCTCCCCTTGTGTCGAATCAATAAATTTGGGTTGAATACTCTGTCGGCGTTCTGGGAACGGGGATACCCAGACTTGCCTGCCTGCGGCCCACGGCGTGACTCCATCGATGGCCTGGTATGGCCCAGCTTTAGTGACAACAACTCAAGACCCTCGTGAGGGGCCAAGCCTCGCGAGGCGGACGACACCAAGACCCCCCCTCCCCGAGGAGCGGCCTCCTCAGGCTGGCTCCTGAGGAGCGGAGAGTTCTATGCAAGCCTCACCTCATGAGGTCCTAATGACGTGAGCCATGACGACCAAGGCCAGGCGGGCGCCAGCGGACGCCGTGTACTAGTTTCCTCTTTGGTGCTAAAGAGGCAAGCACAGGCGCAGAGTCCCGAGGAATCAGCCAAAGGTTTCCATTCCCGTGCAACAAGGCCAAGACCGCCAGGACGGAGGTCATCACCGAGCCCACCACGGTGTCACAACCAGAGGCTTTCGCAGGCGAAGACTACTTTTGTCAGGATAGCATGTACTAGTTGTCTCCCTTCGAATTGGCCGTTGTGGGAGCCCTTCCCGCCTTCACTTGGGAAGAGGACCAAGGCCACTATAAATAGGACTTAGCCACCACCGTAGAGAAGGATGGGACCCCCGGGCGGATCATTCAGATCACCCTCACCCCCACCAGCTCGCTCGAGCTCAAGAACACCTCTCCTCTTGAGGCTGTTCGCCACTGTACTAGTTCATCCTCAGCCCCTCGAGGCCAATCCACCACAAAGCAGGAGTAGGGTTTTACACCGCAAGGTGGCCCAAACCTGGGTAAACTGCTGTGTCTCTTTTCCTTACAGTTCGTCGAGCTAGGCTATGAGATTAGTGAGTAGGCAGACTGGGGAGGATGAGTTCTTCGCATGCACCCCAGAGTTCAAACCTCTCACGGGTTTGCGGAACCCGAAATCCGACATTTGGCGTGCCAGGTAGGGGTGCGTCGAAGCTTCGCCTCTCCGTCCGCCGCAGTCCGCCCTCGCCATTCAGCTCTCATGGCGGGCGCCTCTTCTCTGACTGGATCGACGGGCACGCACGAAGGCGCCGTGGGTCTCCGAGCCTTCACCCCCGCCTTACGGCGAGTGCAGTGGCCGCCCAAGTTCAGGCTGGAGATGCCGCCTCGCTACGACGGCGCGACAGACCCGGTGGGGTTTTGTCCAGGTGTACAAGGAGGCGGTTCTGGCGGCCGATGGCGACGGCAAGGTTATGGCGAATTGGCTTCCCATGGCCCTCACGAGCGCGCCGCGCACTTGGCTCCTGGGCCTGCAGGAATCCTCGGTGGCTTCCAGGGAGGAGCTGCGCGGCCTTTTCACCACACAATTTGTGGCGCCGGCACCTCATGCCGTCGCAGCCATCCTCGGTGGCTCACAGGCGCCGCCCTCGGATCGCCTCATCAAGCAGTTCTTTTGCCAGGCGGGTGCCGCCCACATGCAGCGGGCGGCGCCGCCGGGTTGGGCGGCGCCCAAGGCCGACCTCACCTTCGACTCCGGGGACCACCCCGCGGTCACGGCCGGCGCCGGCGCGCTCCCGATGCTATGCACCCCACCATTTGTAACGTGGCGGTCACCAAGACCCTCATCGACGGAGGAGCCGGCCTCAATGTGCTCTCGGTGGAAGCATTCGGCTTGCTTCATGTGCCCCATGGCCGGCTCCGCCCCATGAAGCCCTTCTCTGGAGTCGTCAACGGCAAAACCAACCCCCTCGGGCAGATCCACCTCCTTGTCACCTTCGACAAGTGCAACAACTACTGCACTGAGCTCATCAACTTCGACGTCGCCCACATTCGCCTTCCATACAACGCCATCCTTAGGTATTCGGCCCTGTCCAAGTTCATGGCAGTGACTCATCATGGTTACAATGTCCTCAAGATGCCAGGGAGCTGCGGCGTCATCACGGTCACCTGCGAGGAGAAGGATGCGGTGTGCTCTCTCGAGCGCGCCTACCAGGCTACGGCGGTCGAGAACCCAGACGATGAAGGCGCCGTCTACCCTCCTGAGGCTGTCCCCAAGAAGAAGAAGCAGCTACTCCGCCAAGGACCTAAGGAGGGTGGGGTGTCCAGCGGCACCACCTCAGGCCCAGCGCCCACTGACGGGGTGCCTCCCTCTCTCGCATAGGAAGGTGCACCCGACGCCCCTCTCAGGCTGGGCTCGGGGGCTCTCCTCTGGAGGGCCTCTGACCTGGCCAACGTCACGAGGGAGGCACTCGGGCACCATGTGGAGGCATGCTTCAGCGCGCACTTCCGCCAGGAGGGTACAAGGCGCGAGGTGCCAGATGCTCAGGAGTTCATCACCAAGGCAACCAAGGAGCTTCAGGAGGCAAGAGCTATGCGAGGCAACTATCGCCCACCACCTGGCGCGGCTCCTTGTCCCGGCGAGGATAGCGAACTGCACATCTGTGTCAACATCCCAGGGCTCAACAGGGCCGCATCTCAGGAGCACTTCTGGCCATCCCGCGCTGGCCGGTGCGGGGGTCCCCCTCACAGCTACGTTCGCATGCCTTTGGGCTTGTCGAGCGCAGCTGCTGCACTCTAGCGCCACATGCGGGGCATCCTGGCGGCTCATGAGGCCAGAAGCCAGGCGATCCTGTCAGAGGAGGAGATGGATCCTCGTGAGCCCCCCGGGCTCCCAGAGCCTCCCGAGGTTCGGGGCCAGGGCGGCTCATGAGGAGCGACTTCTGCAGCGCATGTCTTCAGCTACTCCAACATCTCTTCAGCAATGGTGCCAGGTGACATTTTCTGGTTTGTTCAGTTGGGGGCGCCCCTTGGGCTGTATTATCCCCAAGCCGCGTGGGTCCGTCCCTGCGGCATGTATCATTTTGCATCTATCAGAACTAGCTCTACCCTATCCATGAGTTTATTTATGATTATCACTTGATTGTCCGGTGCTTCATCACCATGAACATCGTACGGCCTTGCAAGCCCACCCACGACCGCCTCAGGATTAAGGACTGGCACGGCGTCTGTGCTCAGGTCTGTCCCTACAGCATCGCTAAACCCAAGTGGCTGAGCTCTGGCTCGCGGGCCAGCTCCCGTGCACGTCACCTCCCATGGTCCTTGGTGCCTTGTTCTCGCATGAGCTAATTGGGGGCGGGTAAGTTAGGGCGCGCGACCCGGTGCCTCGCCACCATGGGAGCCGCGCACCGGTTGTCTTTCTTCAGGACATTCGCATGAGAAGACTGGGCACGGCGTCTGTGCTCGGGTCCGTCCTTGCAGCATCGACAAACCCAACGGCTGAGCTCTGTCTGGCGGGCCGGACCCGTTCAGGTCACCTCCTGGTGTCGTTGGTGTTTGGCCTTCTCATGCGATAACCTCAGGAGATTCACTCGGCGCAGGTTGCCTAACCATCTCACAGGACTATCACAAGTGCTACGAATCAAATTCAGGCACAACCCGCCTTGAGGTAGGGCGTCGTGAGTACCGCGCTGGCTCACGTGTGCCCATACACACCTCCTCTAGCCCTGCCTTGCAAGCCACGTGTTAGGGCGGGGTTGTACAAGCCCCGGGGTCTCCCCTCAGAGGGAGCCCCCACCCACGTACCAGTGGAAGCACCATGCTCCGCGCTGGCAGTCGACACGGTCGAGGAGCGGCTATGCCCATGCAAGAGCGGAAGCGCCATGCTCCGCGCTGGTGATAAACAACTGGGGGCAGCCTAACGGCTGCACTAACCTCAGGAGAGCCACCAAGCTCGGTGTTCAGCCTCACCGCGCTGCTTTCCCCTCAGGAGAGTAGCGCGAGGGAGCTGGGCACGGGGGCTACGCCACCATGCCAGGTCCCTCGGACCTGGTCTTTGCGCATCCCTCCCGAGCGAAAGCCCGGCGAGGACAGGTATGGGGTTTTTTGTTCGCACGTCAAGGGGGACTCCTGAGCATCGTGACACAGGAGCCTAACTGGCCACGTAGCCCCTCACCCCTTGGTCTCGTCCAGGCGATTCGGATGCCCCAACGGCGGCCGAGGTACGCGCGGGGCCGGGCCCTGCCGACGCAGAATGCCAAGACCCACTCTCGCGTCTCCTTCCCGAGGGATGTTCGTACGTCAAGGGGGACTCCTGAGCATCGCGACTCAGGAGCATAACTGGCCACGTAGCCCTCACCCCTTGGTCTCGTCCTAGCGATTCGGACGACCCAACGGCGGCTGAGGTATGCGCGGGGCCGAGCCCTGCCGACGCAGAACATCAAAGCAAACGGAAAGGAAACCGCAGAACTTTAGCAAATTATTACAAAACATACTGTCTCTTAAAGTTCCAAAGCATAAGTTCTTACGCCTCCACGAGGCACGATACATGTTGCAGGAATAGAACAAGGGGAAAGCGCCGCCATCTCCTTCAGCCTTGGACGCCACCGTTGCCCGCTTGGGGAGTCCCGTCACTGACGACGTCGCCACCGTCCTTGCCGTCAGCCGTAGGCATGGGGTCAACGGCGAGGAACTTCCGTAGCAGGGCCTCCACTTGACCCTTCACGGCCTCGGCAGCAGCGTCTTGGAGCTCAGGGTCCACGGGCTCAAGCAGGGCACCAAAGTCGAAGCTGGGGTCCCGAAGATGGAGGTGGCTGAAGACGCGCGTTGCGGCCGAGGCCGAAAGCGCGCGGGCTTCTCCCTCCACCATGGGGCCCACTCTGACGACGATGCCCTCGAGCGCCGTGACGAGCTTGGGGAGTAGCCTGGCGGGGCCTTCCTTCGGAGTCACCAGCGGCTCCTTGTACCCGCTCCCGTAGAGATCCTGTAGTGCCTTGCGGGACCTCTGCTGGAGGGAGTCAAAGGCGGCACGCCCCGCGGTGGCCGCCTTCTCAGCCTTGGCAAGGAGTTTCTCCCTGGCCTCCAGCCGAGCCTTCTCGTCGGAGACATGCTGGGCATGGGACGCCTGGGCCGCCTCCACCTCCTCCTTCAGCTTCTCCAGGCGGCCGCGCTCCGTGGCCTACTCCCGAGATGCCTGCTCCAGCTCGGCGTCACGACAGGTGACCGCAGACTCCCGCTCCTTCAGCTTTTCCTCCTGCTCCTCAAGTTGGCGGGCGCCGGTGGCCTGCTCGTCGTAGTGGGATTTTAGCTCAGCCTTCGCCGCACGACAGCGCTCCTCAGCGCCCTTCACGTCCTTCAACGCCACGTCACGGGTGGCGGCGGCTACGCCGGCCACCTTCCGGCCCTCCTCTTCAGCAGCGTTGGCCTGGTCCCAGGCCGCCCTGACGGACGAGTCAGCCTGGAGCCACCCCGAGACTAGCTCCAGCCGCCCCGACGCCCGGCGTCGGTCAGGGCCCGGAAGATCGTTTCGGAGTTGATCCAACATGGAGAAGGCCTACTCCAGAGCACCAGGCGTGGTATAAGAACCGTGGCCCGCCGGCGTGGTGGCTGGAAGAGGAGACGGCGACGACATCAAGATTGGCGAAGCAACAGCAACAAGGATGGCCGGGGGCTCCGGAGCCCTCGGGTCATCAGCAGGCGCGCTGAAGGCAAGCGTCTCTGAAGCCGGCGCAGCCGCAGGGTCATCCTTCTCCTGAGGTTGGGCCCCTGACCCTCACGAGGGCAGCCCTATGGCAGGAGGACGCGAGCTAGTGTCGCCCGTCTGCGCCAGAACCTCCGAGGCCGAGGTGGGCTGCTTGGCCTGAGGAGCCCTCGCCTCCTCCTTCTTCCTCTTCGCCGCCGGCATTGGCCTGGCCGCAGAGAGGAAAATGTCAGAGCACTATGTCAAGAGCAAGAAGCAAAGACAAGATGGTGTGCTTACTGATCCGTGGCGACATACTCCCTCATCCTCTTCAGGAGCGCAATGCCCATAGGCTTCGTGGGCGCGAGCCCCGCCGCGCTCTCGGGGGCGGATGAGCGCGCAGCGGCCGGATCTGCGGCAGCAGCGGCCGACGGTTGGGCAGAGGCACCACCTCAGGAAAGCGACGACGACCTGTCCTTCTTCGGGACACCCTGCTTCAGCTTCTTCGGAGGGGTACCCCTAGACCTCGTGGTGACCCCGGCGGAGCGCGGCGACTCCCTGACTGGGTGCTCGCCGGCGTCATCATCAGAGAAGGCGCAGAGGAGCTCGCTCCGCCATGGGGGAGAAGTCTCCCACACCTCCTCCAAGGTTACCTCCGAGCTCTCGTTCTCCTCCTCCCCGGAGGGATCGCCGGAGGACACTGGCACCGGGGAGCCCGCGGGCAGGGAAGGCTCCAGCGGCATGAGCCCCCGCTCGTTGAAGACAGGCATGGCGGCGGCTATCTTCTCCCCGTCGGCACGATGGTACAACAGGAGATGGGCGTCCAAGGGGCCACCCTGGTCCTTCCCAAGCAAGGTGCGCACGACCTTGCTCAGCTCCTCATCAGACAAGTTGTCTGGGTGCAACCGGAGGTCGTCTTCTGCGCCCTTGAAGCTCCACAGGGGGCGCGAGTGCGCCTGGAGTAGAGCCAGGCACTGCGTCAGGAACTCCTTGACGATCATGGCCCCTGTCAGCTTCTCCGCCTTCGGGTCCTCCGCCTTCAGGTCGGCCGTCATCCTCTCCAGCAACTGCTTCGCCCTGGGGTTGGTGAGCTTCTCGTGAGCCCATCTATCCAGGGGCGTCGGCAGCGCGGTCGGCAGCTCCAGCCGAGCGTGGGAGCACTTGGCATCCACGAAGATCCACTTGTTCCGGAAGTCCTCCACCTTCTTCCCGGCCCGCGAGATCGCGTTGCTGCCATTGGCCGCGATGAAGTTGGCGCACCCAGAGCACTGGCTGCTGCTTATCCGGAGGTAGAAGAAGTGGTGGAACAGCGCGACGGAGGGCATCAGCCCCACGAACGCGTCGCAGTAGAAGGCAAAGATCGACAGGAGGAGGATGGAGTTGGGACGAAGATTGAGGGGGTGGAGACCATAGTGGTTGAGGACGGCGTAGAAGAAATGGGAGAAAGGGAGAACCAGCCCAGCGAAGACGCTGTGCAGGAAGAAGGGGTAGAAGGTGTCACCCAAGGCTTCCGGCTAGGCGGAGCCGACCCGGAGCGCCGTCTCCCCTCCCTCATTTTCACCGCCTGCCGTCAGCGGGACCACAGTGGCAAGGTGCTTCTCCTCGGCGATGGAGGATGCACTCAAGGCCGGCTCAAACCAGGGAGCCGAGCACGCGGCAGAGGCCAATGACTTCGCCTTGTCGGTGTCCACCGGTGGCGAGTCCGGGGAAAGGATTCAGCAGATCTGGAGGCGCGCTAAGCAGAAGGAGAAGGGGATCTGGAGCAAGATGGAAAAAAGGCAATGAAGGCTCAGCAGCAAGCGCCGGCCTTTTTGTCAGCCAGGGACAGTTGTCGAGGTGGCGTGGGGAAGCAGAGACGCACACGTCCCATCAATCACCACACGTCGACCAAGGCCGCAGGTGGTTAGGGCCCGCGGCGCTCCGCACTTGCCCCTTGGCTTCGCCTCGAAGCCAAGTTCGAGCGCGCCTTGTGCCCGGGGGCTACTATCGGCGTTCTGGGAACAGGGGTACCCAGACTTGCCTGCCTGCGGCCCACGGCGTGGCTCCATCGACGGCCTGGTACGGCCCAACTTCAGCGACAACAACTCAAGACCCTCGCGAGGGGCCAAGCCTCGCGAGGCGGATGACACCAAGACCCCCCACCAAGGAGCAGCCTCCTCAGGCTGGCTCCTGAGGAGCGGAGAGTTCTATGGAAGCCTCACCTCATGAGGTCTGGATGACGTGAGCCATGACGACCAAGGCCAGGCGGGCGCCAGCGGACACAGTGTACCAGTTTCCTCTTTGGTGCTAAAGAGGCAAGCGCAGGCGCAGAGTCCCGAGGAATCAGCCAAAGGTTTCCATTCCCATGCAACAAGACCAAGACCGCCAGGACGGCAGGACGAAGGTCATCACCGAGCCCACCACGGCATCACAACCAGAGGCTTTCGCAGGCGAAGACTACTTTTGTCAGGATAGCATGTACTAGTTGTCTCCCTTCGAATTTGGCAATTATGGGATCCCTTCCCGCCTTCACTTGGGAAGAGGACCAAGGCCACTATAAATAGGACTTAGCCACCACCGTAGAGAAGGATGGGACCCCTGGGCGGATCATTCAGATCACCCTCACCCCCACTAGCTCGCTCGAGCTCAAGAACACCTCTCCTCTTGAGGCTGTTCGCCACTGTACTAGTTCATCCTCATCCCCTCGAGGCCAATCCACCACAAAGCAGGAGTAGGGTTTTACACTGCAAGGTGGCCCGAACCTGGGTAAACTGCTGTGTCTCTTTTCCTTACAGTTCGTCGAGTTAGGCTGTGAGATTAGCGAGTAGGCAGACTGGGGAGGACGAGTTCTTCACACGCACCCTAGAGTTCGAACCTCTCACGTGTTTGCGGAACCCGAAATCTGAGATACTCTACCCTAAAAAACTGTTGCGATCCCCTATACTTGTGGGTTATCAATTACATGTCTCTATCTTACTCACAGACCTAACCTCTTCCTCTATATACATCCCTCTCTCGCACTCTCTCTCTCAGTTTCTCTCCTACTCTCTCTCCCACATATATACAATATTTCCCATCCTCTCTCTCTTTCTTCCACTTTGTGTATATCTTGTGTGTTGAGCGCACGCATCTCTCTCCCGCCATTGCTCCATCTCCACAAACTCTCTACGTTTCATTCACACATTGGGATGTGTTCTGAAAATTGCTTTAGACCAGATCACGTAGAGTTATGGTTGGTTTTGTTGCATCCAACAAATTAATAACTATGAAATGCATTTAGATTTTCATTTGAGTTGGATTATGTGAGTTTGAGCATATTGTGAAGTACTATAAACTTGGTATTCATTTTGGAATTCAACAACGATTCTAAATATTGAATTGTACAAACCATTACATTCGAAGTCAATAGCTTAATATATTTATTTCACAATTACAACAAATAATTAATGCCACAACAAACTAAGAAAACAGATGTGTACTCCCTCTGTTTTTATTTAAGTCCATGTATTAGCATTGGTCAAAGTCAAGTTTTGTAAACTCTGACGAAGTTTATAAACAAAAAATATTAACACATACAATAACAAATCAATACCATTGTATTCATTATTGAATGTACTTTCACATCATACAGATTTGTTATGGTAAATATTTATATTTTTTCTATAAACTTGGTCAAACTTTAGGAAGTTTGACTTCAGTCAAACCTAATATGCAGAGTAAATAAAATCGGAGCGAGTACTAGTAGTACTCCTAGCTGCTCAGCCCAATCACTCAACACGCCAGACAGGGAGTAGGGAGTAGTATAGTGTTACAAATGTTTAGGTCAGCGACAAAATCTCCTGCTTCCATCGAGATCTCCCGCGACTCAGATTCGACCAATGCAAAGTTACCATCATACCCTTGGTCGAACAGGCCAACGGATGCTGGTTGGTAGGGGGCTGTTTTGGTAACTTCACGTTAACCCCACCCATCCAACCCCATCCCGGAGCCCAGAGTACTCCTCATTACTCCCCATTTTCTGTCCCCATGACAAAATAGACATCTCCACGGCACCGTAGCACCTTCGTGCCCCTCCCCTTCTTCATTGACGCACTCGTCCACCGCAACGCATTTGCCTCATCGACAATGACGTACACGGAGCTGCTTCCCTAGCTCCGTCTTCCACGGTCTCGGATCTACTTCCCGGAAACCGATGCCAAGCGCAGCAGCACCACCATCGTCGACAATGACCTGACTCCCATTGCCAAACATGATGCACAGACACTGTCGCGACCTTCGTACTCCTCCTCGATTGGTAATGTGTATATTGATTCTCTAAGTAGTACATGTGCAGTTCCGATTATGTTCATACCTGCCGTTCAAATTTCCTGGCTGCTATTGTTTCGATAAAAGTAATTGATTATAGCTTGCATTGTCCAATAGAATATCATCTTGTAATTGTGCGTCGCTCCTGTATTGCGCTGTGCTTGGGTAGGTTCTTCATCTATAACCAGTAGTGTCGCAAATGATGGAAAGTTTTTTAGAATAGTAGGGAGGTGACCCCCTTGTTCTATTCACTCAAAATGAAACCACAACGTAGTTCTAGCAAAGTCGAAGAGCCACATAGTAGGATATTAAAAATCACTCGTGCTAACATGGCAGACGAGTGCTTTAAGGTTGCCCACAGCATGCGTGAGTATTACTATATTTTTCTTGCGATGTTGAGATTTTAAAAATATGAATGCGAACATGCAGAGGAGCAATGAAGACCAAATACGGGATGTTGGGGACATCTTCAAGGAACGTCTCAAGTTAAAGAGGAGCTACACCGAACCTGTAAAACAAGCTTTGGTAAGTAACAACCTTTCAATTACTTTGACATTGAGAACCTGACTAGCAGTGGTGGATGTTTTGTTTGTCCTTGATGGTTTCTTTAATGAAATCGGAGGGAGCCCCCTCTTCTGACCATTTTTTTTACTTTGACATGGTATGTGTCTGGCAGCAGTAGTGAATAAAGAACCAGACCAGGCCCTGGGCAAGCCCCGAGCCGAAAACAGCGTCAAACCATGTTGTCTGCTTGGCTAGGGTTCTTGCCATGCAATCCAGCAGTGTGGCAGATTATTAAACAATAATAGGCGAGACAAACAATTTCCTGTACACTTGATTAGGCTCTCAATCATTTGTAGGATCTCAATTTACTCAGTGGACCCACCATGCCGTAGGATGAATCTTTTGTAATTTAGTGTTGAAGCTAGTCAGTCAAACGCGCCTACACACGCCCTGGAGATCATCTAGTTGCCGGTTGTTTTGCTGTAGCAACCCTTGGCTTAGTGCACCCCTCTGCTGGTTTTTCTATTTCTCTTAGCCTTGTGTTCTTCGATGTATATGTCGTAGTTTCTATAAGCTGGCTCTGTTTGATATGTAATAAGCACAATCTTAATCGTCGTAATGCTTTCCTTTTTAGCTTGATGTAGGAAGTGGGTGTTCTCACCTTGCAGTCTATTTTTATATTTCTCCTTTTGAATTGACTTCTCCTAGTCCCGTTTATCGGGCTTCTACTTAATGGACCTGGGGAGCTCTGACTATTGATCTAAAAAAGAAGTAACTTCTTCATGTCAGGAAGCAGTTCCTGTGAGGAGGGAAGTATGGTTAATCTCGAGATCATGTTTCCAAAATGAGGATGGATCACACACAAGGTGCCATTTCCCTAATGATGCCGGATTAGACACAAGGTGCAAATTCCCAGATGATGCTGGATTACTCACAATCCAGGTGGAGTCATCAAGTGTTCGTGTCCTTGTTGCTGTAGTAAAGGCTGAAAGAAAGCGTGTAGCAGCCCTTCAGAATGTATCTGAGTTCCTGAAGAAGCGAAAAGAGCAATCAGATGCTCTCTTCACCCAAGCCAAAGAAGAGATGGAAGAAGCCAGAAAGAAGTTAGCAGAGGTAGAGCAGGCTAGGCGTCTCCTGCTATCTAAAATTGTTGTCAATAAAAATTTTCATTCATAATAGCAAGTCAGCATGCCTGTTGTGATGTCCGTGCATCTACTGAGATGTATGTAAGTCTATGATGCCTAGATGTGGCACAAAATAAAAAAAAATTGGGTCATGTAACAACAACCATTACTTTCTGAACAATAACAGACGAACCATTGGACATGGTATAGTTCCCATGCAAGCCCAACATTCCAAGTTCAACTTCCACATCAAACTCATGTTCACAGATATCTGCACATTCATACATAATGTCCGCAACCATGATTCGTTTCAAAGCCAAAAAAATGTGAGGAGAGTTGTAAATAAAGAAAAATCTCTAGTTCCTTCTACCAGTGCGAGCACAAAAAATCAAGACCATATGTAATTAATTATATTTTTGGACATTTTTTTACTAAACGCGAATAACTTCTGGAAGCAGGTATAATCTCTAATGCCGGCCGCGGCTGGGGTCCATGATGTTTTGAGCCAAACATGGCAACACACCGGGTGTCTATGCCGGCGATGCGGCGGTGGTAGCCTTCATGGGTTCGGAGTGGCGGCGGCTCCCGTGGTCTACTATTCCTCGGTGTCGGCGGTGGCCGCGGACGTGTTGGCCACCTCCGCGGGCATGTCGCGGTTCCGCCAACATTTGCATCGGATGGCGCAGCCAGCCACGATGCACTGGACGCTGTGGTCCCCCGTGTGCCAGCGTGCAGCAACTGGCCACTCCTCTGCGAGCACGCTTGGAGCGTCGAGTTGATGCACCAGGGGCCAGCTTGGAGCGGCGCCTTGCTCCTCCGCTTGCCCGCCTATAGCCTCGCCCATGGTACTGTCGGCCCGGGGCAGGGAGGGAGGTGGGGCAGCGAGTTGCTTGGCTCGTTGGGGCACCCAGTCGGCATTTATGCCAGAGAACTCATCTTCCTGCTCACCGGATGCTATGAAGAGTGTGGAGAAAATGGTGCAAGGAGGATATGGGGAGCGGCGGTGTGGTGTGGTTCTTGCCAGGCGTCTGGCCTCGTTTAAATAGCATGCGGACGAGAGGAGCCAACCAGTGTTGTGTTCTAAAATGCCGGCCGTCTCGCGAAAGGACGTGTGCCCGACGCACACGTGGATTCAATGGAGGTAGGCAGCGTAGTCTGAAGCCGGTTGAATGCGGCGAGGAGGCGTGTTCAGCCTGGCGTGCAGCGAGTGGGTCCCTCTTGGCCGACACGCTGGTTCAATGCCTGCGCTAGTGACAGGTCACGTCTGTGTGAGAGCAATCACTCCCTCCGGTCCTTTTTGTTGTATAAGAAAATCTCATTTTCCATTCACATTTTACAAGTAAAATTCGTGGACAAACTTTGACCCAAAATGCGATGGGGACTAGTAAACCAGGACGGAGGTAGTAGTGATGAATTCCATTTTCACTCCATACCAATCGTTCTAAAAACTAGTATAATGCACCATTGAAAATCGGAACTCTTACCCCGCTAAAAAAAATGATATTTTAAACATGGCAACTCGATCAGTGGCGGCTGGCGAGCCACTGCCTCCAGGTCGTTCACTTGTGGTCCCCGACCATCAACTCCTACGGATCAAATTATCGCGTGAGCTGACTATTCCTACAAAGGTGCACTCCACCGCGTACCCGGTACTCGCACATGCAGCAATCGTGCACCTATGGGTTTATTTGTTTCCTGTGCCTTACGTAACTCTCATGTGTGCGAGACAGCGAGAGACCGACTGTGTGCATGCGCCTCTTCTCTTCGTATATGTACTCCAGCATTTGTCTGGTGTCCAGAAAATAATACAGTAATAACTAGCAATGTGCCAATGCGTTGCAACACATCCAGAGTAGAGTAATTCATATTCACCAATTTGATAGAAAACAGTCTAGTTTTGATATACATATATCACTAAAAATATCTTATGTTTCACTCAAAATATATTCCTTTGGCTGTTTTGATGAGATAAGGGAGGAATGTGGTTGGTTTCAAGATTCGAGAAGTGGGATATTGCTGCAACAAGCCCATGTGTGTGTGTGTGTGTGAGAGAGAGAGAGAGGGAGAGAGGAGGAGGATAGAGTGCGTGTGTGACAAAGACATGAAGAGTGTGTGTGCAAGAGGTATTAGCATAAAATGAGGCGATAGTGCGCGTGTGCATGATCGAGAGGGTGTGTCTCAAGAAGGGATGAAAAATCTACATAGATACAAGGAGCGAAAGTGTGTGGTGGATGGATAAACCTATCTAGAGGCTGGTCGATCAATATTTGTGAGAGAGATATGAGTCAGGGGTGCAAAAGCGAGAGTTTTATGTGTGTGAGAGAGAGACGGTAGTCGGTAGGGGGGTCCAAAGCGGGAGTTGTGTGTGTGTGTGTGTGTGAGTGAGTGAGTGAGAGAGAGAGGGGGGAGGAGAGAGAGAGAGTTTGTCTGATCGGTAAACAAATGAACAATGTTAGTTTTGGAACGGAGATGAAGACGGAAAGGAGACCCCAACAAACGATGTGTGTGCGGGAGAGAGTAATTTTAGTGGTAGGAGTCATATATAGAAAGATATAGGGTGTGTGAAAGAACCCTGAAGAGAAAGGCAAAGTGAAAGACGAGCTAGAGTGTTTGTGCGGCGGTGAAAAAAAAAGCTTAGGTAGCTATAGTGATACCAGAGAACGATAGAGACGTGAGAGATAATGAAAACCATGTAATCTATGAAGATAGAGAGAGTGTGACACTTCTCGAGGGAGACGACGAGAGACTGTGTTTGCAAAAAACGGAGAAGCATGTAGTGATCGTGCGGGTGAGATGGAGAAAAGAGAGTGATAGCTACCTGAAGGAGCACGCGAGAGAGACCTAGAGAGGGATGGGGTGAAACGAGATTCAAATATTTAGTTGTGTGCATAGAAGATGTCAACATAAAAGGGATTCAAATATTTGAATTTCAAATGATGATACTTGTAATTCATGCTCGAACCAAAATTGATCTATCAAACATGCATACTAATTTGAATTTGCGCGCGTGTATGTTATTTAATATATTGATATTACCGATCCATACATTTGAGCTGAACATAATTTGGTTGCAAAAATGTGAATTCAAAGTCGAACATAATTTGGTTTCAAAATTTTGAATTCAACCTTATGATTTTGAAATCATTGCATTTGTAAATCAGATTTTATATATAAAGGAGCAGAATTCTTTGTTGTGCTTTTGAAAGTATATATAAAAAATGATGTATATAGATTTGTATTGGAATACAAAATGGATCCTGCCCGGAAAAAAAGAATACAAAATGGATTCAAATTGAGTTGGCATGGTAAACGTACAATCTTTTTCTCCAAAAATTTGAATGACGCGGCGTAACTCGCAGTAACCGCCCGAAACCAAAATCGAGAAGATGGAAATTACTGCCTATCCCTGACACGCAAAACCAGTCGGCTTGATTTCTATAGGTTTCGATAGGGGCAGGCTTGTAATTTCACTCAAACGTGACATAACCGCCTCTGACCCGGATTCATACACGGTGGGGGCCAAAACACAGTTTCTCCTCGGCCAAAATCGCCTCTCACCTCCCCCGGATTTCATACAGGGTGGGCGCCAAAACAAACTCTCCTCGGCCGAAATCTCTGTCGGCAAAATATTCGGTGTATGTCATGGGGTTAACACGGCAGATGTCCTAGTGAAAGGACTTAAGCATGGAGCCATCGCAATATAGGTTAGCTTAAAGGGGTTGAACAGGATGAGAGACACGAGTTTACCAAGGTTCGGCCCCTCACAATGAGGTAAAAGCCTACGTCCTGCTTTGAGTTGTATTGCTTGAGTATCGATTACAAGGGAGCGGAATCGCTTAACCTAGCTCTCGATCAATTGTTTCTTAAGTTTACCCGCCACAGGGACTCGCCTTTATATACACAGGTCGAGGCCCTTGGCTTACAAGAGTCCGGGTCGAATCATACTACGTTACCGTCCCTAGTTCTAATTCACCTTGCCTTATTAGGCAAGTCACCAACGGTGGCTTACAGCGCCGGGTCTCGCTCCACCTCCTGGGCTTGGGCCTCCGGTGGCTCACCTCGTAAGTCGCCCTCCGGATCTCACGTCTTGACCTCCTAGGCCTGTTCAAGGCCTCCTTAATAAGTCACCAACATCCTAACCCGGCCCATTAGGGCGGGTCTCATCGCGGGGTTATATCCCCAACATTAGGCCCCAGATTGATTTGAACTTATTCATGTCAATCTTAATTCTCTGGTTGGCGAGTCTTCTTTGAATCCCTCCAGCGCTTAACCTTGAACAGATTCTTATAACCCGCCACATGGAAAGACGACGTCATGTTAAATAAATTCAAAAAAATCTTATGACATCACAACGGATCTTTGCATTAACCATCCATTCCGAGAATCGAGGCGCTTCCTCCGTTCAGATAATTATAATGTCTCCTCGATCTTTAGGCCTGTCTTTTACTGTTTCACTTCTCCTTATAAATAGGGACGGGGGGCCTGTCCTTTCACCTTTTACCTCATTTCCTCCTTTGCCTCTTCTTCCTCGCGACCTCCGCCGCACTGGAGCTCCGCCGCCCCAGCCGAGCTTCATCAACAACTCCATCTAGGCCGCTGCATCGACCTGTTTGGGACCAGAGATCTGCGGCGCTTCCCCGCTCTTCATTAACACCGCCAGGTATCATTCTTTTCCCTTTCCAGATCTACATTAGTGCACTCAAGTTTATAGAGTTCATTGTCATTCATCCAAGTTCATCCATGTTCAACCATCCTCTGCCTAGAAGTCGTACTTCAATCCGAAAATAGAACAGGACCCGAGCGGTAGCAGTTCTAATCCTTATCCTGTATCTTGGATAGATACCCTTTTTCATCAGAATCAATATACGGTCTGCTAGTTCTTCTACTGCCGCCTGTTAGGTTTAGTATTTATTCACCTTTTCCTGAGCTGCCGTAGATCCATAAATATAGCTGTAATTTGCGGAACCTATTTGTTCCATACTTAGCAAAATTTTGTCAACTTTGAACCTGTAGATAATTGACCCGCCTTTCATTATTCAGGCGGCTTAATAATAAATTTGTAACCCGCCAAGAATTCCACAACTACTTCTTTCAATTTACTAATCAACATGCTGCCGGCTCATACTCTCATCAATTAACCCACCATACTCTCATAACCTAGTAGTTACCCCATTCCATGGTTAGGGCAGCTCATAGCTCATTGAAAAGTCATAGCAGTTTTTAATTGTGGCTAGCTCATCATTGCTGAATCACCGTATAATCACTTAGGCGGCTTACCATAGTAATTTTAACCCGCCGCATCCTTACTTCTTGGTCACAGCTTTTAACCTGGTGCATCATGACTAAAGCACCCACCTTTTGTGACTGGATCGCCTCTAGAATCACGGAGGACATACTCAATGATTATGTGACCATGGGGGTTTTACCCGCCAAAGATGTCATCCATTGGCGGGTTCCTGGACCAAAAGTTACTCCGCAACTCGGAGAAGGTGAAGTTGTGGTTTTCTCGGACCACCTCCTCTGTGGTTTTTCTCCACCCGGGTCAAAATTCTTCCAGGATGCTCTCAATTTTTACAATCTTCACCCCCAAGACATCGGTCCCAACTCTGTCTCCAACCTCTGCCACTTCCAAGTATTTTGTGAGGTGTACCCTCAATAGGAGCCCACTATCGATCTCTTCAGAGATTATTTCTACATCAACCGCAGACAGAAATGCCAGATGGACCCAGCCTTGAGCTTGGAGGTGTTTCCATCTAGAGGCGGAGGGATGTCACCTTTCCCGCAGCCACACTGCCCAGTCATCCAAAGGACTGGAATTACACTTGGTTCTACTACAAGGACACCTCTCCAGCCGAAGAAAAACCCTTGCCGGGTTTCCGTCCCTACCGGCACACCACCACTGGCGTGCTTCTAGGCCGATTGACTGTTGCTGAGCGTGCCCATTTTACCTCCATCTTTTCAATGATAAGGGCTTTGATCACAAATGGCTTAACTAGAGTAGATCCGGTCCGTTGTTGGGTTGCATGGAGGATTTTGCCACTGAGCTGGCGCGACGACTTAATGTGCCAATATACTGGTGACACCAAGGACCCGCAGCGCTACAACCAGACCCGGCTGACTAACAAGGAAATCAATGACACGGTTAAGTCGCTGCTCGGGGAGTCTCTGGAGAATTGCAATAAAATGGGACAGAACCCCTTCTGCACTCTTAACCCAGCCCCGACTGTAAGTTTCTAAATAAATCTTCATCTTATTTATCTACTTCTTCTGCTCATAATCTTTTAACTTATTGCTCATATGTATAGAGGCCAACTCTCCTTTCTGGAAGAAGAAATTGCCAACCGCCCCGCCCTCTAAGAAGACCAGGGTAGTGAAGTCTCGTGGCATGGGTCGTCATAAGAAATAAATGGCACAAGACCTTCTTGAGGTAGATGAGTCGGAGGTAGAACCTGACTCCATTGTCCTTTTCTTTATGCAACTTATTGACGCTGATTCATCTCAGGAAGAAGTAGAGACTAGTCATGCCAACGCAGCAGAGGTAATTACTGTCTCCTCTGACTCAGAACCTTTGCCAAGAAAGAAATCATGGTGGGTCATCCGAAAAGTAAGATTTTCTCACCCTCTTGCTCATTTGGACCCCAACTTTCTTTTGAAGAAACAGCTACATGAATCAAGGCGTACGACCCGGAGCAGCGCAGGTGAAAATACCGGCTTACCCAACACACCAGCTCCTCGGAAGCATCAGAATGAGGTGCCTCACAGTCCAACTCTGTCTCTTCCAAGAGCTGGTCTTTTCCGGCAATCTCTTGACTCTTCTGACCCCAATTACCAGGGAATACCTTCGTCCTCTGGCGACTCAACTGGGACACAGTTGTCGGCTTTCATCATCGCCCCAGGGTAAGCATTTATATCTACTGCCAAAAACTTATTGTCACTTACTCATAAACCTGTTTTCCTTTGTCATAGAGCCTAGGCCAAGACCAGTAAGAAGCTGAAGGCGGGCGGCTCTTCCAAAGTCCCCAAGGCTTCTGAGCCAGAGAAGCAGATGCTGGAGACCCCTGAGGGCCCAGTTCAGAACCCTGAAGATCGCATCACCCAGCAAGATGAGCCGCCGCTCGAGACTGAGGCTGAACTTATGGATACTGATGTTGACCCGGCGGCCAGTCATGACCCGCCAAGTCCAAAACCTCCCTCTCTAGCCAAGTCAACTGACAAGAGCCCGGCTGATGTTGAATAAGTCGCCATCACTGGATCTGCTTTCAAACCACCCGAGACCTCTACAGCATTGGCCAAACATTCGGCCAAAGTGGAGGAGCCATCCTTAGACAAAGGCAAGATGAAATTGGAGCTGGAGAACTATGCATCTTTCCGCGCGGGGGAACTGCACGCGGGCTATCTGAGCCGCCTCCATACAAGCTGTGACATGGAAGCCGGCTTGGTTAGCATGATAATAGAAATATGAGGTAAGATTTGGAACCCCTTTCTGCCTTAGCATATGTACATACTCACGTAGCCCCCAAGTCTTGAACATAGGAAAATCCATTGAGTATGCTTAAGACTTTAGAAGATAAAAACTCCAAAGTGTAGCCCCCAAGGGCCGGCTTATATGAATAAGATGAGCCGGGTCTTTAGAAGATGCCCCTTAGAAGAACTTCGTGTTGGCCCAAAGGGCCGGCTTAACTTAGCAAGGTGAGCCGGGTCTTCCAAATAAGCACTTTGTAAAAAAACCATACCTAGCCCCCAAGTGTCGGCTTATCCTTGAACTTTGTCATGATATAAACTGAAATAGCCTACATTAGCCCCCAAGTGCCAAGTACATTGCTTGCAATATGCTTGGGACTTGAATAATTATTCCATAATGAATCTGCTCAATCTTTAACCTGTATCCATGACTTGAAATCATTATTGCAGGAAGCCTTAGGCCTGAAAGAGGCAGAACTGGGCGAGTTGAAGAAGAACATTAAACACCAAGAGGCTGAGACTCTGAAAGCTGAGTCAAAGTTCAAATTTTCTTTGAAAGAAAATGAAGAGCTTAAAGCCAAATTTTCCACTGACAGAGCCGCCTGGGAGACAGAAAAAGTAGCTTTGATCAAGCGTGCTGAAGACGCTGAAAATCAACTTAAGTCGGTTGCTGACGAATTGGCCGGCTTAAAGCAACATATATCGCAAATGACAGCCGCCATCTTTGGTAAGTAAAAACTTGTATTCAACCAATCATTGGCAATACTTAAACCCGCCATGGGGACTCAAAATAATTGACACCTGACTTGACTGATTGGTATATTGACTGTATGACAGGTGCCAGAAGTGCAAATCTTGGCCAAAACATGTTGCTGAAGCTGAAGGCGGTATACTCCTTAACTGAAAAGCTATATGCTGGAAACTTGTGGAGTCTTGTCTCTATCGCAAATGGCAGAGAGCCGGCGAAGCTCATAAAAACTGTGCTTGACCAATTATCAACAGTGCCAGCTCAAATTGAATATCTAAAACAGTCAGCCGCCCGTGCCGGAGTTATTACTGCCTTGGGCCAGGCAAAGGCATGTCAATCTGAGCTTGACCCCGTAGAGATGGTTGCCGCCTATCTGGAATTCAATGATGACGTGTCTGTTTTTGAAGAGCCAGATTTTGACAGATGCGTCAGAGAGATGAGGCCGCTAGCTTGCCAACTCGTCCAAGAGCTGGATTTGTCCAAGTACCAGCCGGCTTATGACAGTGAAAATACCCGCATCAAGCCACCAACGCATGAGATCGTGGACTTAACACCTCAACGGCGTAAGCATATTTTTGCCTCTGACCTTGACCCTTCTGTCATTCTTAATGATGAAGCCATCTTCGAAGCGTTAACGAGCATCAATTGGACATTGGACGATCTTCAGATAGCCGACGACGAAGAGCCGGCGCGGGATGACCCGAAATCTTCAACTGCAAGGCGCCAGGAAGAAAACTGACCCTGAGAGTTATAACCAGGACGGCTCTCAGGCCGGGCCACAGGAGCGCAGCTCCCAAAACACTTAGTTGAAAAACTTTTGGGCTCAATTGCCTCTTTGTAATAGGGTAGTTTAAAACAGTGATATGTCCTACCATGCCTTCGTGTAGATTATCTCAACTTTTGTTCCAGCAGATGAACTTTGTTTGCATGCTTGATTCGATCATATATATGAGCCGTGCAATGACCCTGCTTTCATCGAAGGTCTTGTATATTCTGCAAAAGACCAATCAACATGTGCTTCTGGTGACTTAACGTCAAAAACCAGGGTGGGTGAAAAGCCCAAAGACTTGTAGTCTTAGACAGCTATTGAAAAAATCATAAACATGGCTGTTGAGCCAAATAAACAGGCGACTTAAAGTCAAAAGCCAGGGCGGGTTACAACCCCAAATACTCAAACATGAGCCACATAACCCAAAACCTGCAAGACCCGGGAATTCATAACTTGCAAAAAATTTGAGGACATAAAAATGTCTAAAAAACCAAAAACATAGAATATGCAAATCTCAAATATTTGTTAAGCCGGCTTTTAAGGAACGACCGAAAAAAGGTTGGCTACACAGGCCAAGTAGTTGCTTTCAAGGCCGCATAGCCGTTATATCCTGTAAGCAGGTCCTCCCATGACATAAATTCATCATTTTAACTTTTAACAAGTTCAGGGTCTTAAAAAAGATTGACTATTAAGAGTATGACGGGCCATATAGTGGAGTAACACTAAATAGACATGTGAGTTTATCCTAGCTCACTGTAAGCCGGCTCTCTCGTGACAAAAGCCGCCATTTTAACCTTAACGAGTTCAGGCTCTTAAAAAAGATTGACTGTTAAGAGTATGACCGGTCACCTGGCAGAGTAGCAAGTTGCAAACAGGCAGGTTTAACCCATAATGTGGCGTCTCATGCCGGTCAAGAGGGTATGAAAGCTAAACCCGGTGGGTTGGAAGCCCCCAAGTGACCTTATGATCAACTAATAAAGACTCATATGTATAGAGATGAAACGACAGAGGCCCCGTATTTCAGGGATGCCGGCTTTATTATATTGATCATAAGATATATACGTTGACAAATGTGTGTACAAGAATGAGAGCCGGTGGCTCAAGTGTAGTAAGGCCGAAGATGAGCAATGTTACAGGGCCTGTTGGTCTCCTCCTCCGAGGTACATGACTTGTTGCGCTCTCGTATATCAATGAGGTAATATGACCCATTATTAAGGTTCTTGCTAACCACAAAAGGTCCTTCCCAAGGCGGTGATAGCTTATGCATGCCTGTCTGATCTTGAATCAGTCGGAGCACCAAGTCGCCCTCTTGAAACGTCCGGGTTTTAACTTTGCGGCTATGATAGCCACGCAGGTCTTGTTGATAAATCGCCGAACAGGCCGCTGCAAGATCACGTTCCTCATCCAAAGCATCAAGTGCGTTCTGACGTGCCATCTCATTATCAGCTTCCACGTAAGCCGCCACCCTGGGCGAGTCATGATGGATGTCACTTGGGAGAACCGCCTCTGCATCGTAAACCATGAAGAAAGGTGTATAGCCTATTGATCTGTTGGGGGTAGTTCTGATACTCCAAAGAACTGAAGGAAGCTCTTCAACCCAACAACCCGGCGTTCTCTCCAAAGGAACCATAAGTTGGTGCTTGATCCCTCGTAAGATTTCTTGATTAGCTCTCTCTACTTGACGATTGGACTGTGGATGAGCCACCGAAGAGACATCAAGACAGATGTGCTCTCTTTGACAGAACATTTTCATAGCACCCTTAGACAGATTAGTACCAATATCAGTGATGATACTGCGAGGATAACCAGAGCTGAAGATCAACTTTTTAACAAACTGGACTGCAGTCGCCGCCTCACAATTACTAACAGGTTCTGCCTCAATCCACTTTGTGAACTTGTCCAATGCCACCAGAAGGTGCGTCTTTTTATCCTTGGATCTCTTGAAAGTTCCAACTATATCAAGCCCCCAGACCGCAAACGGCCAAGTAATTGGAATCATCCTCAATTGCTGAGCCGGCACATGAGCTTGTTTTGCGAATTTCTAACACCCATCACACTTGCTAACAATATCCTCTACATCAGCATGAGCCGTCAACCAGAAAAACCCATGACGAAATGCCTTAGCCACCAAAGAACGTGACCTAGCATGATGACCATAGTCGCCTGCATGTATTTCTTGCAAAATCTCATGGCCCTCCTCAGGAGAGACACAACGTTGAAAAACACCAGTCACACTGCATCGATGAACTCACCGTTGATGATAGTCATAGACTTAGAACGCCTTGTGATTTGCCTGGCCAAATTTTCATCCTCAGGTAACTCGCCGTGAGTCAAATAAGCCAGATAAGGAAGCGTCCAATCAGGAATAGCATGATGAGCCGCCACCAATTGTCCTTCCAAGTCAGGTATAGCCAGATCCTCTTCAGAAGGCAATTTAACTGAAGGAGTATGTAACACATCAAGGAACACATTAGGTGGCACCGTCTTACGCTGAGACCCAAGCTAGGCCAATGCATCTGCTGCCTCATTTTTCTGTTGATCAATGTGATGTACCTGATAGCCCTTGAAGTGACCAACAATATTGTCAACTGCCTGATGATAAGCCGCCATAAGCGGGTCTTTAGAGTCCCACTTGCCTGAAACTTGTTGAGCCACAAGGTCTGAGTCGCCCAGACATCTGATCTGGCTCAAGTTCATCTCCTTGTCCATACGAAGCCCATAAAGCAAATCTTCATACTCAGCTGCATTGTTAGTACAAGGAAACATTAATCTTAGGACACAGCAGAATTTATCACCTCGTGGGGAAGTTAAAATAACTCCAGCCCCTGAACCTTCCAAATGTCTGGATCCATCAAAATGGATTATCCAATATGTGTTTTCGGGCTTTCCCTCAGGTGTTTGCAACTCTGTCCAATCATTTATAAAATCCACCAGAGCTTGAGACTTGATGGCTGTTCTTGGCACATACTTCAAGTTATGAGGTCAAAGTTCAATTGCCCACTTAGCAACCTGGCCAGTGGCCTCTCTGTTTTGAATAATATCTCCCAAGGGAGCAGAGATCACCATAGTTATGGGATGTCCAAGAAAATAATGCTTCAGTTTGTGACTCGCCATGAACACCCCAAACACTAGTTTCTGCCAATGTGGATATCGCTGCTTGGACTCTGTTAATACCTCACTGACATAGTAAGCCGGCCGCTGAACTGGGTACTCCTTACCCACCTCCTTGAACTCCACAACAATTGCCACATTGACTGCTTTATTATTAGCCACCACGTACAGGAGCAACGGCTCTTTGTCAATGGGAGCAGCAAGGATGGGCGGCTCGGCTAGCTGTTTCTTGTGTGCCTCAAACGCCTCATTGGCAGCATCACTCCAGACAAAGTGATCTATTTTCTTCAACATCTGATATAAAGGGATGGCCTTTTCTCCCAGGCGACTTATAAACCGGCTCAAGGCCGCAATACGACCCGCCAAACACTGGACGTCATTGACACATGCTGGCTCAGAAAGTGAAGTGATAGCCTTTATCTTCTCCGGGTTAGCTTCAATGCCCCGTTCTGAGACCAGGAAACCTAACAATTTACCTGTAGGCACACCAAAGACACACTTATCTGGGTTAAGCATCATTTTGTAGACCCGAAGATTATCAGATGTTTCTTTCAGGTCGTCCAGGAGAGTCTCCTTCTTCCTAGACTTAACCACAATATCATCCACATAATCATGAACGTTGCGCCCGATCTAATTGTGAAAACAATTCTGAACACAATGCTGATAAGTCACCTGAGCACTCTTGAGCCCAAAAGGCATAGAAACATAGCAGAAAGTTCCAAAAGGGGTGATGAACATCATCTTCTCTTGGTCTTTAACTGCCATCTTAATCTGATGATAACCTGAATAAGCATCCAGGAAGCATAAACTCTCGCAACCCGCCGTTGCATCAATGATCTGGTCAATACGGGGGAGAGCAAATAGATCAGCTGGACAGGCCTTGTTAAGATCAATGTAATCAACACACATACACCAGGTGCCATTTTTCTTAAGTACCAGCACAGGATTGGCCAACCACTCAGGGTGAAAAACTTCCATGATGAACCCAGCCGCCAATAGCCGGGCTACTTCTTCTCCAATAGCTTTGCGTCGTTCTTCATGGAAACGACGAAGGAACTGTTTAACCGGCTTAAACTTGGGATCCACATTAAGATGGTGCTCAGCGAATTCCCTCGGAACACCTGGCATGTCAGAAGGCTTCCATGCAAAGATGTACCGATTCCCATGGATGAATTCGATGAGCGCGCTTTCCTATTTGGGATCCATATTGGCCCCCACTGTGAACTGCTGAGATGAGTCGCCAGGAGTGAACTCCACTTGCTTGGTATCATTTCAGCCGGGTCAACATTATCTTTGTAGAACTCAAGCTCTTCCATGGCACAGGCTGACTCAACATAAGCTGCATCCCCTTCCTCGCACTACAATGCAATTTTTTGGTCCCCATGAACCATAATCGTCCCATTAGGCCCTGGCATTTTGAACTGTAAGTAGATATAACAAGGACGAGCCATAAACCGGGCATAAGCCGGCCGCCCAAACAGAGCATGATATGGACTCTTAATCTTGACCACCTCAAACCACAAGGTCTCTGCCCTGTAATTATGGTCATCACCAAAGGCCACTTCCAACGATATTTTTCCCACAGGATAAGCCGATTTGCCAGGCACCACACCATGAAACACTGTAGAGGATGGCTTGAGATATTTGTCCGTCAAATTCATACGGCGAAAAGTGTCATAATACAATATGTTGATACTGCTACCGCCATCCATGAGCACCTTTGTGAACTTATAGCCGCCCGCTTGAGGGGATACCAACAATGCCAGATAACCTAGATTCTCAACTCGGGGCGGGTGATCCTCCCGACTCCATGTGATCAGAAATTCTGACCATCGTAAGTATTGGGGTACTACCGACTCAACAGCGTTGACTGCACGCTTACGAACCTTCTGATCTCGCTTCCAGAGACTTGTTGTGAAAACATGATATTGACCTCCATTGAGTTGCTTTGGATTACTCTGATATCCTAACTGGTTGTGCTACTGCTGATTGCCCTGACCAGATTGCTGACCATGGCTACCGAGATTACCTTGACCCTGATAACCAGAATTTGAGCCGCCACCACCAAAGCCTGACCCCTGGGAGCCAGATCCTGACCCGCCAGGTGGCCCATTATTATTGCCGTGATTTAGACTATAATTTATGTACTCCCTCATGATGAAACATTCTTTCCAGGCATGAGTAGTTGGCTTATCAGGCAGGCTATGTTTCGGGCAAGGATCATTGAGCATTGGTTCAAGGTTAAAATTCTTGCCTCCAAAGGACGGCTTGCCATTACTATTTTGGCGCTGATTTTTATAACCTGCATTGGTGTTAGCTACTAGATATGACCCGCCATCCGGGTGTCTGCGCTTACCACAATTACCTTGGTTGTTATTATTCCTCCCTGCCACATTCTGCTGTTGATCCTTAGCATTGCTATTCTTCTTGTTCTTGCTGGATTTATCCTCCTCATCTGAACCAGGATCCTTTGTGCTATCAGAGTCGGCATATTTGGTGAGAGCTGCCATGAGCTCACCCATGTCCTGGCAATAATGCTTAAGCCGCCCGAGCTTCTGCTTAAGAGGCACAAAACGATAGTTTTTCTCCAAAATCAGAACCGCCTGGGCTGCTGTGATGTTATCAGATGAGTGAATAATAGCTGAGACCCGCCAGACCCAATGATGGGCCAACTCATCCTCACACTATGCGCAATGATCTAGATCAACAATCGTCAGAGGCTGCTTGCACGTCCCTTGGAAATTCTGGATGAAATGTGCCATTAACTCGGCCCAGGAGTTAATAGAGTTAGGAGGCAGGCCTTTTAACCATGTGCAGGCCGGTCCTTCCAACATCATAGTAAAATATTTAGCACAAACAGCATCATTAACATCCAACATCTCCATAGCCAACTCATAACTCTCAATCCAAGCCTCAGGGGGGAAATCAGCTGTATAGTTGGGCACCTTGCGAGGGCCCTTAAAGTCTTTAGGCAGACGTTCATTGCACAAAGCCGGCACTAGACATGGCACATCAACTGTCCTAGAAGTTGTCCCTACTCCCGTTGAGGTCAAAGGGGTCACCGGAGGCTGCTAATAAGCCGCCTGTTGTGCCAATGCCGCTGCCTCCATCTCTCGGCGAGCTCTGGCTTCATCCACAATGGCCTGAGCATGAGTAAGGGGCGGGTTATTCCCACGGGGCGGGTCATCTTGGAGTGGTCGGTGACGCAGTTCACTGCTAGAAACCGCGGGCGACTCAATACGCCGGCCATAGCTATGGCTCGGGAGAGGAGTTGAATGCACCTGCTCACGGCTGTACGAATACTTCTACTGTGCAACCGTCGTTTGCAAAAGCTCAATCGCATTCCACGGCTCTGCTTCGAAGGGCGTCTCATCAGTAAGGGGGAGTGCATTGAGCCGGGTGGCCGTTGCTACCATGTGTATCCACCGGGTTAGAATAATGACCCGGTGGTGTTGAAAAATGCTGAGGTGGAGTCTGATCCTTGTGGGGCGGGTCAGACAATCGAGGTGGAGCCGCCGCCCCGCCTCCTGGCTTCTCTGCAGCCTGGGTTACAGCTGGCGGAGCACTTGGCCCTGCTCCCGGTGTGTTAAAGAGATTCATGGGCTCATAATGTGGAGGTAACCGGGACTGGTGCCTCCTCCGAAGAACCGCATTGGAAGCACCTTGATCCAAACTTAAGCGAAAAGCCTCTGCCCTTATATGCTGTGACTCGGCATCCATCTGAGCCCGTTGCATCACCATCCTGGCATTCTCTGCATTAAGATCCTCCTGGGCCTTGGCTATCTTGTCACGCACCTTTGTAATCTCTGCATTACGCTCTGCCTGGTTTGCCGCAGTAACTTCTGTCGCTAGCAAAGTTGTCAAAGTGCCCAAGAGATCCGACAAAACTTGCGCCAGTGGCCCACCTGAGCCGCTAGCACCAGCCGCCGCAGCCCTAGTCAAGCAGGATGTTAAGGCTACAGTTGTTTAAGAGTTGAGAGTCGGCCCTGTGCCAGCCATGAAGATCGCAGCCCTGCTCGATGGCTCATAGGGGTCTGGAATACTGTTGCCATCGGAATAGCCCCCAAGCCCACCGTCTTGAAGCTGATAGATTGACTCCGTCTCTCCGGTTGAGGACTCATTTCCTGAGTAGATGAGAGTCTCTCCCCCAGATGCAGAGTTCTCCTCAAGGTCCGTTCTATGCGTGAAACCGATGAAAACATGCTTCCGGCCGGGTTGAACCCGGGCGGGTTGTGTGTGCCGAGCCGACTCAATGAGGTCGGTGGAGGTGTCCGGCTTAGGCTCAGATCCGCCGATCTTTCCGATGAAGACGTGAATTCCGCCGAAGGGGACCTGGTACCCGTACTCGATTGAGTCGGCCTCAAGGCCCCAGCCAGTATCATCGATGTAAAGCTTGCCGCAGTGACTCTTCGTCATCCTGCCAATGGCGTATCCCTTGATCACTGGGAAGGAGCCCTTCAAGAACTCGAAACCACCATGCGCTTGCCCCACGGTGGGCGCCAACTGTCGTGGGGTTAACACGGCAGATGTCCTAGTGAAAGGACTTAAGCGTGGAGCCATCACAACATAGGTTAGCTTAAAGGGGTTGAACGGGATGAGAGACACAAGTTTACCCAGGTTCAGCCCCTCGCCACAAGGTAAAAGCCTACGTCCTGCTTTGAGTTGTATTGCTTGAGTATTGATTACAAGGGAGCAGAATCACTTAACCTAGCTCTCGATCAATTGTTTCTTAAGTTTACCCACCGCAGGGACTCGCCTTTATATACATAGGTCGAGGCCCTAGGCTTACAAGAGTTCAGGTCGGATCATACTATGTGATCGTCCCTGGTTCTAATTCACCTTGTCTTATTAGGCAAGTCACCAACGGCAGCTTACAGCACCGGGTCTCGCTCCAGATCCTGGGCTTGGGCCTCCGGTGGCTCACCTCGTAAGTCGCCCTCCGGATCTCACGTCTTAACCCCCCTAGGCCTGCTTTATTGTTTGCGAAGTTGCCTTTGTCCGGTTTGCACCTTCGGATCTGCCATGGCACGCTCACCACTATACTCACAATGCTTATGGTTTTCCCCTTTTATATTCCACATTAGCTTAAATGACAGTCAACTAAATTTCAATTTGGGGTCAGTCCATTTTGGGAGTTCACCGGAGTTCGCCGGAGGGAAGGAAGGGGCTCGCAGGAGGGCTGCCCCATTATCTATCTTAGGGTTTTGGGTGGGGACAGTTGTTATGGGGGGCGGTCGTCGGGCTATTGTGGGGCCTCGCCGGAGGCAAAACTCGACGCGGATGGGGGTTGGGGTTGGCTAGAGGGATGGCCGAGGGCGCCGGAAGACCAGAGGTGGTGGGCGGTTCAGGGGAGGCAGGGGCTGGTGGTTCAACCGGTGGCCCATGCGGTGGTCTGTAGGGGAAGAAAAAGAGGCGAGGAAGAAGAAAGGTTAGGAGACGTAGGATCTTCATCCAACCGCCTAAAATGGTCGACTGACCCAAATGACGACAGCCAAGCGACTTGCATGTAGACATTCCCTTTATATTCAGTCTACCATCATCCTAGGTGCTCCGAGACGTGCTAGCACTGCTCCTCAACCGATCAAGCTAAACAACATGCCACTCATAATTCCAAACTTTGTTGCTCAAATACGAATCTGATATGATGCTGATATTACTAAAATAGAGAATGTTTAATTGGTCAGCTAATGTTCCTACTTTACTTTCGAAAAGCACGCGCGCCACATATCGAGGGACAGCAGGGAGTTGCATTCTTTATACGCTCTGGTTCATCATGTGTGGGCAACGAACATTTTATTATCCAAAATCTGCTTGCTCTTCTTTAGCATACTCCTCTTCTGTTCTTCTTTAATAAGTACTCTCTTCGTTCCTAAATATAAGTCTTTGTAGAGATTCCTCCATGGACTACATACAGAGAAAATTGAGTGAATCTACACTCTAAAATGTATCTATATACATCCGTATGTGATCCATAGCGGAATCTCTACAAAGACTTGTATTTAGGAACAGAGGGAGTATAATAGTTGTATAGCATGTTCCTTGTAGTGAAGAGGAGCAAGGACATTTGTAGTGTACAGGTCTATTCGATCGCTTGTCATGGACTCTTTCAACTCTTCGTGTTGGTCTGCCGTAATATCCAGTAAATGCTGGGAGCTATGTCGCCTTTGAGAGTTAGACTGATAGTAACAGTACTATGCCTTCAGTTGTAGAGAGCTGGTATCCGAAGCCTTTCTAGCCGTTCCGGCAATACTAGCACATATTTTCCAGCAAGTTCCACTTTCCTGTTTTTACTCGTGATGCTTAGGGTTTTCCCATTATATCTACACTATGATCTGTGTAGGTGCTTTGTGTCGTACTAGCAGCAGTCCACTCTTGAAGCTAAACAACACACCAATCATACGACCGAAGCTTACTTCTTCAAATACGAATGTCATATGATACTGACATTAGTTAACAGACACACATTTAACTAGTCAGCTAATGCTCCCACTTGAGTTTCCAAATGCATGTGGCCACATATAGAGAGACATCATGGAATGGCATTTATTTGGGCGCTCTGATTCATCATGGGTGGGCAACCAACTTTGTAGAGAAAGAAGCGGAATCTCAATAATATGCGTCTCAGTCGGCGTTCTGGGCACCAGGGTACCAGACTTGCCTGCCTGCGGCCCATGGCGTGGCTCCATCGATGGCCTAGTACGGCCCACCATCAAGACCATCAGGACAAGACCCTTGTGAGGGACCAAGCCTCAAGAGGTGGATGATGCCAAGACCTCCAGAGGGAGCGGCCTCCCTAGGCGGCCTCCTGATGAGCGGAGATTTCTATGCAGGAACCCAACCTCCTGAGGTTGCCGTGATGCGAGCCATGACGACCAAGGTAGGCGGGCGACAGCGGGCGCAGAGAAGGCAGTTTCCTCTTTGGTGCTAAGGAGGCAAGGACAGACGTGGGTTCCCAAGGAATCTGGCAAAGGTATCCATTCCGGTGCAACAAGACCAAGGCCACCGGCGCGGCAGGACGGATGTCATCGCCGAGCCCACCGCTGCGTCACGACTGGAAGCTTTGCAGGCGAAGACCACCTTTCGTCAGGATAAGATGTACTACTTGTCCCCTTTCAAATTGGCCACTGTGGGATCCCTTCCCGCCTACGTTTTGGGGGTAGAGGACCGAGGCCACTATAAGGATAGCCACCACCGTAGAGAGGATTGACCAACCGATCCAATCCGAACCTCATCGACTCATTCCCTCACCCACAAACCTCGTGAGGTTGTTCATCCTCTATGCTAGTTCATCCTCAGCCCCTCGTGAGGCCAATCCACCACAAGGCAGGAGTAGAGTCTTACACCGCAAGGTGGCCTGAACCTGGGTAAACTGTCATGTTCATCTTCTTCCTTATTCATGTGAATCGAGCTAGGCCGTGGGGCGACGAGCTGGTTGGCTGGAGAGGTTGAGTTCTTCGCACACGCCCCAGAGTTCAAACCTTTCTTGGGTCTGCGGAGCCCTGAATCCGACATTTGGCGCGCCAGGTAGGGGCGTGTCGAATTCTCTCCTCCACCGTTCGTTCTGCCGCCGTTCCGTCGCTCCTATGGCTGACGCTCGCCATGTTTGTGCCAAGCCCCGGGCCACTCGTGTCGCCCAGATGGCACCCGTGGGCAGTGGCCCTCCTCGCCGCTCCGCCTCCCCGATTGCTAACGCCGCCACTGATCCTGCTACTCGCGAACAGCAGGATTCGTCACTGCCACCTTCCGTGCGGCACGACGGCCGTACCACCACTCCATCACCCACCCCAGCCACGGCTTCATCTTCTCATGCCCGTCGCGGGCCGGCGAACGCGCAGGCTGCACTACTCATGGCGCGTGAGCTTTTGCCTTATCATCTGGCCAATGACTGGCTCGGCCTCATCACCGAGCTTGTCAACGCCGCTTGTGAAGCCCGTGCACCGTCCCGTTCGCCTCGTCCTCCGCCGTCCCTGGCGGGCGACGTGGCTCATGGCGCGCCTCCTCCTCCTCCTCCGCACGCGTGCGCTACCCCATGCCACAGAAGCTCCTGCTCGCGTTCCTCATCGCCTCCAGGAAACTACGACACTATTTTCAAGGCCACCCCATCAAGGTCGTCTCCACGTACCCCCTGGAGAAGGTGCTCCGCAGCCCTAATGCCACGGGGAGGGTTGCTGAGTGGAACATCGAGCTGCTGGTGTTCCAGCTGGAGTTCAGCACCACTAGGGTCATCAATGGCGTGGCCCTCACTGACTTTGTGGCGGAATGGACTGACGCCCCTGAACAAAGGATGGGTGAAGACCACTCCCTCACGCCCGGAGACGAGACGCCCGACGGCTGGGTCATGTACTTCGATGGCGCATTCGCATGCCAGGGCACGGGGGCTGGAGCCGTACTCATCTCGCCTACCCAGGACAAGCTCTACTACGCTATGCAGCTCTGCTTCTAGCATGGCGAGAAGGTCTCCAACAACATCACGGAATACGAGGGCCTGATCGCTGGCCTCAGGGCCACGGCGGCCCTGGGGGTCAAGCGTCTCACCATCAAGGGTGATTCTCAGCTCCTCGTCAACTTCTCCAACAAGGCATACAAACCTAAGGACGAGCACATGGAGGCCTACTTAGAAGAGGTATGCAAGATTGAAAAACGATTCTTGGGCTTGGAATTGTAGCACGTTCCGCGTGGCACGAACAAGGAGGTGGACGACATCGCTAAGAGGGCGTCCCAACGTGATCCCCAGAAGCCTGGTGTCTTTGAGGAGCGGCTCTTCAAGCCATCGGTAGCTCCCCCCGCCGCGGGCCCTGCGCTGTTTTGGGAGGAGCTGCCCCTGGCCCCTTCCACGGGCGCCCCGGCCTGCGGTCCGACCTCTGGAGCCCGCCTACTCCTGGCGCTTGAACCTCAGGAGGGGTGCTGGACCGAAGAGCTCAAGGCGTACCTGCTCCGAGGCACCCTGCCGGAGAAGGAGGAAGATGCGGAGCGCGTGGCCTGTCAGGCCACCGCTTACTGCTTGCAGGACGGCGAGCTCTACCGAAGGCGCCCAAATGATGTCTCGCTGCGATGCATCTCCAAGGAGCAAGGGTGCGAGTTGCTGGCTGACATCCATGGCGAGGATTATGGGCACCATTCTTCGTCGAGTACCTTCGTGGGCAAGGCGTTCTGCAGTGGGTTCTACTGGCCCACGGCGCTCAATGATGCCACCGAGCTGGTGCGATCTTGTGAGGCCTGTCAGTTCCATGCCAAATAGATCCACCAGCCCACTCAGGGCCTCCAGACCATCCCGCTCTCATGGCTGTTTGCGGTCTGGGGGCTGGATATCCTGGGCCTGTTCCCCCGAGCGGCCGGGGGCTACCACTACCTCTACGTCGCCATCGACAAATTCACCAAGTGGGCGGAGGTGGAGCCCGTGCGCACCATCCCAGCTGGCTCGACTGTCAAGTTCATCAAGGGCCTCATGAGCCGCTTCGGGGTCCCCAACCGCATCATCACTGACAATGGCTCTCAGTTCACGAGCAATCTCTTCAAAACATATTGTGCTAACCTTGGAACGCAGATATGTTACGCTTCAGTGGCGCACGCACGGAATAAAGGCCAAGCCGAACACGCCAACGCGGAGGTCCTGAGGGGCCTCAAGACGAGGAGCTTCAACAAGAAACTCGAGGCCTGTAGTAGGGGTTGGCTCAATGAGCTTTAGTCCGTGTTGTGGTCCATCCGCACCACCGCGACTAAGCCCTCCGGCAAGACCCCGTTCTTCCTCTTCTACGGGGCTAAGGCGGTCCTCCCTCACGAGGTCAAACATCGCTCCCCATAGGTCTTGGCATTTGACGAGGCATGCCAGGACGCCTCGCAGGGGATGGACCTCGTGCTCGGGGAGGAGGGCCGCCGCCGAGCCTCACTCCGTGCTGCGAGGTACCAGCAGGCGCTGCGGCAGTACCACTACCGCAGCATCCGCTCCAGGACCCTCGAGGTGGGTGACCTCGTCCTGAGGCGGGTGCTCTCCAGGGAGGGGCTTCACAAGCTCTCGCCCATGTGGGAGGGCCCGTTCAGGATCGCCTATGTCTCCAGGCCTGGGGCCGTGCGCCTGGAGACGCAGGACGGGGTCCCCATCCAGAATGCCTGGAACATCCAACACCTCCGGAAGTTCTACCCATAATAGGCGGGCGCCATGTGCCTCTCAAGTCTTCGCTCGTGACACTCTCACGTAATAATCAGTGGGGCTATACATGCCCCGGAGTCTCCTGAGTGCTGCCCCTGAGCCTCACGGGGACTCCCACCCATGTCCTAGTGGAAGCCCCATGCTCCGTGCTGGCGGGAAGACCAGAAGACTAGTCTAGGGTGCCGGACACGGTTGTTCTTTTGCTTGCTTTTTGTAGCTAATTTGTCACTTCTTGGAATGAAATTTGAAGTTCTCACGTCTTTATTTGAAAGGGTTGGGAATCTTTCTCCTCGCACCGCTCGCTTTTTCAAGTCTCGTTTTAGGGAGAGCGGCAGTTGCCCGTCACTCTTCCTTGCGCATCTCACGTGTCGGGGCTGGGCACGATGTGTGCGCCTGGGCTCACCCGCGAACACACCTCACCAAAGCCTTTAACCTTTGGCGCCTTAATTCTCGTGCGACACTCTTAAAATGAGCTAACAGGCATGCACGCCCTCCTGAGTCCGCACCTCCTGGCCTCGCCGGGCATCGCGACCCAACGTACCAGCAACGATCGGCCCTCGCTCGGGGGCTCGCATGGGGCGCAGCACCCATGAGACCCCTCCGGAGGTCCCATATCCTCATGGCCTGCTAAAAGACTGACTTCGCGGCCACTAGGTGCCCCCTGAGGCCTAAGAGCCTTCGGATCCTCAAGAGGAAAACCCCTGGCAGGATCTCTCTGGAACGAGGGGCGCGTAGGAGATCCAAGCTCCAGAGAAGCATGCCCTCGCGGCACGGGAGTCTACCGCAAGCACACTAAGCTAAGTTATCCTAATCTCGATCAGCAAGAACCCATCAATTAGAAGCAACACCAATGCCAGGATGCAATATAAAAACGTTAATATTACGGTGCAAGCGCCATGGTTCATTACACGCCTCGGCAGGGCCTTCTACTTCTTGATGCAGAAAAAAAGAAGCAAAAGTGGCCTCGTGACCACCGCAGCTCCTGAGACCCGGCTCCAGCGATGCCCACGCTTAGTCAGAGCCCTCCTCCTACTTCACCGGGGCGCGATGGCGAGGCGGCTCGTCACCCTCCCTGGTCCGAGCTCGACGGCATGGCGGCTCGTCGTAGTCGCCGTCGCTTGTGCTCTCCCTAGAGGAGGAGCCGTCGCTGCTGGAAGCACTGCGACCGTCGCCAAGGGCAAATTCACCGCCGGTAATACTACCGCCCCTCCGGCCATCGCCTCGGAGGGGTGGACATTGTCGTCATCCCTGTCGCTCTCCGGGCAGCACCCCAGGCGCCTGCCGTCCTCCCCGAAGACCCTGACGTAGAGGGTCACAACGCCATCGTGCCTGAACTGGAGGGTACACCACCCCTGCAGGCCGCGTGCGCGGGCGAATGGCTACCACCCACGATTCAGGAACACATTGCCGGCGGGGGTGACCTCGACCTCCACCCACGAAGCCTTGTTGTAGCAACCATCGGCCTACAGTGAGAGGCCGCCCGGTCCCCTGACCGGCAGCGCGCCCGCGAAGAAGCGTGAGAGCTAGAACCAGATGCCTGCAGGCATTTCTGCCCACACCACGAACTCCGAGGATGCATCGGCCGAATGGGATCGCAGGCGCGGTGGCTGAATGGCTGCCACATGCCTCCCTCCTTGGCCGCGGCCGCTTCGGTCGCGGCAGCCCCCGGCGTGGGAAGGAGCACCCACACGACCGCCATGGATGCTCTGCCGAGATGGCGGCGCGGCGAAGAAGAAGAAGGAGCGAGCAGCAAGAAGATGAAGATGGGCTGGGGGCTCCGCCCCCTTCCCCCATTTATAGCCGGACGAAGGCTAACCGGCGGCCTCTCATGTTCCAAGACATGATGGCCCCCCCAGCATGCGCCAGGCAGTTGTCAAGTCAGGCAGTCGCCGAGGCGACGTGGGGAGGTGGAGGTGCCCACGTCCCATCAAGCGCCAGGCGTCAGCATGGACTGCAGGTGATTGGGGCCCGCGGTGCTTCGCCCTTGCCCTTTGGCTTCACCTCGAAGCCAAGTCCGAGCGCGCCTTGGGCCCGGGGGCTACTGTCGGTGTTCTGGGAATCAGGGTACCCAGACCTGCCTGCCTGCGGCCCATGGCGTGGCTCCATCAACGGCCTGGTACGGCCCACCTTCAAGACAATCAGGACAAGACCCTCGCAAGGGGCCAAGCCTCGCGGGGCGGACGATGCCAAGACCTCCTGAGGGAGCGGCCTTCCCAGGCTGCCTCCTAAGGAGCGGAGATTTCTATGCAGGTACCCAACCTCCTGAGGTTGCCATGACGCCAGCCATGACGACCAAGGAAGGCGGGTGCCAGCGGCCGCAGAGAAAGCAGTTTCCTCTTTGGTGCTAAGGAGGCAAGGACAAATGTGGGTTCCCAAGGAATCTGGCAAAGGTTTCCATTCCGGTGCAACAAGACCAAGACCACCGCAGCGGCAGGATGGATGTCATCGCCGAGCCCACCGCTGCGTCACGACCAGAAGCTTTGCAGGCGAAGACCGCCTTTCATCAGGATAAGATGTACTACTTGTCCCCTTCCAAGTTGGCCACTGTGGGATCCCTTCCCGCCTATGTTTTGGGGGAAGAGCACCGAGGCCACTATAAGTATAGGTTAGCCACCACCGTAGAGAGGATCGATCCCCCCGATCCAATCCGAACCTCATCGACTCATTCCCTCAGCCCCAAACCTCGTGAGGTTGTTCATCCTCTCTACTAGTTCATCCTCAGCCCTCATGAGGCCAATCCACCACAAAGAAGGAGTAGGGTCTTACACCGCAAGGTGGCCCGAACCTGGGTAAACTACCGTGTACATCTTCTTCCTTGTTCGTGTGAATGGAGCTAGGCCGTGGGGCGACGAGCTGGTTGGCTGGAGAGGTTGAGTTCTTCGCTCACACCCCAGAGTACGAACCTTTCTTGGGTCTGCGGAGCCCTGAATCCGACATTCTCCTTCTATTCTTTAACATGTTCCTCTTGTAATCTTCTTTAGTAATTACAGTATGTTCCTTGTCAGGAAGGGGAGCAGGGACATCTGCAGTCGACGGCTCTATTGGGCCGCTTGTGCTACATGATTTCATCACTTTGAGTTGGTCTACCATAATATCTAGGAAATGGTGGGAGCTGTGTGGTCTTTGATAGACTAGACTGATAGTAACAGCAGGGCGCCTTCAGATGAATAGAGTTGGCCTGAAGGTGATCGATAGGCTTTATATTAGTATCGGTAATACAACCCCGTATTTTTCAGCCAGTTCTGCTTTCCTGATTTATTTATGATTGTTATGGTGTAGCCCTTTTATCTACAACATGAGCTGCCTAGTGGTTGTGTGATACGTCTCCAACGTATCTATAATTTATGAAGTATTCATGCCATGTTTACAACAATTTTATATGGTTTTGGTATGATTTGGATGGAACTAACCCGGACTAACGCTGTTTTCAGCAGAACTACCGTGGTGTTGTTTTTTTGTGCAGAAATAAAAGTTCTCCAAATGCAACGAAACTTTTTGATGATTTTTTGGAACAAAATAGGCACTAGAAGCTTCGTGGAAGGACGAGAAGGTGAAGGAGTAGGGCACAAGACACCGGGGCACGCCAGGAGGCCCAGGCGCACCCTGGTGGGTTGTGCCCTCCTCGTGGCCCATCTTCGCGTGATTCCAACGCTAAAAAATCCTATAAATAGAGAAACCATCAGAAATAACCCTAGATCGGAGGTTCTGCCGCCGCAAGCCTCTGTAGCCATGAAAAACCAATCTAGACCCCGTTCCGGCACCCTCCCAGAGGGGGAAATCATCATCGGTGGCCATCTTCATCATCCCGGCGGCCACCATGATGAGGAGGGAGTAGTCCACCCTCGGGGCTGAGGGTTTGTACTAGTAGCTATGTGTTTGATCTCTTTCTCTCTCCTGTTCTTGATTTGGCACGATCTTGATGTATCGCGGGCTTTGTTAATATAGTTGGATCATATGGTGTTTTCCCCTCTCTATCTTGTTGTGATGAATTGAGTTTTCCCTTTGAGATTTCGTTTTATCGTATTGAATACTTTTATGGATTTGAGAGCACTTGATATATGTCTTGCATATGAATACCCGTGGTGACAATGGGGTATTATATTGATTCACTTGATATATGTTTTGGCACTCAACTCGAGGATTCCCGAGGTGACATTGGGGTAATCTATGAGTAGGGGTTGATGCACGTTTTCGTCCTTGTTCCTCCGGTAGAAATCTTGGGGCACTCTTTGAGGTTCTTTGTGTTGGATCGAGTATTATGAATCTAAAATTGTTTGATGCGTATCGTATAATTAACTCATGGATACTTGTGGTGACATTGGAGTATCTAGGTGACATTAGAGTTGGTTGATGCGGATCATATGGTGTTATTTTAGTATGAACTCTTGGACAGATCGAACGGAAAGAATAACTTTGTGTTATTTTAGTACGAACTCTTAAACAGATCGAACGGAAAGAATAACTTTAAGGTGGTTTTGTACCCTACAAACAATTCCTTCTTATGTTCTCCGCTAGATAAGAACTTTGGAGTGATTCTTCATCGCACGTTGAGGGATGGTTATATGATCCAATTAGATTAGCATTGTTGAGAGATTGCACTAGCGAAAGTACGGACCCTAGGCCTTGTTTTTAAGCATAGCAATACCGTTTGTGCTTCGTTTTACCAATTTCTACCTTGCTGTTTTTTTATTTTCATATTATAAAAATATATTTCTACCATCCATATTACACTTTTATCACCATCTCTTCGCCGAACTAGTGCACCTATTTAATTTGCCATTGAATTGGGTGTGTTGGGGACACAAGAGACTTTTTGTTATTTGGTTGCAGGGTTGTTTGAGAGAGACCATCTTCATCCTACGCCTGCCACGAATTGATAAACCTTAGGTCATCCACTTGAGGGAAATTGCTACTATCCTACAAAACTCTGCGCTTGGAGGCCCAACACGAGTCTACAAGAACAAAGTTGCGTAGTAGACATCAAGCTCTTTTCTGGCGCCGTTGCCGGGGAGGTGAGTGCTTGAAGGTATATCTTTAGATCTTGCAATCGAATCTTTTAGTTTCTTGTTTTATTACTAGTTCAGTTTATTAAAGAAAACTACAAAAAAATTGGAATTGAGGTGGTCTCATATTGTTCATCTTTATAATGTCTTTCTTGAAAATGATGGATCGGAAAATTGTGCTCAATTGATAGAAGAAGAATTTAATAAAATATTTGGCATGAATGATGAGCATGATTGCAATGTTGTTAGTATAAATTCTTTGAATATCCTTGATGCTAATGATATGCAAAGCCATAAGCTTGGGGATTCTATATTTGATGAAGATGATATTTTTAGTCCCCCAAGTTTTGATGAGAATATTTATTATTATGAAAGCATGCCTCCTATTTATGATGATTATATTGATGAAAGTGGATTTGGAGAGGTCATGACTTTATTTAATGATGAAGCCACTATTTCTGAAGAGGTTTCAATTGATTATGAGAACAAAGTTGCTATTTATGATGATTATGGTGATGACATATATGTTATAGAGAATAATGATAACCATGAAACTTGTCATCATGATTTTAATTTTCAATCACATGATAGTTATTTTGTTGACTTTGCTCACACTACTATTCATGAGAATAAATTTGCTTATGTGGAGAGTAAGAAAATTTCTATGCTTGTGGATCATGAAAAGAATGCTTTATGTGATAGCTATATTGTTGAATTTATTCATGATGTTACTGAAAATTATTATGAGAGAGGAACATATGCTTGTAGGCTTCTCACTAATATCAAGTTTCCTCTCTATGTGTTGAAAGTTTTGATGTCATGCTTGTTTTACCTTCCTATGCTAGTTGATTCTTGCTCCCATAAATTATTTTATCACAAAATCCCTATGCATAGGAAGTGGTTTAGGCTTAAATTTTCTTGTCATGTGATTCATGATGCTTTCTTTATGTTTCAATTCTTATCTTTTATGTGAGCATCATTCAAATCTTCATGCCTAGCTTAAAAGGCATTAAAGAAAAGCGCTTGTTGGAAGACAATCCAAAATTTACCCCTACTGTTTTTGTGTGTTCACATGATTAGGTTACTGTATTAATTATGTTTTATAGCTTTTGATTCAATAAAGTGACAAGTAAAGCCTTTGGGATAGTGTGTATGCTAGTTGACTTGATTCTGTGCAAAAACAGAAACTTTTGCATCCAGTACAGAAATTCCTATCTTTTACAGGAACGTGGAAAAATTCTCAATGTTTTACAGTTGATGTGAATACAAATTTTCTACGTTTTCTTAATTTTTCAGAATTTTTTGAGTTACATAAGTATGACCGTAATTCAGATCTTTACGTACTGTTCTGTTTTTGACAGATTCTGTTTTCAATGCATAGTTTGCTTGTTTTATGGTTTCTATGGCTTATATTGCCTAATATAAATTGTGTAAATTGTAGAGTAAATTAGGCATTATGTGGAAAAAAATATGAATCTTATCGTGAAAGTACCAAAGTGAATGATTTGTCTTTATCATACTAACCCATCTCACGAAGTTCCGTTATGTTTTGTGTGATTGAAGTTTTCAAGTTTTGGGTGAGATATCGATATGAGGAGAATAAGGAGTGACAAGATCCTAAGCTTGGGGGTTCCCAAGGAACCCCAAGGTAATTTTCAAGGAATATCCAAGCAACTAAGCTTGGGGATGCCCCGGAAGGCATCCCCTCTTTCGTCTTCAACATTATCGGTAACCTCACTTGGAGCTATATTTTCATTCGTCACATGATATGAGTCTTGCTTGGAGAGTCATTTTATTTTATTAGTATTTGCTTGATGTTATTTAGAATAATGTTTTGCATCTTTTATTTTCAATAAAATTGGAAAGGATAGCCTTCACCATGCTTAATTTGCAAGTATATGAGTTGCTGTTTCAAAACATAAAGTTGCACGCTAGTGCGTGAATTCTCCAGAAAAGTCAGAATGTGATAAAATGTTGAAATTTTTTGCACAATAAGATGTGATAAATTTTCTACAGTGTGGTTATTTTTCATAATTTTTGCAGACTGTTCTGTTTAGACAGATTTAAATATGCAGAGGCATTTAGCATGCAATGTTAAATTATAATTTTAGTGATTTGCTACAGTAGGGAATGATAAGGCTTTGCATTGATTTATACTAACTTATCTCACGAGTTCTTGTTGAGTTTTGTGTGGATGAAGTTTTTGAAATTTAGGGAAACCATGATATAAAAGGAATTAAGGAGACACAAAAGCTCAAGCTTGGGGATGCCCAAGGCATCCCAAGTTAATATTCCAAGAAGTCTCAAGCATCTAAGCTTGGGGATTCCCCGGTAGGCATCCCACCTTTCTTCATGAACAATTATCGGTTAGCCTCGGTTGAGCCTAAGTTTTTGCTTCTTCACTTGATGTGTGCTATCCTTGGAATGTCATTTTGTTTTGTTCTGCTTGCTGTTTTAATAAAATACTTAGATCTGAAAGTTTTTAAATAAGAGAGAGTCCTCAATTAGCTACCCATTTACTTAACTACTCGCTTGATCTTCACTTATATCTTTTTGGAGTAGCTTGTCATTTACACTTGTGCTTCACTTATATCCTATGAGTAAATTGTTGAATGAATTGAATATCATGAAGTTGAAATTATATGTTCATATCATTCCTAGTGGTAGCTTCACATTGGGTTTAGAAAGTGAAATCTTTTTAAGCTTGACAATCACTATATTGGTCATACAAGCAATTCATGAATGATTAGTATAAGGAAGAGAACTTTCACATACAAATATATTATCTTGGACATCTTCTATGATTGTGAATACCCATTAATTATTTTCAAACTTGAGCAAATTAGTTGAAGTTGGACAAGGAAGAGAACGTAATGAGTTATGGTTGTGTATATTTGCATAGAAGTTATATTGTTATGGATCCTCCAACATGTGGTGTTTGCCCAGGATCTTTTGCTAACCAAAAATTCGTACTAAGTAGAGATACTACTTGTGCATCCAAAAACCCTTAAACCCAGTTTCTTGCCATGAGTGTCCACCATACCTACCTATGGATTGAATAAGATCCTTCAAGTAAGTTGTCATCGGTGCATAAAGCAATAAAAATTGCTCCTAAATATGTTTGATCTTTTATTGTAAGGGAAAATTGAGCATTGTACAAACTTGTGATGGAAAAGTAATAAAAGCGACGGACTGCATAATAAAGGTTGCTATCATAAGGGGCAATATAACATGATGTTCCTTTGCATTAAGAGTTTGGGCATCCAAAAATAATAAGTGCATGACAACCTCTGCTTCCCTCTGGGAAGGGCCTATCTTTTACTTTTTAGTATTTACTTTTTTGCAAAAGAGTCAATAGTATGCATTCTCATTTCAACCTCAAATTCTCTAGTTGGCAAGCATCATGTGGTGGGGAAAGATCTACGCACATATGGCCAGTCAAATATATTTGATCATGATTTATTATTGTTGACAATTATCTCTATGATAAATGAGTTGGGAGGCGAAATATTAAGCCCCTATCTTTCTCTGTGTTCGATGGATGCCATTTCTTCTAAGAATATGCTTTGAGTACTAGCAATCATAGAAGACTATATGATGATTGAGTATGTGGAGCTCTTACTTAGACTCTGTTGAATAAGTTGAAATGCAATTGTTTGGTGACTAAGAATATAGGTTGTTGAGTTTCAAGAGAATTCATTGTTTGAACCTTAACATGTGAATTGGTTGCTACTTTAACATGAGAAGTTATATGAGAAAGAATTGTTGTTTTGATGCTAGGAAAAGTGATTGGAATTATCATTGATCAAACTTATGCACTTTGCTAGCATTCACACTACATAAATTATTTCTTTTATCATTTACCTACTCGAGGACGAGTAGGAATTAACCTTGGGGATGCTGATACGTCTCCAACGTATCTATAATTTATGAAGTATTCATGCCATGTTTACAACAATTTTATATGGATTTGGTATGATTTGGATGGAACTAACCCGGACTAACGCTGTTTTCAGCAGAACTACCGTGGTGTTGTTTTTTTGTGCAGAAATAAAAGTTCTTCAAATGCAACAAAACTTTTTGATGATTTTTTTGGAACAAAATAGGCACTAGAAGCTTCGTGGAAGGACCAGAAGGAAAAGGAGTAGGGCACAAGACACCAGGGCACGCCAGGAGGCCCAGGCGCGCCCTGGTGGGTTGTGCCCTCCAGGCCCATCTTCGCATGATTATAACACTGAAAAATCCTATAAATAGAGAAACCATCAGAAATAACCCTAGATCGGAAGTTCTGCCGCCGTAAGCCTCTGTAGCCATGAAAAACCAATCTAGACCCCGTTCCGGCACCCTGCCGGAGGGGGAAATCATCACCGGTGGCCATCTTCATCATCCCGGTGGCCACCATGATGAAAAGGGAGTAGTCCACCCTCGGGGCTGAGGGTTTGTACCAGTAGCTATGTGTTTAATCTCTCTCTCTCATGTTCTTGATTTGGCACGATCTTGATGTATCGCGGGCTTTGTTAATATAGTTGGATCATATGGTGTTTTCTCCTCTCTATCTGGTTGTGATGAATTGAGTTTTCCCTTTCAGATTTTCTTTTATCTGATTGAATACTTTTATGGATTTGAGAGCACTTGATATATGTCCTGCATATGAATACCCGTGGTGACAATGGGGTATTATATTGATTCACTTGATATATGTTTTGGCACTCAACTCGAGGATTCCCAAGGTGACATTGGGGTAATCTATGCATAGGGGTTGCATGTTTTCATCCTTGTTTCTCCGGTAGAAATCTTGGGGCACTCTTTGAGGTTCTTTGTGTTGGATTGAGTATTATGAATCTGAAATTGTTTGATGCGTATCATATAATTAACTCATGGATACTTGTGGTGACATTGGAGTATCTAGGTGACATTAGAGTTGGTTGATGCATAGCATATGGTGTTATTTTTGTATGAACTCTTGGATAGATCGAATGGAAAGAATAACTTTGTGTTATTTTAGTACGAACTCTTGAATAGATCGAACGGAAAGAATAACTTTAAGGTGGTTTCGTACCCTACAAACAATTCCTTCTTATGTTCTCCGCTAGATAAGAACTTTGGAGTGATTCTTCATCGCACATTGAGGGATGGTTATATGATCCAATTAGATTAGCATTGTTGAGAGATTGCACTAGCGAAAGTACGGACCCTTGGCCTTGTTTTCAAGCATTGCAATACCGTTTGTGCTCCGTTTTACCAATTTCTACCTTGCTATTTTTTTTAGATTATAAAAATATATTTCTACCATCTATATTACACTTTTATCACCATCTCTTCGCCGAACTAGTGCACCTATTCAATTTTCCATTGAATTGGGTGTGTTGGGGACACAAGAGACTTTTTGTTATTTGGTTGCAGGGTTGTTTGAGAGAGACCATCTTCATCCTACACCTCCCACGGATTGATAAACCTTAGGTCATCCACTTGAGGGAAAATTGCTACTGTCCTACAAAACTCTGCGCTTGGAGGCCCAACACGAGTCTACAAGAATAAAGTTGCGTAGTAGACATCACTGTGCACTCTCGTTATCATGGTTTGGCAATAAACTTTCTATACAGTATATTATGAACCTATCATTTGCCAACTATCCTTACATCTGTAGCTCCCAACAGGGATCCTATTTTTTGTGTAGTTGTGCCAGATTATATTAATCTACGCACCATATTACAGGACACATCGGCTCTCTCATCAGAATCCACTGATAGCACACAAGGGTTTACGGGGAGCCCCTATTATATTAGAATATCCTCTGCATTACAAAGATAATCTCACTACTATTTATTTTTTCATGCTTCTCAGATATTGTACATAATCACAATGAAGATAAGAATGCGCACATCAGAAGAATATTGCGGAACAGTTCAATGGGTAACAAACTTGGCATCAAGGGATTGAGGTCCATTCTGGATGCAATGAAACCCACATGCTCCCGACCTATAGATTTGTATTCAGCATATGATCCTAATGGCTATTCTGAGCTCAAGGAGTCAAAGGCATAGGGTCTATCCTGTTCACCCAATAAGGTGCCTGTTCTAATTTCGCAAGGTTTTATTGGTTGCACGTATCTTGCATAAGGTGTCTTGCATTTCTTCTGTTTCATTGCACCGCCATCTGCTTAGTTTACTCATGATATATGTGAAGATGCCATGCCCATCCATTATCAATACCTATTCATTTGTTGTCATACTATGTTTATTCATTCAAATGTTGTTCTTGTGTTTCAGACATCCAAAAGGAAGAGGGTGATTGCAGAACCTGAGGGAGTACAAGCAAAGTCCATGAAAAAGGTGGTGGTACCAGAGAAATCAGATAGCACCCCACTTATATTGGCGATAGAACCAGCGCCGCAAAACCTAGGATATCGCAACTATGCTGCTCGCTGCTTTGCTCTTGTTAGTACATGTTGTCCTATCATTGTACTTAAATTCATACCTAGTGGATTATGTGACATCATTGTGCATTATAGCTTGCTTATCCACTGTTCGCTCCAAATTATCATATCTATATTAATGCTTACATTAATGTAGAATAAACCCAATGCTTATGAAGAAGTTTAGCTCTACATTGTTCTTTTAAGTATCTGTTGTCCTTCATCACTGTACTGAAGGAAATATGCCCTAGAGGCAATAATAAAATTGTTATTTATATTTCCTTATATCATGATAAATGTTTATTATTCATGCTAGAATTGTATTAACCGGAAACTTAGTACATGTGTGAATATAAACAAACATAATGTCCCTGGTATGCCTCTACTAGACTAGCTCGTTGATCAAAGATGGTTAAGGTTTCCTAACCATTGACATGAGTTGTCATTTGATAACGGGATCACCTCATTAGGAGAATGACGTGATGGACTTGACCCAACCGTTAGCTTAGCACACGATCGTTATGTTTAGTGCTACTGCTTTCACTATGTCATATACATGTTCCTCAGACCATGAGATCATACAACTCCCGGACACCGTAGGAATACTTTGGGTGTTATCAAACGTCACAACGTAACTGGGTGACTATAAAGGTACACTACAGGTATCTCCGAAAGCGTCTGTTGGGTTGTGATGAATCGAGATTGGGATTTGTCATTCCGTCTGTCGGAAAGGTATCTCTGGGCCCTCTCGGTAATACAGCATCACAGAAGCCTTGCAAGCACCGTGGCTAATGAGTTAGCTGCAGGATGAAGTATTACGGAACGAGTAAAGAGACTTGCCAGTAACGAGATTGAACTAGGTATGGGATACCGACGATCAAGTCTCGGGCAAGTAACATACCGCAGGACAAAGGGAACAACGTATGATGATATAAGAGGTTCAACCGATAAAGATCTTCATGGAATATGTAGGAGCCAATATGAGTATCCAGATTCCGCTATTGGTTATTGACCGGGGAGTCATCTCGGTCATGTCTACATAGTTCCCGAACCCGTTGGGTCGGCACACTTAAGGTTCGATGACGTAATAGTATTATATGAGTTATGTGATTGGTGAACCGAAGTTGTTCGGAGTCCCGAATGAGATCACAGACATGACGAGGAGTCTCGAAATGGTAGAGACATAAAGATCGATATATTGGACGACTATATTCGGACATCGGAAAGGTTCTGAGTGGTTCGGGTATTTATCGGAGTACCGGAGAGTTACGGGAATTCGCCGGGGAGTATATGGGCCTTATTGGGCTTTAGGGAAAAGAGAGAGAGGCAGGCCGCGCGCCCCCCCAAGGCCTAGTACGAATTGGACTAGGGGGAGGGGCTGCGCCCCCTCCTTCCTTCTCTTCTCTCTTCCCTTTCCTTGACTCCTACTCCTACTACTTGGAAGGGGGGAATCCTACTCCCGGTGGGAGTAGGACTCCTCCAGGGCGCGCCATAGGGGCCGGCCCTCTCACCCCTCCTCCACTCCTTTATATACGGAGGGGGGCGCCCCCTCTAGGCAGACAATTGACTTAGCCGTGTGCGGCGCCCCCCTCCACCGTTTAGAGCCACCGTCATATTTCCGGAGTGCTTAGGCGAAGCCCTGCCGGAATCTCTACACCGTCACCGTCGCCACGCCATCGTGCTGACGTAACTCATCTACTACCTCGACGACTAGCTGGATCTAGAAGGCGAGGGGCGTCACCGAGCTGAACGTGTGTTAGAACTCGGAGGTGCCGTACGTTCGACACTTGATCGGTGGATCGCGAAGCTGTTCGACTACATCGACCGCGTCACTAGACTCTTCCGCTAACGGTCTACAAGGGTATGTAGACACACTCTCCCCCTCGTAGCGATGCATCTCCATGGTTAGATCTTGCGTGATCATAGGAATTTTTTTGAAATTGCATGCTACGATTCCCTTCAGTGGCATCCGAGCCTGGTCTATGCGTAGATGATCTGCACGAGTAGAACACAAAGGAATTGTGGGCATGGGTGTATACATATTGCTTGCCGTTACTAGTTGTTACTTGGTTCAGCGGCATTGTGAGATGAAGCGGCCCGGACCGACATTACGCTTACGCGAGACTGGTTTCACCATTGGCGCACATAGCTGCGTAAAGGTGACTGGCGGGTGCCAGTTTCTCTCACTTTAGTTGAACCGGTTTCAATGAAGAGGGTTCTTTTAGAAGATCAAAAAGCAATCACTACACCACGTTGTGGTTTTGCGTAGGTAAGAATCGGTTCTTGCAAACCCGTAGTAGCCACGTAAAACTTGCAACAACAAAGTAGAGGACGTCTAACTTGTTTTTGCAGGGTATGCTGGTGATGTGATATGGTCAAGACATGATGTGATATAAGTTGTTGTATGAGATGATCATGTTTTGTAAGTTATCAGGCAACCGGCAGGAGCCATATGGTTGTCTCTTTATTGTATGCAATGCCAACACGATGTAACTGCTTTACTTTACCGCTATGAGTTAGCAGTCGTAGTATTAGCAATAGTCGGCGAGACGACCATGACGCTACGATGGAGATCAAGGTGTCACGACGCTACAATGGAGATCATGGCGCCAACCCCATGACGATGGAGGCCACGACGGTGCTTCAGTGATGGAGATCAAGAGCACAAGATGATGATGGCCATATCATGTCACATATATATTGAATTGCATGTGATGTTAATCCTTTTATGCATCTTATTTTGCTTAGGACGACGGTAGCATTATAAGATGATCCCTTCACTAAATTTCAAGATAAGTGTTCTCCCCAAGTATGCACCGTTGCTATAGTTCGACGTTTCTAAGCACCACGTGATGATCGGGTGTGATGGATCCTTTCGTTCACAAACAACAGGTGTAAGCCAGTTTTACACACGCAGAGTACTTGGGTTAAACTTGACGAGCCTAGCATATGCAGATATGGCCTCGGAACACGGAGACCGAAAGGTCGAACATGAGTCATATAGTAGATATGATCAACATGAAAGATGTTCACCATTGATGAACTGATCCACCTCACGTGATGATCGGACGTGGATTAGTTTGATGTGGATCATGTTACACTTAGACAACTTGAGGGATGTTAATCTAAGTGAGAGTTCTTAAGTAATTTGATTAATTGAACTTAAATTTATCATGAACTTAGTCCTGGTAGTATTTGCAAATTATGTTGTAGATCAATAGCTCGCATATAGCTCCCCTGTTTTATTTTTGATATGTTCCTAGAGAAAACTAAGTTGAAAGATGATAGTAGCAATGATGCGGACTGGTTCCGTGATCTGAGGATTATCCTCATTGCTGCACAGAAGAATTATGTCCTTGATGCACCGCTAAATGACAGACCTATTGCAGGAGCAGATGTAGACGTTATGAACGTTTGGCAAGCTCGATATGATGACTACTTGATAGTTTAGTGCACCATGCTTTATGGCTTAGAATCGGGACTTCAAAAACGTTTTGAACGCCATGGAGCATATAAGATGTTCCAAGAGTTGAAATTAGTATTTCAGACTCATGCCCATGTCGAGAGGTATGAGACCTCTGACAGTACCTTGCCTACAAGATGGAGGAGAATAGCTCAACCAGTGAGCATATGCTCAGAATGTCTGAGTACTACAGTTGCTTGAATCAAGTGGGAGTTAATCTTCCAGATAAGATAGTAATTGATAGAATTCTCTAGTCACTATCACCAAGTTACTGGAACCTCGTGATGAACTATAATATGCAAGGGATGACAAAAACGATTCCTGAGCTCTTCGTGATGATGAAATCAACGAAGGTAGAAATCAAGAAAGAGCATCAAGTGTTGATGGTTAACAAGACCACTAGTTTCAAGAAAAAGTGCAAAGGGAAGAAGGGGAACTTCAAGCAGAATAGCAAGCAAGTTGCTACTCCCGGGAAGAAGCCCAAGTCTGGACCTAAGCCTGAAACTGAGTGCTTCTACTGCAAACGGACTGGTCACTGGAAGCGGAACTGCCCCAAGTATTTGGCGGATAAGAAGGATGGCAAAGTGAACATAGGTATATTTGATATACATGTTATTGATGTGTATTTTACTAGTGTTCATAGTAGCCCCTGGGTATTTGATACTGGTTCAGTTGCTAACATTAGTAACTCAAAACAGGAGTTGCAAAATGAATAGAGACTAGTTAATGACGAGGTGACGATGTGTGTTGGAAGTGATTCCAAGGTTGATAAGATCACCATCGCACACTCCCTCTTCTTTCGGGATTAGTGTTGGACCTAAATAAATGTTATTTGGTATTTGCGTTGAGCATGAATATGATTGGATCATGTTTACTGCGATACGGTTATTCATTTAAGTCAGAGAATAATTGTTGTTCTGTTTAAATGAATAAAACCTTCTATGGTCATACACTCAATATAAATGGTTTATTGAATCTCGATCGTAGTGATACACATATTCATAATATTGATGCCAAAAGATGCAAAGTTGATAATGATAATGCAGCATATTTTGTGGCACTGCCGTTTAGGTCATATTGGTGTAAAGCACATGAAGAAACTCCATTCGGATGGACTTTTGGAATCACTTGATTATGAATCATTTGATGCTTGCGAACCATGCCTCATGGGCAAGATGACTAAGACTCCGTTCTCCGGAACAATGGAGCGAGCAACTGACTTTTTGGAAATAATACATACTGATGTATGCGGTCCGATGAGTGTTGAGGCTCACGGCGGGTATCGTTATTTTCTGATCTTCACAGATGATTTGAGCAGATATGGGTATATCTACTTGATGAAACATAAGTCTGAAACATTTGAAAAGTTCAAAGAATTTCAGAGTGAAGCAGAAAATCATCGTAACAAGAAAATAAAGTTTCTGCGATCTGATCGTGAAGGAGAATATTTGAGTTACGAGTTTGGTCTTCAATTAAAACAATGTGGAATAGTTTCACAAACTCATGCCACCTGGAACACCACAACATAATGGTGTGTCCGAACGTCATAAGCGTACTTTATTGGATATAGTGCAATTTATGATGTCTCTTACCGATTTACCACTATCATTTTGGGGTTATGCATTAGAGACAACTACATTCACGTTAAATAGGGCATCGTCTAAATCCGTTGAGACGACACTGTATGAACTGTGGTTTAGTAGGAAACCTAAGCTGTCGTTTCTTAAAGTTTGGGGCTGCGATGCTTATGTGAAAAAGCTTCAACCTGATAAGCTCGAACCCAAATCGGAGAAAAGTGTCTTCATAGGATACCCAAAGGAGACTGTTGGGTACACCTTCTATCACAGATCCGAAAGCAAGATATTCGTTGCTTAAGATGGATCCTTTCTAGAGAAGGAGTTTCTCTCGAAAGAAGTGAGTGGGAGGAAAGTAGAACTTGATGAGGTAATTGTACCTTCTCTCGAGATTGGAAAGTAGTTCATCATAGAAATCAGTTCCAGTGATGCCTACACCAATTAGTGAGGAAGTTAATGATGATGATCATGAAACTTCGGATCAAGTTACTACCGAACCTAGTAGGTCAACCAGAGTACGTTCCGCACCAGAGTGGTACGGTAATCCTGATCTGGAAATCATGTTACTAGACCATGACGAACCTACAAACTATGAGGAAGCGATGATGAGCCTAGATTCCGCGAAATGGCTTGAGGCCATGAAATCTGAGATGGGATCCATGTATGAGAACAAAGTGTGGACTTTGGTTGACTTGCCCGATGATCGGCAAGCCATTGAGAATAAATGGATCTTCAAGAGGAAGACAGACGCTGATAGTAGTGTTACTATCTACAAAGCTAGAATTGTCGCAAAAAGGTTTTCGACAAATTCAAGGTGTTGACTACGATGAGAGTTTCTCACTCGTATCTATGCTTAAGTCTATCCGAATCATGTTAGCAATTGCCGCATTTTATGAAATCTGACAAATGGATAAACAAAACTGCATTCCTTAATGGATTTATTAAAGAAGAGTTGTATATGATGCAACAAGAAGGTTTTGTCAATCCTAAAGGTGCTAACAAAATATGCAAGCTCCAGCGATCCATCTATGGACTGGTGCAAGCATCTCGGAGTTGGAATATACGCTTTGATAAATTGATCAAAGCATATAGTATTATACAGACTTGCAGTAAAGCCTGTATTTATAAGAAAGTGAGTGGGAGCACTACAACATTTCTGATAAGTATATGTGAATAACATATTGTTGATCGGAAATAATGTAGAATTATTCTGCAAAGCATAAAGGAGTGTTTGAAAGGAGTTTTTTAAAGAAAGACCTCGGTGAAGCTGCTTACATATTGAGCATCAAGATCTATAGAGATAGATCAAGACGCTTGATAAGTTTTTTTTCAATGAGTACATACCTTGACAAGATTTTGAAGTAGTTCAAAATGGAACAGTCAAAGAAAGAGTTCTTTCCTGTGTTACAAGGTGTGAAATTGAGTAAGACTCAAAGCCCGACCACGGCAGAAGATAGAAAGAGAATGAAAGTCATTCCCTATGCCTCAGCCATAGGTTCTATAAAGTATGCCATGCTATGTACCAGACCAGTTGTGTGCCTTGCTATGAGTTTAGCAAGGAGGTATGATAGTGATCCAGGAGTGGCTCACTGGATAGCGGTCAAAGTTACCCTTAGTTATCTAAGAGGACTAAGGAAATATTTCTCGGTTATGGAGGTGATAAAGAGTTCATCGTAAAGAGTTACGTCGATGCAAGCTTTGACACCGATCTGGATGACTCCGAGTCTCAATCTGGATACATATTGAAAGTGGGAGCAATTAGCTAGAGTAGCTCCATGCAGAGCATTGTAGACATAGAAATTTGCAAAATACAAACGGATCTGAATATGGCAGACCCGTTGACTAAACCTCTCTCACAAGCAAAACATGATCACACCTTAGAGCCCTTTGGGTGTTGGTCACATGGCGATGTGAACTATTGGTGTTAATCACATGGCGATGTGAACTAGATTATTGACTCTAGTAAACCCTTTGGGTGTTGGTCACATGGCGATGTGAACTATTGGTGTTAATCACATGGCGATGTGAACTAGATTATTGACTCTAGTGCAAGTGGGAGACTGAAGGAAATATGCCCTAGAGGCAATAATAAAATTGTTATTTATATTTCCTTATATCATGATAAATGTTTATTATTCATGCTAGAATTGTATTAACCGGAAACTTAGTACATGTGTGAATATAAACAAACATAATGTCCCTGGTATGCCTCTACTAGACTAGCTCGTTGATCAAAGATGGTTAAGGTTTCCTAACCATTGACATGAGTTGTCATTTGATAATGGGATCACCTCATTAGGAGAATGACGTGATGGACTTGACCCAACCGTTAGCTTAGCACACGATCGTTATGTTTAGTGCTACTGCTTTCACTATGTCATATACATGTTCCTCAGACCATGAGATCATACAACTCCCAGACACCGTAGGAATACTTTGGGTGTTATCAAATGTCACAACGTAACTGGGTGACTATAAAGGTACACTACAGGTATCTCCGAAAGTGTCTGTTGGGTTGTGATGAATCGAGATTGGGATTTGTCATTCCGTCTGTCGGAAAGGTATCTCTGGGCCCTCTCGGTAATACAGCATCACAGAAGCCTTGCAAGCACCGTGGCTAATGAGTTAGCTGCAGGATGAAGTATTACGGAACGAGTAAAGAGACTTGCCAGTAACGAGATTCAACTAGGTATGGGATACCGACGATCAAGCCTCGGGCAAGTAACATACCGCAGGACAAAGGGAACAACGTATGATGATATAAGAGGTTCAACCGATAAAGATCTTCATGGAATATGTAGGAGCCAATATGAGTATCCAGATTCCGCTATTGGTTATTGACTGGGGAGTCATCTCGGTCATGTCTACATAGTTCCCGAACCCGTAGGGTCGGCACACTTAAGGTTCGATGACGTAATAGTATTATATGAGTTATGTGATTGGTGAACCGAAGTTGTTCGGAGTCCCGGATGAGATCATGGACATGATGAGGAGTCTCTAAATGGTCGAGACATAAATATCGATATATTGGACGACTATATTCGGACATCGAAAAGGTTCTGAGTGGTTCGGGTATTTATCGGAGTACCGGAGAGTTACGGGAATTCGCCGGGGAGTATATGGGCCATATTGGGCTTTAGGGAAAAGAGAGAGAGGCAGGCCGCGCGCCCCCCCAAGGCCTTGTCTGAATTGGACAAGGGGGAGGGGCTGCGCCCCCTCCTTCCTTCTCTTCTCTCTTCCCTTTCCTTGACTCCTACTCCTACTACTTGGAAGGGGGGGAATCCTACTCCCGGTGGGAGTAGGACTCCTCCAGGGCGCGCCATAGGGGCCAACCCTCTCCCCCCTCCTCCACTCCTTTATATACGGAGGGGGGCGCCCCCTCTAGGCAGACAATTGACTTAGCCGTGTGCGGCGCCCCCCTCCACCGTTTAGAGCCACCGTCATATTTCCGGAGTGCTTAGGCGAAGCCCTGCCGGAATCTCTACACCGTCACCGTCGCCACGCCGTCGTGCTGACGGAACTCATCTACTACCTCGATGACTAGCTGGATCTAGAAGGCGAGGGACGTCACCGAGCTGAACGTGTGTTAGAACTCGGAGGTGCCGTATGTTCGACACTTGATCGGTGGATCGCGAAGCTGTTCGACTACATCGACCGCGTCACTAGACGCTTCCGCTAACGGTCTACAAGGGTATGTAGACACACTCTCCCCCTCGTAGCGATGCATCTCCATGGTTAGATCTTGCGTGATCGTAGGAATTTTTTTGAAATTGCATGCTATGATTCCCTTCATGTACTTATATTGTCAGCTAGTTGTTCATGCACACTTTGCAGCTTATTCCCATGCCCTCCATTTTCTACACATCACATCTATATTTATTTTTGCCAAAATATTGAATAAAACTAATGCTACTGAAGAAGTTTAGCTCTGGATTGCTCTTGTCAGTGTCTTTTGCATGTATGTCGTACTTACATTTATAGTCTGCATCTTAGCTTTAATAATCGCCATTTGTGTCGAGACCCCGATCCTAAGTCACACCGATCTAGCATGTGACACACACTACTGCAGGATACTGCTAACGCGACACTACGATCAGAGACCCTTTGACGAAACTGTGTGCGATGCATTAATCGCAAACGGTGGTGTAAAAAACCCGTCAAAAAAGGTGCAAAACGTTTGCGATGGCGGAGCCATCAAACACGGTTCAGATTTTAGTTGCATGTGCGATGCACGGCACACGGTTAATCCATTCGAACTGTTTGCGATGAGGCAGAACAACAGAAACGGGCAGCCATATCAATGTGTGTGCTATATACGGCGTACGGTTCACTCGGATGAACTGTTTTCGATTAGGGAACACAACAGAAACGGTTCAACTTAACAAGATGTGTGTGATATGTGGCATACAGTTCACATGGATGAACTGTTTGCGATGAGCCAAAAGAACACAAACGAGTCGTGTAAACAAGATGTGTGTGATACGTGGCAAACAGCCGACTCGGATGAACTGTTTGCGATGAGAAATTACAACACAGATGGTTAATACAGTTAGTTCGTGTGTGATTCTGTGTGTACAAAAAACTTTGAAAAATGCAAACTAGTTGCTTGCGGTGGCTAGGAGTATCGCACACGATGCGTCTGCGAGTACTCGTGTGCGATGATTAGTAAGTTACACATACGTTTCCTTATGTTAACATGTGTGTGAATTTGCAATATGGACAGTTAATATGCAAATGCCTTCTGGACATCGGGCACACGCTTAAACTCAATGAACTGTGTACGATACTAATACTTTCCATGAAAGTTTAAGAGGGTAACAGCATTTGAGTAACATATATATAGTGGTTACATTATTCGATAAAAGGAGGATCTTCGTAACATGGTTTTGACAACCATATGGTCCATATCTACATACTTAACATAGTAACAACTATCACATTTTAAGAGGCTATGGCCAACAACCATATGGTCCATATCTACATACTTAACATAGTAACAGCTAGCACATTTTAAGAGGTTGAGGGCCAACAACCACAACTATCTGCTGGAAGCAACTTGACCATGGTGACTCGGCATGTCGTCAATGAAAAGGAAGAGCCCTCCTGTGCCTTGGTTGAGCATGGGTAGAACAGTATCTCCAATTTTCCAATATGGATGCATTGCCACGACAAGCGAGAACTTGTTAATTTGAATGGTTCCATTTCTGCAGGAAATGCAGTACCTTGCAATCACTTTGGCGTTATTAGCAGGCACAAGTGTAATTCGACCACGCCGGGAAATCGATCCAGGAACTGCTACAGCGGGCAATTTCTGTTGACATGTAGAATAAAAACCAATTGTAACATATCGTTGAAGATATATATAGTTTATGAGCATCAACATTAAAATAAGACTTTTTACCGGCGTTTTGTGCACACAATTGGTCTTGTTCAATGTGTGCACCATAGGTATAATTAATCCCATCCAAAATCCAGCGTTCATACGCTGTGCTATCTCTGTCAGATTATCAACAACGTTTATGACATGCTTCAAGTCCTTCCAGTGAAATTTGGTATGCTTAGTAACATACAGATCATTCACTATGCATCCAACATATCCTACTTAAAAGCTGGAATGGTATTATTTATTCAGAACATGGCAGAAGAATATATAGTGCGCATAAATTGGTAAATAGAATTTATTACTACCTAGGAACGGAGTCAGAAAATGAAATCACAATTGGTTGCTTAAATAGTGATCAATTAGTCAGAACAAATACCCCGATTTTGCTAAGTAATATGACAGCATGGAGAAACTTGAAAGGACACTAACCTCAATTAGACTTTGACCGGCTGATGATGTTGGGGAAGTAAACATCCATGTTAATGAGACCAGGCTGTGGTGCACGCACAAGAATTTTATTGCCAGCTTTCAGTTCATAACACTTAGACATTTTTCTCCAGAGGTCCGCATTAAAATAGGAGTGACCATCTTTATCAAGTTTTACACTAACCGTCATTGTAAACCCACGCTGCATTGTCAATATGACATCCTGGGAATCATCAACAAAGTAAAGCCCAAGATTTCCTTCTACTCCCGTTCTTGCAAAGCAAGGGATGTACTGCTTGAAATGAAAATTAAGATCGTAAATTAGACATATTGAAATAACAGAGCAAGATGCAAATATGGGAGTAACTGATAGAACAGATCAATATATAGATGAAAGCAAAGTACAAAAATATAGAATTAAAAATAGAAAATGTAACAAAGATTTGATGCAAATATATAGATAATGTAGCAACAGACGGTATATGTACACAAATTTAGGCCATGCTGACCGTGGTAGGTTGAGATTGAACATACCGAGCGCTCCCTGAAGTCATCTGGAATGGTGAAATAGAACTTCATTTCCGACTGATCACGACCACACTTGCCCGATTTGTGCTCGCACTGTGGACACATGAATGAACACCCACGAATCAGCTAGAACAAAAATGATTCCACGGCGATTTCCGCCGGTTGATTAACAGCGACGGACGGACTGCGATAAGAGATGAGTGAATATTTTGCTAAGTTGATTACCTTCTCCATGAGAAAAATCCCTGGCCCAATCCCGCAGAAAACCCCAGTCGACCAGAGTCTAGAATGTCGGTGCAGATAGGTGGTGGAAAGCAGTAGGGGCAAAATCCCGTGCCGTTTGGAGCGCGACCTCCGCCCGCCGACAACAGCCGTCGAGCTTAGGGTGGCTGCCGCGATAGATGTTGATGAGGTGCAGAGTTGCAGAGGAGTCCGCGGCGAGTGGGTGGGGATGAAGTGGGCGAGGGTTTTCTTTTTCCTTTTGCATGTGTGAGTGAACACACATGGTTCATAGAGGTGACGGAGATGAATCGTATGCGATAGTAAATCACCGAGATTGAATGGGAATCCAAATTTCCTTTGTCCTTCATCCATGAGTTTTTTCTACGATGAACATAAACCCTGCTAATCACCATGTTCAAATTTGGCACTTTTTCGGGATCATTTACAATATTTAGGGGATTATGTGTGTCGGTGTAGTGAAAACCAGGGCTACACTAACCGTCGGGCATGGGCCACGGCTGTATGCAATTACACTAAGGAGGATCCGTCTTCACCGACAAGCAAGACTCAAGCCACCTTCCCGGCAAGAAGCATTCCACCTTGCCAGGGAGGCCAGAACCAGAAGACAAGACGACAGCGAGGCTCCTTGCCGAGGATGCCCACGAGGCCCCGACAAGGCTCCTGCCGAAGATACCCATGAGGCCCTGGCAAGACTCTTGCCAAGGGCGCTCATGAGGCCCCGGCAAGACTCTTGCCGAGGGCGCTCGCAAGGCCCGGCAAGACTCTTGCCGAGGGCGCTCGCAAGGCCCCGGCAAGACCCTTGCCAGGAACACTAGCAAGACAGCGGCAAGGCTTTGCCGCCCCGACGCCGACCCAGCTCAGCGGCTGACCCATCAACTAAGCAAGTACCCACGTGGCAGTGCATGGCTTCTAGGCCAACTTGTCAAGCACCTGCATGGTGGCATGCGGATCTTCGTGAAGGCCCTGCCACCGCGCCAGCACAGCAGCCAGCCAGCCAGCCTGGCGCTGCATGCCTTGTCGGCCTAGACGCGCGTCGAAGCAAGGCGAGTCGGCGACGGACGGGATGAGCTCTGTTGCCATCCCCGATAAAGCAAGAGGGGCACGTTGGCAGCGCATTTAATGCGTTTTGTCCTGCAGCGCCCAAGGATAGACTCATCCACTGTACACCTTTCCACCTCCTGTGTGCCACTGTGGCAACCCCTTTTTGTCTATAAAAGGAGGCCCGAGGCGTCCAGGAGAAGAAAAAGGGATTCGGATCTTTGGAACCAGTTACACCCCGTAGCTAGTTCAAGCACTCAAGAACACTCAAATACATACACCAAAGCAGGGGTAGGGTATTACGCACCTTTGCGGCCTGAACCTGGATAAACCCCCGCGTTCGTCTTCTCGACTCGCTCTTTCCACAGCCCCGCGCCCGCCAACCGTAGCAAAAGGGATCCGCGCCCTGTGATCCCATAGGTGTCGTTTCCACCGACATCTTTGGCGCGCCCGGGAGGGGACGCAAGCCGTGGAAATCTGGTTTGAAGGTCAGCGCATCGAGTTCTTCATGTTGATGGCTCGAGAGGAGAAGGCGACGTGGCTCAGCCGCCCTCTGGAGCCATCCGCAGCTGCAACAGCCATCAGCATGGCGATGAAAAAGCTAAGTCATGCGAAACTTTAAGCAATTTCTTTTTATATATGAGGTTATTGTCCTTGAAGGTCCTGCCCTATGTATGGAAAACCTGCACGCAAAGGGGCCCCTCCACTATTGGCAACGGCCTTGCTCTGTTTCGAGTCCGCTCAACAGCTCAAGCGGCCACGTCGAGAACGGCAGGGTAGCCTTCCGCAATTGGCAACGCTCTCGATTCTGACTCGAGTCAAGCTCGACAGTTCGAGTGGCCGCGTTGAGAGCGGTAAGGTGGTTCGCCTGGCAGCAAGCACACATGGCAGGCTATTAGGGATTTGTCCTCAAGGCACTGCGGCCTGGGTTTACGCGCCGGCAAGCCTACCCGATTAGCGTAGGGCGTGTACATACAAAGAAAGATCAAACAGGAAGATAGCATGCATTTTTTATTTGAGATATTTGCATTAACCAGTATGCTAAGGAATCTTCTCGGGGCTAGTTGCGCTCCCATGTTGCTTCGAGTCCGCTCAGCAACTTGTGCAGCTGCGCTAGAACCAGGAAGGCAAACCTTCCCGGGAGGCGACGTTCCCGAGTAGCCGCTAAGGGCCCGTTCCCTCAAGCGCTGTTGACTGGGTCGTATGCACCGAAAAGCATTCCAACAGGCATAGGGAATTTTTGGCAGAAGTCAAAATTTACAAGTGAGTTAAGTGCAATTCAGATGCTAATCAACTTGTCGTATCAATTCGCAGTTGCGACTCGGGGGCTAGCAGCGCCTCTGGAGAAGCCTTCTTGGCATCGAGAACCCAGAGTTCTCTACTGAGATCATGAAAGTCTTCCCGGCAACCAGCTTGCCGGAAGCCAGCATCGAGAATCCAGAGTTCTCTGCTGAGATCATGAAAGCCTTCCCGGCAACCAGCTTGCCGGAAGCCAGCATCAAGAATCCAGAGTTCTCTGCTGAGATCATGAAAGCCTTCCCGGCAACCAGCTTGCCGGAAGCCAGCATCGAGAATCCAGAGTTCACTGCTGAAATCGTGAGCCTTCCCGGCAACCAACTTGCTGGAAGCGCGCATCGAGCCTCATCGAACAAACTACAACCGTGACCCATGCCATGCTTGGTCCTGTCTCCAGCGTCAAATTCATGGAGTTCTTCACTGAAGCCAGGCCCGGGGGCTAATGTTGGTGTAGTGAAAACCAGGGCTACACTAACCGCCGGGCATGGGCCACGGCTGTATGCAATTACACTAAGGAGGATCCGTCTTCACCGACAAGTGCTACGTCGACAAGCAAGACTCAAGCCACCTTCCCGGCAAGAAGCATTCCACCTTGCCAGGGAGGCCAAAACTAGAAGAGAAGACGACAGCGAGGCTCCTTGCCGAGGATGCCCACGAGGCCCCGACAAGGCTCCTGCCGAAGATACCCACGAGGCCCCGGCAAGACTCTTGCCAAGGGCACTCGTGAGGCCCCGGCAAGACTCTTGCCGAGGGCGCTCGCAAGAACCCGGCAAGACCCTTGCCGGGAACACTAGCAAGACAGCGGCAAGGCTTTGCCGCCCCGACGCCGACCCAGCTCAGCGGCTGACCCATCAACTAAGCAAGTACCCACGTGGCAGTGCGTGGCTTCTAGGCCAACTAGTCAAGCACCTGCGTGGTGGCATGCGGATCTTCGTGAAGGCCCTACCACCGCGCCAGCATAGCAGCCAGCCAACCAGCCTGGCACTGCATGCCTCATCGGCCTGGATGCACGTCGAAGCAAGGCGAGGCGGCGACGGACGGGATGAGCTCTGTTGCCATCCTCGATAAAGCAAGAGGGGCACGTCGGCAGCGCATTTAATGCGTTTTGTCCTGCAGCGCCCAAGGATAGACTCATCCACTGTACACCTTTCCACCTCCTGTGTGCCACTGTGGCAACCCCTTTTTGTCTATAAAAGGAGGCCCGAGGCGTCCAGGAGAAGAAAAAGGGATTCGGATCTTTGGAACCAGTTACACCCCGTAGCTAGTTCAAGCACTCAAGAACACTCAAATACATACACCAAAGCAGGAGTAGGGTATTATGCACCTTTGCGGCCCGAACCTGGATAAACCCCCGCGTTCATCTTCTCGACCCGCTCTTTCCACAGCCCTACGCCCGCCAACCGTAGCAAAAGGGATCCGCGCCCCATGATCCCATAGGTGTCATTTCCACCGACAATGTGCATTTTGTAGGCATTAATGCACATAATTCAAAATCAAACAATCGGTGCTTGAAAAGGTGCACAAGAACGGTCTGGAAAAACCATACTCGTGGTATTTAGTAAATTCTCAAGCCTTTTACAAGGAATGGGCAAAGATTTCAAGGGAATGCGTGGCAATAGTCAACCACAAATGTGTCATTTACACTACTGGAATCAGGATCTTTGCCGTCAGCCAGCTCTTTGCCGTCTGCTAGCTGACGGCAAAGAAGGTCTTTGCCATCAGCTTAAAAAAAGCTGACGGCAAAGAAAGAGCTGACGGCAAACATCATGTTTGCGTCAACCATTTATTTGCCGTCTGCTACCGGACGGCATAGAAGCTTTGCCGTCTGCTAGCACACGGCAAAGAGGGAGGGTGGCCCACTAACGAGAACCACCTAACGGCCACATTCTTTACCGTCTGCTAGCAGACGGTAAAGAGAATAGCCAACCTAACGGCCGTTTCCCCCGGCCCCACCCCACTAGCTACGCTCTTTGCCGTTTGCTTGCAGACGGCAAAGAAATTAAACCTAACTAAAAAAGGTCGGCCCCGCACCCCATCCCTCTCTCTCTCTCCCTCACCTCACCTGCACCGCCCCCGTGCCTGCCAGCCCCGCCGCCGACCCCCACCGCCCCCGCTCTCCCCGACCCACCACCGCCCACCCCCGACCCCCCACCGCCCCCCCCACCGACCCCCGCCGCACCTGCGCCCCTCGTCCCTTCTCTGCTCCCCCCCTCCACCCCGCTCCTTCCTCTCCCGCCCCCCATGCCCCTCACCCCGGCCTCCTCTCAGCCGCCACCACCCCGGCTCCCCGCCGCCCATCGCCGCTCCGCCCCCCGCTGCCCGGCGCTCCGCCCACCGGTGCCGCCCCCTGGTGAGGCTTCTTTTTCTGTCTTTTTTTCTTGCTGTTTTTTGATTTAGCTTAATTAGTTAGTTAGTTTTTTTAGGTTAATTAGTTACTTGTTTTACCCTACTGTACATAGGTTAATTAGTTAGTTAGTTATTTTTTGAGGTTAATTACTTAGTTAGTTTCTTTAGGTTAATTACTTAGTTAGATAAGCCCAAGAACAAGAAAAGAAAAGAAAGAAAGAAAGAAGACCTAAAAGGACTAGGAGGAGAAAACATAGAAAAAAGAAGAAGAAGAAAAAAGAAAACAGTGGCAAGCCTATTCCCCATCTTGCTTTGCCTAGCCTATTGTACATGTCCACTTTTTCCGTCCAAAATTTCAAAATTTTAGGTTAATAGATTTTAGTTGATTTTAGGTTAGTAGATTTTAGTTGATTTTAGGTTAGTAGATTTTAGGTTTGTAGATTTTAGTTGATTTAGGTTAATTAGTTGATTTAGGTTGATTAGTTGAAGTAGAAAAAGAAGACAAGAGGAAGAAGGAAAATAAGGAAAATGAAGAAGAAAAAGAAGACAAGAGGAAGAAGAAGAAAAAGAAGTAGAAGTGGAGATGAAAAAAAATAAGTAGAAGTAGAAGATGAAAAAAAGTAGGAAAAGTAGAAAAAGAGGGTCGCCGAGTGGTCGAGGTCTCGAGGATCAAGGGGAAAAGGAGTCGAGGGTCTAGGGGTCGAGGATCGATGTGTCGAGGGGTCGAGGGGTCGAGGATCGAGGGGAAAAGGAGTCGAGGGTCTAGGGGTCGAGGATCGAGGTGTCGAGGGTCGAGGGGTCGAGGATCGAGGGGAAATGGAGTCGAGGGTCTAGGAGTCGAGGATCGAGGTGTCGAGGGGAAAAGGGGAAAAGGGGTCGAGGGTTGCCGCCCCGACCCCCTGACCCCGACACCCCGACCCCGCCTGGACACCCCGACACCGCGACCCCGACACAGCACCCCGACCCCGACACGGCACCCCCGACCCCGACACAGCACCCCGACACGACACCATCGACACCCCGACCCCCGACACGACACCCCGAGACCTCGACACGGCACCCCCGACCCTGACACAGCACCCCGACCCCAACACGACACCCTCGACACCCCGACCCCCGATACCTCCCGAAGAAGGTGCTCTTCGGCCTTCCAGAGGCCGACGGGGTCATATATTTGTGAATTATGAGTTAGGTCAGGTATTCAATTATTATTATGTACATATATATATATTATTAATTAGTTCATGTTATTAGGTATTCAATTTTTTATTATGTTCATGATTATGGTACACACTTAAATATTTTATTATGTTTATGTTGTACTAATTTCGTTTACTCTTTGTCATTGCAGGTGTTGACAGATGGTGGGCGCGGGTCGAGAGCACTCCGAGCCTCCTTCCTCAGCGCATGCCGGGCGGGGTGCTGTTATTCCACCCCAGCACCTTCGGAGAGCACTGGGAGACAGCATGCAGACACCGGCAGGCGCTTCTTCTTCGGCCGAGAGAGGTCGGGGGAAGACGAAGAGGGGTGCAGGTAGAGGTGGACGTGGCGGCGGGAGAGGTAGGAAGGCTGCTGCGCCTTCCTCGCCGCCACCCCCAGCTGATTCTCCGGACCACCAGAGTGCTCCGTCTCAGGTGGACCCATCAGACTTGGACCCATCTCGGACTCCGGTCCACGAGCCTCAGGTCGCCGAGCCTTTGTCCCTCGAGACTCGGGCCCTAGAGACTTTGTCCCACGAGACTCCGGTCCCAGAGTCTCCGTCCCGCGTGACTCCGGAGACTAGTGGTCATGCTGATGGCGAGGACCTGGTGTGACGATAGTTGTAGCGAGGGCGAGCAGGTTGAGGGGGGCAAGAAGGTGTACCAGCGTGGTGGTACGAAGCTCCCGGCCGTGCCAGCGACCTGCGATCACAGGTGGTTGATTGAGCCTAACGTGGAGAAGTAAGTGCATTTACTCTTTTTTAACCTTTATCCTTCATGTTTCTTCAAATTAATATCTAATGTGTTGGCCTTGTCATACTGCAGGGGTTGGATACACGTCGATGGTGTCCGCAGGCCCAACCAGGTCCTTGGTGTGCTTTGCCGGCACCACTTCCCGGGGTGGGTCACGTTGCCCGGTGAGGGTCAGGTTCCACAGCTAGCACTAAGCTGGGAGCTGTACGTGGTTGCCCTGGCCCCGCTGGAGGAGAGGGTCAACGGTGTCTGGTGCGAGATGGTGGCCGACATTGTGAGGTGGCAGTTTTGGGTAATTTCTCCTTTACAGAATTAAAAATCAACTTTACCTAGTGATTGTACTAATCAGTGTTGTCTTGTTCGATTGCAGACCTTCTACAGGTGTTCTGAGGAACACGAGGCGAAGGCGGCTAGGGTTCTCGAAGCCGAGTGCAAGCGGCTACTTCAGAACTTACAGCACGAGGCTAGGGTGTAGGCTGTTCGAGACTACTACGCCTCGACTAACATTAGGAGGGCCAAGAAGAAGTGCCGCGACAAGTATCTGAGTAAGGAGAAGTACATGAAGGTAATTACCTATTCTTAAGGCCTTGTACTTAGTTTCCTTGATTTCATTCATAGGCGTAGCGCTGAAATTTCTCTTTGCGTAACTTAGGTGCCCCTGAGATGGTGTGCGGATAGGATGGACTGTTGGGAGGCGATGGTGGATGAGTGGTGCTCTCCCCAATGGCTAGCCGTCCACAACAAGGCCAGGGATAAGCGTGCCCAAATGAAAGGTGTGCCACACCATCAAGGGAGCTCCAACCTATTTGAGTACGGGGATCACTGGGTATGTGGTTTGAGCCCTTAACGATTAATGCAATTTCATTCTTCATGCTAGCTTGAGCCCTTAACTAATATGTTGTTCCTCTCTTTTAGGCAAAACACAACAAGAAGGATGTGCCACCGCTGTACGACCTCTATGCCATGGCCCATACTGCCCCGTACAAGAAGGCCAAGGCATTCTCTGAGGATGACCTCGATCATCTAGAGAGCTTCACCAACATCTCCTCCCACAACAAGCTCGTGAGGTACAGAGACGTTGGGAAGAAGAAGAAAGGGGAGGACTTCAACCCGAGCCAGAGTCCTTTTGATCCAGAGATCGTGATGCTATCTGGTGAGGGGAGGTACCATGGCTCGGTAGCCATTGGGGATGGACTCATACGTTGTCCTAGAACTCTTCGAGAGATCAAGAAGCGCCAGACGAGCTCCGATCCTGAGATACCGCCTCGTCCACGGCCAATGGAGCTCGCCATCGAGGCTAGGGCCCAGGAGCTTCTGGCAGAGGCAAAGAAGCAGGCGGAGCAAAGGGAGAGGGAGTTGGAGGAGAGGACGGCTAGTGTGTTGGAGGCGGAGAGGAACCGGAACGACGCGTCTCACCGGGCCCTATACGAGCTCCTCATGGTAAGTTTCTCCTACATATTAGCCAAATCATGCACGTAATGTTCGTTTCGTTACTAACTAATATGACTGACTCGTGAAAACAAAATGTGCACTCCGTGTGCGAGAAAACCGGTCAGACCCCTCCATCGATGCCCCAGATTGGTATAGCATGGCAAAGCACGCCGTTAACCCCCTAACGGACCTAACCTGCCACATGTGCCGTCCAGGCTCTTTGCTGTCTCCTGGCGGACGGCAAAGACCGTTTCATCTTTGCCGTCCGCCAGCAGACAGCAAAGAGCCCTTTGCCGTAGCCTATTCAGCCGGACCTGTTGCCGTCTGTCGGGCATGCCTTTGCCGTCTGTCATGGCAGACGGCAAAGTGCCTGATTACTGTAGTGTTACTGGGTTATCAACTATAGAAAAATGAAATATGTTCTTGAAAAACATGACACCTGGCATGGTGCCACGGTATGGCCTCACCGTGCCATGGTTAAAAGCTGAGAAGGTTTGATTTATGTCGTCATGCACGCCCTTCATAAATCGAACCATCACCGAGGAAGTTCCATGCTTTCGAGAGGGAAATCACCAAGATTGAAGGGGAATCCAAATTTCCGTCCTAGTTTGTCATTCAGATTTTTTCCAACGATCAACATACCACCTCAAATGCAACGTGTTCAAATTTGACATTTTTCTGGGCTCATTTACCATATTTAGGGGATTATGTGCATTTTCTAGGCATTAATGCACATAATTCAAATTCGAACAATCGGTGCATGAAAAGGTGCACAAGAACGGTCTGGAAAACCATGCTCGTGCTATTTAGTACATTCTCATGCCTTTTACAAGGAATGGGCAGATATTTCCAGGAAATGTGTGGCAATAGTCAACCATAAACGCGTCGTTTACTGGGTTAGCAACTATACAAAAAAGAAATATATGCTTGGAAAACATGATGCCTGGTGTGGTGCCATGGTATGGCCTCACCGTGCCCTGGTAAAAATTTAAGAATGTTTTCCTTATGTCGTCATGCACGCCTTTCATAAATCAAACCGACACCGAGGAAGTTTCATGGTTTCGAGGGGGAAATCACCAAGATTGAAGGGGGATCCAAATTTCCTTTGTCCTTTGTCATGAGTTTTTTTCTACAATGAACATACACCCTGCAAATCACCGTGTTCAAATTTGGCACTTTTCCGGGTTCAGTTACCATATTTAGGGGATTATGTGCATTTCCTAAGCATTTAATGCACATAATTCAAGTTCAAACAATCGGTGCATGAAAGGGTGCACAAGAACAGCCTGGAAAACCATGCTCGTGCCATTTAGTAAATTCTCATGCCTTTTACAAGGAATGGACAGATATTTCGATGAAATGTGTGGCAATAGTCAACCACAAACATTTGTTTATTGGGTTTTTAACTATAGAAAAAATGAAATAAATGCTTGAAAAACAGGACGCCTGGCATGGTGCCATGGTATGACCTCACCATGCCCTGGTAAAAAATTGAGAAGGTTTGGCTTATGTCGTCATGCACGCCCTTCATAAATCGAACCATCACCGAGGAAGTTCCATGCTTTCGAGAGGGAAATCACCAAGATTGAAGGGGAATCCAAATTTCCATCCTAGTTTGTCATTCAGTTTTTTTCCAACGATCAACATACCGCCTCAAATGCAGTGTGTTCAAATTTAACATTTTCCCGGGCTCATTTACTATATTTAGGGGATTATGTGCTTTTTCTAGGCATTAATGCACATAATTCTAATTCGAACAATCAGTGCATGAAAAGGTGCACAAGAACGGTCTGGAAAACCATGCTCGTGCTATTTAGTACATTCTCATGCCTTTTACAAGGAATGGGCAGATATTTCAAGGAAATGTGTGGCAATAGTCAACCATAAATGCGTCGTTTACTGGGTTAACAACTATACAAAAAATGAAATACATGGTTGGAAAACATGATGCCTGGCGTGGTGCCATGGTATGGCCTCACCGTGCCCTAGTAAAAATTGGAGAATGTTTTCCTTATGTCGTCATTCACGCCTTTCATAAATCGAACCATCACCGAGGAAGTTTCATGGTTTCTAGGGGGAAATCACCAAGATTGAAGGGGGATCCAAATTTCCTTTGTCCTTTGTCCATGAGTTTTTTTCTACGATGAACATACACCCTGCAAATCATCGTGTTCAAATTTGGCACTTTTCCGGGTTCATTTACCATATTTAGGGGATTATGTGCATTTCCTAGGCATTTAATGCACATAATTCAAGTTCAAACAATGGGTGCATGAAAGGGTGCACAAGAACGGCCTGGAAAACCATGCTCGTGCCATTTAGTAATTTCGCATGCCTTTTACAAGGAATGGACAGATATTTCGATGAAATGTGTGGCAATAGTCAACCACAAACGTTTGTTTATTGGGTTTTCAACTATAGAAAAAATGAAATGAATGCTTGAAAAACATGACGCCTGGCATGGTGCCATGTGTGGCACCCCGATAGAGGGCCGACGCACGCCAGCCCCAGGATAAGACCTGGCGCACGTCAAAGACATGATACAGCAATTCCAGGCACAAAAATGGCTTTATTATATGAAATGGAGTATTACAATACTGTTGCTTACAACAATATTAAATAGCTCCAAGGCTAACTAAAATGGCAGCAGTGGTCTTGGTTCAGCGGCAACACGTCTCTGGCTGGGCTCCATAACTCACAGGACTGGCTAGGTTACGGTCTAGCACGACGTATCTTCTCCTGCAACTGGCCATGTGCAAGGCCAGGTGAGTACTTTGAATGTACTCGCAAGACATCCAAATACATAGCATCCAAACAAGCAGATGACAAAGCAAGCCCTATGCTATGCAAGAATTTATTCTGAACATGACATGGAATTAACAAGAAAGCGTGAATCACATGGCATAGCATACCCTTCTAGTATTACTAGTTGTCATGTTGTAGTAAGATTACCTGGCATGATTAAGCTTCTAGCAGCAATGGTCATCATGACAAAATAAGGTTATCTAGTAATATAACTACTGTGGTAGAGTATAGTAAAGTAAAGCATATTAAGTATACAGTCCATATCCCGAACATTTTCATGATCCCATCTGAAACTGATCCAAATCCAAGTCTCTCGGGCATCAGATCATCTCCTCCATAGCCATCCCATGGCTAACATACCACATTCTTGACAACATCTGATGTCTATGCTGGGTAGGTTCTTTCACCATTATTATCATTATTACGGTTGATCCCCTAGTGAGGTCTGGACGGGCTGTCCAATACCGTGGACGTGGTTATTCGAATAGATTTTACACTCTGTAGAGGTTGCGCACTTTACCCACACTATGGAGCATTGACCTCGTGATCCCATTCGGGTGGACCAGCATTGCTCCAACGAAACCTGTCTGACCCGTGACCTCCCATCGTACAACCGGCAATCATCCTCCCCCGGAGTCCTGCCCTGGGTGGCCCCTGGGTCACTCCTGACACCTACCACCGTCGTGGCCAAACAAAACTGTCCCAAATGGGGATGGGTACCCAAACAACTCAACTGGGCTCACAGGGTTATCACCGCCTACCGGGCCAGGGCAACGCGCGCGCATAACCCTCCCTGTCGAGCGGTACCGGTGAAAGAGCACGTGATCAGACCAAGCCAAGGCTGTCCCATACCGGCAAATGTGGTTGCACGGCTAAGCCCAGACAGGTGATTCCGATCAACCGACTAGGTTTATCATTGTATCTCCATCATCCCACCATTACCTTAACAATTATAAGTGTGAATAGCCACTTAACATCAGCATACCAGAATCATTACCACGTAGACAAACATGGCAAGAAATCAAATCACGGCACTTACATGATAACGGTATTCAAAATATTGTTACTAGCATGGAAGGACATGGCATGAAAACAAGTCATGATATTAGATGAAAAGTAATGCTAACATCTAAAACAGATGATATAACAGGTGTATGCAAGTGCAGGCTAACAGGTGATACAGATGTACTATAATGAACACACAGGGTGCAAGCAAAGTCATCACGCAAGTCCGGAGCTCATGGAAGAGGTTGGCTTGCCTGAGGGTGAAGGAATACACTGGGTGGAAGTGCGATAAAACTCCAGGAAGATTTGTCGGAAAAGTTTCCCTCTCGGAGGGGCTGATTGAAGGGCAAGGGTAAAATGGTCATTTTCACAATGTGAAAACATTATGGAAATGGCGGCATCAGAATGGGCTCGATGAACTGAAGACGTGGGCATTAGTTTTACCTCAATCGGAGTTACGGTCGCGGAGATACCCACGTTCGTTCGTTAAGCGATAAAACAGACAGAATCTGTCCATTTCAGTGCTTAGCGAGTGAACGTTCACTATTTAAACAGTTCGGCCGCCGGCTGGAAAAAGAGAAACCGCCTTTCTGGGTATATGCCTCCCCGTCGAGAAAACGCATTTCTCCCTTAAGCCGCGGCAGAATACGCTTTCGAAGCTGGAAAGCGTATTCTCTGTATATACGTTTCCACTTATCCACCTGGGCCCCGGGTTGACTTTTCTTTATCTGATTGACAAGTGGGTCCCGCCTTAATCTCCTTCCTTTCTCTTCTATCGGTCGTCCTCTTCTCGAGCTGGAACAGAGGCGAGACAGGGGTGCCTGCGGCGGCTCGGGCCTCGCCGGCAGCCGGTGCTCCTCTGCTCGGCTGCTCCCTCTGATGAGCCAGGCGGCCTCGTGGCACCATCCCGCGCCCGGAAGTGGTCACTGGGGACCCGGGGACGCTCGAGGGAGGGGTGGCCACAAACGGCAGAAGGGGTGGCCACGGGCGTGGATGATTCCACCCCGGCAAGACTGCTCCGGCCAGAACGAGGACGACGGAGGCATCAGGGGCTCCTAGGGATGCCGAGGATGCGGACAAAGAGGTGGGGGAGTGGCCAGGGCGTCGGATTCGCTTGAGGTGAATCGAAGCAGAGCTTCAGCCATTGGAGAAAATGCGGAGCTCCGCGAGCTTGAGAAGAGAGAGGCTGACTTGCTGGTGTGGAGGAGAGCTCGAGGACTCGCTTATATAGGCTCGGGAAGGAGGGCTCAGGAAGGAGCGGGACGACAAACGGAGGTTCGAGAGCTCGGCGAGATGGCAGCAACCGGACAGGGAATCAATGTCGGCATGGCTGTCCAAGAGCTAGGGGACAAGGCATGAAGGGTCCAGGCAGGGTACATGTGCGGCAGGAAGGTTGTCGGCGCTCTCGGACAAGCTGGAACCCGCCGAAGGTGAGCTCCCGAAGGCTCCAATGTACGGAGCGCCATTTTGGCGTGCTCTGCCCGTGGTCACCACGTGGACATGGTATTGCCACGCCCCACTTGATGCCAAAAAGTGTCTGGGATGATCTACGTACTTCTCTAAGTTGACCTATGCAGTTGGATGGGATGGAAGAGGTCTGGGGTGACTACACCCTGGTCAAATAGTTTCTAACAGCAAAGTGTTTGTCATGTCGTGTGGCCACCACAGTGCACCTATTGGCATGATCTTGGGCAGGGGTGAGTCATCCACTAAGGTAGTCACGCTAGCAAAATTTGGGCACAAATGGCCAAGGCTAGCTGGTACTTCCTTTGTAACCTTGCCCATTGACCAGAAATGCAAATGATGATGCTGGGGTCAAATGGCTAAATGGATTTGGATAATTTTTGGTGTAGATTGATGATTTGGTCATTAGAGAAAATTGGAAAAGTTTCAGCTCAAATTGATCATCCATGAGGGTACTTCCTTCACAGAGATGCAATCTGGACACAAACTTAGATAATTTACTGAGGAAAATTGGCTACATGGAATGAGCTAATTTTTGGTATCCATGGGTAGTATCTCATAATGAATGACCATGCAAAATTTCAGCTCAAAGAGATCAAGGAATCAAGTACTTCCTTTTCAAACTGAAAATCTGGACAGAATTTGCAAAGTGGTGTTGTGCTCAAAATTTAATTGGTGGAGCTTGATATCTTGATGGAAATGGTGAAGATAGGGATAGGAAAAGCTCCAAAAATTATTTGGGATTTTTCTTAACTACCAAAATGGTAGTTCCTTTGGAAAGGCCCCAAATTGAAATATTGGCTTAAAATAGGAAAATGCAATTTTCCCTATTTAATTATGGGCAATATTTTTATGAGAACTCAATATGATCACAAAGAATATCTCCACAAGTTTTCATGAACTTTGGAGATGGATAGATATTTTCCTGGATTTAATTCCTCTGAAAGGCAGAAAAAGGAATTATTTCTAGATAAGAAATATTGCATATGACTTGGCAATATTTTTGCACATTTAGGATTTATGGGTGAAGGATGATCTCTAGAAATTTTGGGAGGATCAACTGAGCAAGAAAAATGATAGCTCCTTTTTAAACACAAAGGCAGGATTTTGAGTTCCGATATTTTGGAACTAGGGTTTCAGTGAGGTTCGGGGTTTACAGACGGGAACTTGACTGGCACAAGAGCATGGAAAATTCATGGAGAGGCTAAGGATTGTCTGAATTCACCTGGTCACTCACCAGATTCCAGAGGAAAAATTCGGGAGAGAAAAGCTAGTAAGGAATAACAGCATAAAAATCGATAACCCGATTTTTGGGGTGTTACAAAACTTCCCCCCTTAAGAGAATCTCGTCCTCGAGATTCCCAGGGTTAGCTCAGAACAAAAAAATTATGCCTCCTGAAAAAAAACCTTTGGGTTGAATTTTAACCCTGTGGTTGAAAACAATCGAGTTTAAGGTACCGAAAATTGGTACACCCAGATCGAGATATGGATATCGCGGGATTTGCTCCACGGTTAGGGGCCGCTGGGTAGCCCTGACATTTTTAGAAAAAGCAGAATTTCCATTTTCCAAAAATGCTAGGGACACCACAGTGAACAGTGGCCTTTCTCGCTGACAAGTGGGCCTAGGGCCCACTGGCAGCCTCCTTCTTCTTTCTCCAGCCAACGTCTCTCTCTCGCTCCCGCGCTGTCCTGAGTGCGGCTAGGCACTGCGCACACCTAGCTCCTGGGGCATAAAGCTCCCTACGGCGATAGTGCGCGGCGTGCACGGGACCAACGCAGAGAACACTCCCATCGCGGGCCAGCGCTGGCCAGCACTGCTCGCAGATTCGCCTCCTAGACACCGGTGATCGAGCAACGCGCGGTTCTCCTGGACCTCGCTCACTGTACACCGGGCTTGGGCTATAAAAACGACGACAGTTTCTTCTTCTACCTCGCATCTTACCTCACCTCTTCTTCCTCTTCTCCTTTTCCTACTGGTTGCAGGAGCGCGAGGCAAAGCGTTAATGGCGGACGTGGGTTCAGAGCTGATCATCATCCTCCTGGTGGGTCTGCTGGCGCATTGGTTGGCTCCTCGCTGCTGCTGTGTGCGATGATCCTCGATGATCGTCAGGATGCCGCTAACCGAGCGGTGGCTGGTGATCATCTACGCCGTCTTAGGCCGGCGGAATAATCGCGGGATGCGGCGGGGCGAAGGGGGTGACTGGTCAGCATCACACACGACGATGCCAGAGGCACCGCTGGGTCTGTGGTTAGTGCGGTGTGGTTAGCGGAGCTCTACCAGTGTGGAAGCCACACTGCTGGTTGCTCCTCGCTGAATCACATCCACAACGAGTGGGGGTTGAGGTAGAATCAGGGTTTAGATCTTAGACTGGAAGAGGTTGTAACGGTTTGTGCTGTAATAAAACTTGTCAGAATTTCTCCGAGATTGCAACCGGGTTCTGGGGAAAGATTTTGGGACCGGGGTAAAAATTACTGGGGAGAACTGGCTCTCCGGAATGCTGGGTTCGGGAAAACTGGCAAATGGAGTAAACATAGATGGGTACGGATGGGCGGCTTTGCACTCTACCCAAGTACTGCGGCGGCTGTACTCAGGAGAAAGAACTTGGCGTGCAGACATTGCTCACACGATACACATGCAATCAATTCAGACTAATATGCAAGCACATGCAGAATGCACATCGTAGCAAAATACAGACAGAGGAAAGAAACATATCGAGCAGATTACACTAAGGTGTTTTAATGCTAGTGGGTGTATGTACTCCTACTATACATACACCTACACCAGCTCGCATTTTATTAAGGACTCTGGGCGAGTCCAATGTTATTAGGTGTAAGTGCTCTACTGACTAAAATCTTGTTAAAAAAATCCACTGCCAGCTCTGTTAAACATTTATGCTTAACAAAGAGGCAGATGAACTAAACACACAGAGCAGACAAGCATACATAATATTACAACAGCAGACAGGCACAAACAATACAAGCATACAACAATGCACAACCTTACTAGGCAGCTAACAACTCACTCCGAACTACAGGATCCTAATCCTAGACGAGGACGAAGAAACAGTCTTCGCAACACACACACTTGCGGCCTCAACTGGCTACACTCACTGCCAGAGCCACAAATGGGCCTACTCTTGCTGGGGCTCTCCTGGGGGACGCAGGCTGAGCCAACTTCTATCTTCATCATCGGACACCACAATGGGTTGGGGCACAACTGCTTGGGTTGCGGCTGGAACTTGACGGAACACATCCCGACGACGAAGACACCGACTAGCTCCTCGAATGGAATTTGGGTGGATGATGCCGGGTAGCCATGGGTTCACGGGCTACGAGGGTAGCACTGGCTGTGAGGGTGGCACTAGTTGAGAAGGTGGCACTGGGTTTGGCAGCAGGGGAAGGGTGGTCTGGGATGCAGCTTGACGGGCCGCACGGTATGCTTCCGTAATAACTCGGGTGGTGTCACGGTCAATGGCATTGAACTCCCTAAGAATGCTGGCAAGTAGCAGTCCCTGAGCAGTAATGAACTGAACCGGACAAGCTATTGTTGGGTCAGCGTCTCCAACTGCACTGGAGAACTTGCATCCTGCGTCGGACGAAGAGGGAAAATAGCGGAACTCCTGCATCTCCGCTACTTGTGGAAATTGGAAACGGAGACGGGTGGTGGCTTCCGCGGCAGCTGTCTGGACAGCCAACGCGGGGATGGGCATGGGTTTGCCCCGAAACTTCATGGGCTTCCCATCTGCTGCTGGACCTGGGTTGATATACACCTTCGCATAGAATTGGCAAAGGTGGGGAACGGGTTCCGATTGGAACACCAGATACACCGGAGGAGTACTATGGCCAAGGCCTTGGGTGAGCATACTCGAAAGGAGGGGTGGAAAGCCGAGATAACCAGCAGCCAAAGTTCGGCTATGAAAAGTGGGTGTTCTGGAAGAGCTAGCCATGGTTGCGGGTTTGAGAATGCTAGCCTGGGTTCTCTTGCGGGGATCTGGCTTGCTGAGTGGAGAGAGCTGTGACTCTCAGGTGGGGGTTTAATACGTAGTCGGCAGGAACACATCAGCATGGCGTGGATCCTTCTCGTGCCGGGTAGAAGATACGCCGGCACGGCCGATAACTGGGTAGGGTCGCGGTCTAATCCAGGGTGGCTGGGTGGGTGGACAGCTGAGCAGAGACATGTCCATTCCGACTGCGCCGCCTGTTGATCAACAGTGGCCATGTCGGATGCCAGGGATGGGTCAAATCTATGGGGCTCACTACCGGGTAAAAGATAGGGGTGTTTGGTGCTAGGGTAACCTATAGCCAGCCTAGCTCTGATACCAAGTCTTGTGGTACCCCGATAGAGGGCCGACGCACGCCAGCCCCAGGATAAGACCTGGCGCACGTCAAAGACATGATATAGCAATTCCAGGCACAAAAATGGCTTTATTATATGAAATGGAGTATTACAATACTGTTGCTTACAACAATATTACATAGCTCCAAGGCTAACTAAAATGGCAGCAGTGGTCTTGGTTCAGCGGCAACACATCTCTGGCTGGGCTCCATAACACACAGGACTGGCTGGGTTACGATCTAGCACGACGGATCTTCTCCTGCAACTAGCCATGTGCAAGGCCAGGTGAGTACTTTGAATGTACTCGCAAGACAACCAAATACATAGCATCGAAACAAGCAGATGACAAAGCAAGCCCTATGCTATGCAAGAATTTATTTTGAACATGACATGGAATTAACAAGAAAGCGTGAATCACATGGCATAGCATACCCTTCTAGCATTACTAGTTGTCATGTTGTAGTAAGATTACCTGGCATGATTAAGCTTCTAGCAGCAATGGTCATCATGACAAAACAGGGTTATCTAGTAATATAACTACTGTGGTAGAGTACAGTAAAGTAAAGCATATTAAGTATACAGTCCATATCCCGAACATTTTCATGACCCATCTGAAACTGATCCAAATCCAAGTCTCTCGGGTATCGGATCATCTCCTCCATAGCCATCCCATGGCTAACATACCACATTCTTGACAACATCTGATGTCTATGCCGGGCAGGTTCTTTCACCATTATTATCATTATTACGGTTGATCACCTAGTGAGGTCTGGACGGGCTGTCCAATACCGTGGACGCGGCTATTCGAATAGATTTTACACTCTGCAGAGGTTGCGCACTTTACCCACACTATGTAGCACTGACCTCGTGATCCCATTCGGGTGGACCAGCATTGCTCCAATGAAACCTGTCTGACCCGTGACTCTCCCATCGTACCACCGGCAATCATCCTCCCCCGGAGTCCTGCCCTGGGTGGCCCCTGTGTCACTCCTGACACCTGCCACCGTTGTGGCCAAACAAAACTATCCCAAACAGTGACGGGTACCCAAACAACTCAACTGGGCTCACAGGGTAATCATCGTCTACCAGTCCAGGGCAGCGCGCGCGCATAACCCTCCCTGTCGAGCGGTACCGGTGAAAGAGCACGCGATCAGACCAAGTAAGGCCGCCCCATACCGGCAAATGTGGTTGCACGACTAAGCCCGGACAGGTGACTCTGATCAACTGACTAGGTTTGTCATTGTATCTCCATCATCCCACCATTACCTTAACAATTATAAGTGTGAACAGCCACTTAACATCAGCATAGCAGAATCATTACCACGTTGACGAACATGGCAAGAAATCAAATCGTGGCACTTACATGATAACGGTATTCAAAATATTGTTACTAGCATGGCAGGACATGGCATGAAAACAAGTCATGATATTAGATGAAAAGTAATGCTAACATCTAAAACAGATGACATAACAGGTGTATGCAAGTGCAGGCTAACAGGTGATACAGATGTACTATAATGAACACACAGGGTGCAAGCAAAGTCATTACGCAATTCCATAGCTCATGGAAGAGGTTGGCTTGCCTGAGGGTGAAGGAATACACCGGGTGGAAGTGCGATAAAACTATGGGAAGATTTGTCGGAAAAGTTTCCCTCTAGGAGGGGCTGATTGAAGGGCAAGGGTAAAATGGTAATTTTCATAGTGTGAAAACATTATGGAAATGGCGGCATCAGAACGGGCTCGACAAACTGAAGACGTGGGCGTTAGTTTTAACTCAATCGGAGTTACGGTCGCGGAGATACGCACGTTCATTCGTTTAGCGATAAAACAGACAGAATCTGTCCATTTCAGTGCTTAGCGAGTGAACGTTCACTATTTAAACAGTTCGGCCGCCGGCTGGAAAAAGAGAAAGCGCCTTTCTGGGTATACGCCTTCCCGCCGAGAAAACGCATTTCTCCCTTAAGCCGCGCCAGAATACGCTTTCGAAGCTGGAAAGCGTATTCTCTGTAAATACGTTTCCACTTATCCACCTGGGCCTCGGGTTGACTTTTCTTTATCTGATTGACAAGTGGGTCCCGCCTTAATCTCCTTCCTTTCTCTCCTCTCGGTCGTCCCCTTCCCGAGTTGTAACAGAGGCAAGACAGGGGCGCCCACGGTGGCTCGGGCCTCGCCGGCAGCCGGTGCTCCTCTGCTCGGCTGCTCCCTCCGATGAGCTAGGCAGCCTCGTGGCACCGTCCCGTGGCCGGAAGTGGTCACCGGGGACCCGGGGACACTCGACGGAGGGGTGGCCACAAACGGCAGAAGGGGTGGCCGCGGGCGTGGATGATTCCACCCCGGCGAGACCGCTCCGGCCAGAACAAGGACGACGGAGGCATCAGGGGCCAGGGCGCCGGATTCGCTCGAGGTGAATCGAAGCAGAGCTTCGGCCATTGGAGAAGGAGCGGAGCTCCGCGAGCTTGAGAAGAGAGAGGCTGGCTTGCTGGTGTGGAGGAGAGCTCGAGGACTCGCTTATATAGGCTCGTGAAGGAGGGCTCAGGAACGAGCGGGACGGCGAACGGAGGTTCGAGGGCTCGGCGAGATGGCGGCAACCGGACGGGGAATCGATGTTGGCACGGCCATCCAAGAGCTAGGGGACGAGGAAGGAAGGGTCCAGGCGGGGTACGTGTGCGGCAGGAAGGTCGTCGGCGCTCTCGGACAAGCTGGAACCCGCCAAAGGCGAGCTCCCGAAGGCTCCAATGTACAAAGTGCCATTTTGGCGTGCTCTGCCCATGGTCACCACGTGGCCACGGTATTGCCACACCCCACTTGATGCCAAAAAGTGTCTGGGATGATCTACGTACTTCTCTGAGTTGACCTACGCAGCTGGATGGGATGGAAGAGGTCTGGGGTGACTACACCCTGGTCAAATAGTTTCTAACAGCAAAGTGTTTGTCATGTGTTGTGGCCACCACGGTGCACCTATTGGCATGATCTTGGGCAGGGGTGAGTCATCCACTAAGGTAGTCACGCTGGCAAAATTTGGGCACAAATGGCCAAGGCTAGCTGGTACTTCCTTTGTAACCTTGCCCACTGACCAAAAATGCAAATGATGATGCTGGGGTCAAATGGCTAAATGGATTTGGATGATTTTAGGTGTAGAGTGATGATTTGGCCATTAGAGAAAACTGGAAAAGTTTCAGCTCAAATTGATCATCCATGAGGGTACTTCCTTCACAGAGATGCAATCTGGACAGAAACTTTGATAATTTACTGAGGAAAATTGGCTAGATGGAATGAGCTGACTTTTGGTATCCGTGGGTAGTATCTCATAATGAATCACCATGCAAAATTTCAGCCCAAGGAGATCAAGGAATCAAGTACTTCCTTTGCAATGTGAAAATCTGGACAGAATTTGCAAAGTGGTGTTGGGCTCATAATTTAATTGGTGGAGCTTGATATCTTGATGGAAATGGTGAAGATAGGGATAGGACAAGCTCCATAAATTATTTGCAATTTTTCATAACTACCAAAATGGTAGTTCCTTTGGAAAGGCCCCAAATTGAAATATTGGCTTAAAATAGGAAAATGCAATTTCCTCAATTTAATTATGGCCAATATTTTTATGAGAACTCAATATGATCACAAAGAATATCTCCACAAGTTTTCATTAACTTTGGAGATGGATAGATATTTTCCTGGATTTAATTCCTTCGAAAGGAAGAAAAAGGAATTATTTCTAGATAAGAAATATTGCATATGACTTGGCAATATTTTTGCACATTTAGGATTTATGGGTGAAGGATGATCTCTGGAAATTTTGGGAGGATCAACTGAGCAAGAAAAATGATAGCTCCTTTGTAAACACAAAGGCAGGATTTCTAGTTCCGATATTTTGGAACTAGGGTTTCAGTGAGGTTCGGGGTTTACAGACGGGAACTTGACTGGCACAAGAGCATGAAAAATTCATGGAGAGGCCGAGGATTGTCTGAATTCACCTGGTCACTCACCAGATTCCAAAGGAAAAATTCCGGAGAAAAAAGCTAGGAAGGAATAACAGCACGAAAATCGATAACCCGATTTTTGGGGTGTTACACCATGGTATGACCTCACCATGCCCTGGGAAAAACTTGAGAAGGTTTGGCTTATGTCATCATGCACGCCCTTCATAAATCGAGCCATCACCGAGGAAGTTCCATGCTTTCGAGAGGGAAATCACCAAGATTGAAGGGGAATGCAAATTTTCTTCGTTCTTTGCCCTGGAGTTTTTTTTCTACGACGAACATACACCCTGCAAATCACCGTGTTCAAATTTGGCATTTTTTCGGGCTCATTTACCATATTTAGGGGATTATGTGCATTTTCTAGGCATTTAGCGCATATAAATCCAATCCAGCTACAGCTGCACGGGTGTGATGTGAGGGACGTGGATTGTCGTTCGATCGCGGTGCATCCTACGATGCACACGCGCGATCCGCGTGGCTGGAGTTCCGGCCAATCATAACGCAACACAGAATAGGCTCAGCGCACACTGTTTCCGGAAGCGACGGAGATGAACCGTGTGCGATAATGAACGAGCAAAATTGTAAGGGAAGCTAAATTTTCTTTGTCGTTTGTCGTTGAGCTCTTGAATACCACCGCACTGTACGGCTGCCCGGCCCCTCCGTCCCAGAGCTCTCTCCAAGCGTCGTTCATGGCACCGCGGTGCACAGTAACTGGTAAGGAAGTGATGGCATCCCGCCGCGCCGCATTCCTCGCTGCCCGCGACCACACACATGGTAAGGAAGCGATGGCATCTCGCCGCGCCGAGTTCATCACCACCAGCGGCCACACAGTTACGTGGGCGGACTTTGAGGCTGCCATGGCCGAATGGGCGATGGATCTAGAGGCGGCCAAAGCCGCACAGAAGGAGCGGAAAAGGCAGAAAGCAGTCAAGAAAAGAGAGTCCCGCCACCGCAAGAAAGAAGAGGCCGCACGCCATGGTGAGGAGAGATTGGCGGAGATCGAAGCACGGTGGGCTGCCGCCTACAAGGCCGGGAAGGAGAATGCCGGCGTCTGGCCAGCATGCCCCGATGGCAGCATGTGAGAAGTAGTTTAATTTGTAGTATTAGAGCAAATTACCAGTAGTACCTTAAGTTTGTAGTATTAACGTACAATGTCGGTAAGAGCATCCTTTGAGGGCTTTGAGCGTTGATTAGCATGTGTGCCCGTGTGCGTTTTTTTGCGTTAATCATTAGAAGATCACAAAACACACGGTTTCTATGCTGTACCCGTCTGTGTTTTCTTGCGTTAATGATCCATAAGTCAGTTACCTATGCGATGTTTCCTAATAAACCAGGCGTACCATTGACCGAAAAAAATCAACTACACGTGTACATTTTTTTGGAGATGGGATCTGCCAATTTTCTGTTTTCTCGCACACAAGTATTTTACGCGCTTCGTCTGTGTTGTGTGTTTCCCCCGCCCAAGTTTCAAGTTTCGCAGCGAAATTTTCATTAGTATCTCCCCCCCATCCCCACCCATCAAATTTTTCCTCAGTACCCCCCCCCCTGCCCCCCCCCGCGCCTTCCCCTACCGGCAGCTCAAACTGCCGCCGCCGCAACCACAGCTTCAACCACGTCTACATTCTGCTCGGATCTAGTCAGGTAACCCACCGATCTCTATCACGGCCCTGGCCTGATTGCTTAAATGGCGCCTGCAAAACATCCTCATTCCTCCAAATCCCCACCGCCAGGAGCTGATGGCGGTCCATGGCGCGATGGCCACTGTGCGTGTTGACCCGGAGGAACACCTCGCCTCCGCCGCCGCTGACATCTTGCAGGCTCTGGCCCAGATGAAGTGCCCCAGCGACTACATCCCAGGACTTAACAGGTAAGATCTGACCAGCTAAATCTTAACAATACCACTTGCAATGGCTATGATTTGTATGGTTAATGTATTAAGCATGTTCGTGCCTTGTTTATTTCAGTACTGCACACTGTGTGATGTTCAAATATTAACTGTCCAGCTCAATTTCACCAATACCAGCAACAAACTTACAATACATGACTCAGGATATCACTAGAGATGCTGCCCATTTGCTATTTTTAGTGGATGCTAAGCCTGTTGTACTTAACATGCCTGTCCATGTACTTACGCAGGGTCATAACGGCCGATGATGTTGTTTGCTGTCGAGGTTAGCTGCATCCCATGTCTTACAGTATTTCACATCATTTGTGCAGTTGCAGTTTAACTTGTACCATTTACTGGTTGCCTGTAGGTGCACATGTCAGTGGCACTGATCCACGCTTCGACCCGGAGGAACAGCTCGCCTCCGCCGCCGCTGACTTTGGGTGGGCTCTGGCCAAGATGAAGTGCCCCAGCAACTACCTCTCAGGACTTACCAAGTATGTACTCACCGGTTCAATCTTACCAATACCAGTTGCAATTAATGGCTATGTTCTATATGGTCGATGTATTAGGCATGTTCTAGTAAACATGCCTAACATGTTTTAGCTACTTTCCCTACCTTTTTATAGACAACAGGGCCATTCTCTGCTCTGGCAGCACCTGCCTTGTGATGTTTAACTCTGCCAATTGCATTTTTATCAGTACCGGTTTCAATGTCTATTAAGCCTGTTGCAATTAACAGTTGAATCCATTTTTAAACAGTTGTATTTCAATGGCTACAAACTTACAAAACATGACTTAGGATGCTGTTAAGCCTGTTGCAATTAACAGTTGTATCCATTTTTTAATCTGTCCCTTTGCTACCATGCTACTCTCCACAATGAAGATATACTAGAGATGCTACCTATTTGCTATTTTTGGTGGATGCTAACCCTGTTGTACTTAACATGCCTATCCATGTATTTACGCAGGGTCATAACGGCCGATGCTGTTGTTTGCCGTCGAGGTTAGCTGCATCCCATGTCTTATAGTATTTCACATCATTTGTGCAATTGCAGTTTAACTTGTACCATTTACTGGTTGCCTGTAGGTACACATGTCAGTGGCACTGATCCAAGCTTCGACCCGGAGGAATAGCTCGCCTCCACCGCCGCTGACTTTGGGCGGGCTCTGGCCAAGATGAACTGCCCCAGCAACTACCTCTCAGGACTTACCAAGTATGTACTCACCAGTTCAATCTTACCAATACCAGTTGCAATTAATGGCTATGTTTTGTACGGTCGATGTATTAAGCATGTTGTAGTAAATATGCCTAACACATTTTAGTTATTTTCCCTACCTTTTTATAGACAACTGGGCCATTATCTGCTCTGGCAGCACCTGCCTTGTGATATTTAACTCTGCCAATTGCATTTTTATCAGTACCGGTTTCAATGGCCATTAAGCCTGTTGCAATTAACAGTTGTATCCATTTTTAAACAGTTGTATTTCAATGGCTACAAACTTACAAAACATGAATTAGGATGCTGTTAAGCCTGTTGCAATTAACAGTTGTATCCATTTTTTTATCTGTCCCTTTGCTACCGTGCTACTCTTTCGCAATGAAGATATCACTACAGATGCTGCCGTTTTGTTACCATTTGCTATTTTTAGTGGATGTTAACATTGTTGTAGTTAACATTGGCTTTCCATGTACTTACACAGGGCTACAATGGGCGATCCTGTTGTTTGCCGTCGAGGTTAGCTGCATCCCATGTCTTATACACCATCTATTCCTAAATATAAGTATTTTTAGAGATTCCAATATAGACTACATAAGGAGCAAAATGAGTGAATCTAGATTCTAATCTAAACTATATCTATAATTCTATATACATCTGTATGTAGTTCATATTGAAATCTCTAAAAATACTTGTACTTAGGAATGTAGGTAGTTGTATTTTACATCATTTGTGCAATCTCAGTTTAGCTTCTAACATTTACTGGTTGCTTGTAGGTACATATATGAGCGGTACTGATCCACGCTTCGATCCCTTGTGCGTATGGGGCAATGAGATATTCATGAACAAGCGTCAAGTAAGGAAACTAAGAAAGATTGTAGGCGAAAGAAACAGGTGATTGGAATTAAGCTCTTTATTTACACTTTGTCCAAGAGAACAGTGAACTTTAGGATGGTAAGTAATGTGTTGCCTTTTCCCCCTTCCCACAACAAGTTACTCTATTAGACCTCAGTATCTGATATTTTTCTCTTTTCAGTGGTTTCGGAAGCTATTTACTAATGATTACCTTGCAAACTACATGACCAGAGTGGAGGCAACTAAGGTTAAAGTATATAATTCATGCTACCATGATAATGCTCTAGAAGTCTTCCTGAAGGCGGTGAAGGATGGGTGGGCAATCGTCACAAGGGGTTGGACAAAAGTGGTTCGTGCCTATGGCATGCAGGAAGGCACATTATGGGCATTCCGCTTCTTCAACACCATCAGCAGTCAAAATGATTTACACTTGTCTCTTCACCTTTACCGCCTTTAAATATTGTGGTTCATCATACTTAATTATTGTCTAATCCTGTAATTACTGAACATATTGTACTGACAATTTTATTTATGGATTCGTTGTTGAACCATTGTGCTGAGAATTTGAATTGCTCGTTTAATATTTCAAAATTCCAATTCAAATAATAAATTACAGGATAAAATAAAAATATACAGGAGCTAATAATATAATGTGCACACGGTTAGAAAGAAAACAGTGTGTGCGATGAAAAAAAGAGAACAGACGGTTCTTTGACGTGAAATGTTTGCGATGCCCTACGGACACACACACGGTTTCGTATCATATGCGTGTGTGATTCATGGTAATACGGCAAACGTTTCAAATCATTGTGCGTGTGTGATAGGAATACCAATCGCACACAGTTATGAAAATGGACACGTTGGCGTTAGTAGAGGCACCGCACACATTTTACATTCTTGAACCATGTGCGATAACGTACCTATCACAAACATATCGGCTGATTAAATGCTGATGTCCACCTTCTCACATGACTATAGCGGCGTAATCATTTGGGATGTCTCTCTGAGCAGAAACATAACATCGAGATGTAATGTGTGGGACTGGGGCGGCTTCTCATACGTTTATTCTATGGCGATCGTCAGTAGCCCCTCACCCATCCCCGACGGTTTCTGGGTCGTGTGGGAAGGACCCCCCTATCGCCCACACTCACTTGGCGATGGTTCCAAATGCCATCACGGAAAGGGGTTAAAAACCATTTGTATAGCACCGATGCGTACCAGTGACATCATATCACTTTGCGGCCTCACGCATGGTATTCCCACGGCTGCAGCCTTACCTAGGCCGGGCCCGTTTGCGCCTTTTGGCTCACATATATGATAGTGTCGCTAGCATCCATATGACAGAGAACCCGGGCCCACATGACTAGTCGTAAACCCAAAGTGGCACAAACTTACAGGGACAGGCATACATGACCCAACAGTGCACGTGTCGGTCAGCAGCGAGTGCAATCGGGCTGTAGCAAGCTATCAGGACTCCGATAGACACCGCGTGTCATTTCCCCGAAGGGACAGACATAGGAGCAAAGAGGGACACATGCCGGTCAATCCATGTGTTTCGGAGTAGTAGCAAGCTACCATGGCTTAGTGGAAGCACCAGGAGGCATTTCCCCATAAAGAAGGCTACCAAGAATAAACAACTAGGTGTCGGATCCCACACATACCAAGCATTTCAATAACATACACACAATATGCTTGATATGTGTAAATACAACATGGCATCACAACAAAACTCTACGACTCAAAGTATTTATTTGAAAGGCTCCGAAGAGCCATACATAACATGATATTCCAAACATGGGTCACATGACCCAACATACAAAGCATACAAGTAACAGAAGCATAACATGCCTGATTACAGACAACTACAAATGAAAAAGGCTAAGAAGATTGACTATCTACAAGAACCTACCAAGGGTACAAGATCGTAGCTGAGGTAGCAAGCTAATCGTCGAAGTCCACGCGGAACTACTAGTGAGACTGAAGTCTCCTCTGCAAAACATAAATTAAGCAAACATGAGTACAAATATACCCAGCAAGACTTACATCAGAACTATCTACCTATGCATCAGTATCAACCAAGGGGGTGGTGGAGTTTGACTGCAGCAAGCCAGCTTTGACTCAGTGGCTATCCTGTACTACGACTGCTGGTAACTCTTTTGAGGTGGCACACACGAGTCCACATATTCACCATATCAATACACCACTATGGATCCGCTCCCGTCTCCCTAAGAGAAGGCCATCCATAGCACTCACGCTTATCTTACGCATTTTAGAGTATCCACTTCAAGTTATCTATGAACCATATAAGCATTCCAAGTAGTCCATATCCGCGGACGCGGCTATTCGAATAGATCATATTACCCTGCAGGGGTGTACTTCTTCACACATGCTCTCACCACTTATCGCCGTTTACACGACATGTACTCGGCAACCTTCAAACGGAAAGCCCAGCGAGGGTGGCGGCCACGACCTGACTAACCACACAAGTCTCTAGTCTAGGTTTATCGCCTATTCGAGTTCCATCTGCAAGGAAGTCCGACCGAGGTTCCCACTACGGCCCCAAACGATGTGAGCAGGGTTCCCAAGCCCACCATCCGGTTGCCACTTGGTACACCGTGCCACGGTGCCTAGTCTGTCCCAAGACCACCTGGCTGGGTGCCACTTGGTAGACTACTAACACAACCTACAAACACAAGAAACTAGTTGCAACTCCTGGACAGAGATCAAGGTGATTAATAAGCCGAGAGGGGCCGAGTTATCAGAACCCAATGTGTGGTAGTAATTGTCTTGGATCACAAACACAGAACTTAGTTCCTGAGGACAGTTTCAATGAGACAACCCTGATGAATCAGGCCTAACACAACTCTAAGCAATAGCAGGCATGACAAACAAGCATGAATGAGTAGGCACAACATGGCTCAAACAATTCCTACTCATGCTAGTGGGTTTCAACTATTTACTGTGGCAAAGACAGGTCATGCAGAGGAATGGGTTCAACTACCGCAACATGTAACAGTTGAATCGTTGTTGTCCTAATGCAGTAAAGAGAGCAGGAGCGAGAGAGTGGGATTGTATCGGAGTGATCAAGGGGGGGGGTTGCTTGCCTGGCACTGCTGAAGATAGTACTTCTCTTCATCAGTGACATCGATTTCATCGTTGGGACAATGTCTACTGAGAGGGAACAACTACTGGCAAACAAGAGGGAACACAATCAATGCAATGCAACAGTATGATGCTTGATCATGACATGGCAATATGCTAGTGTTTGAGCTAATGGAAAATGCTACCATGTTAGTTGAAGTTCATTTGAATCAAAGAGTCAAATTCAAACTCCAAAAGAAGCATTTAAAATACCCTTTATTTGATTTGAACTGATTAGCAGGTATAAGTTGTTCAAACATGCATTAAAATAGTACAGATGGATAGATTGAATTTTTTTAGATAATTTTTCATATATAAATTATTTCATTTGGAGTTACGGTTTAATTACTATGATTTTTTGATGTTTAAACCATTTTTTGGATTTTTCTGATTATTTAGAATTAAATAAAATCTAGTAAATGATTTACTGCGTTAGCACGACATCATGCTGACGTGAACTGGTCAATAGAGCGGCCCGGGTCAACCTGACTAGTGGGTCCCGCATGTCAGCCTAATAGGACTAAACTAATTCAATTTCCTAACATAGGACTGAGCATGTCTCAAGGGAGTGAGACATGCACTAACAAGGCTCATGCGTAAAGGGATGCCACCTCTAAGGGTGGACCCTTTACCACAGGAAAGGAATAGATTAGGGATCTTACCCTTGTCAAATCCGGTCGCCAAGGGCGCTTTTCTTAGGCAAGGTACCGATGCCAAAGGTACCAATCTTTGCTTTACCTATTAAAGGGAATTCCTCCTAACGTCAGAAACTCTATTTAACCTAAAGTAGATTAGTTAGCCGGGAGGGCCCGTGTGTCATAGACCCAGGGGAAGTCAAACCCCTGGTCAACTGGGCTAAACCTGCTGGCATCTAGCCGCCGGCGAGGCCAAACACAGCGGTGAGCTTTGAAAAACGCCCACAGGGCTCGGTTTACAGCGCCGCTTGCACCTACGTGCTCCTAGGAGTGAGCCGCAACTGGTGGAGCAAGCGGGACAAGCTGGGGTGGCCGGAGACGGCGGCCACAGCGACGTTAGCGGCGGCCAGAGCTCGGCTGCTGCGACTGGAGTGGCCAGAGCGCGCGGCTGAGGAAGTTAAGCAACGCGTCGGGTTCCTGGGAATGCTCTTTGCACGTAGCAGTGCTTGGACGCGACGGTTGCTAGCTCGAATGACAACAATGACAAGCGCAGTGATGGGGAGCTCATGGGTGCGGTGGGGAAGCTAGTTAGAGCACGACCGCACGGGAGAGAGGTGAGGGGAAACGGAGAGGAGCTCACGACGATGTCAAGGAGATGCTCGGTGTGGCCGGGGGCGCTCTGGAGCAAGCGAATCGAGCGACGGCGATGGTTGGCTCCCGATGATGAGGACGATGGCAATGGCAAATCTGAGGGGTCCCGGCCTCGTTTTCATCTTCGGGTCTACGTTCACTGTCGCGGCGGAGTCTAGGAACACGGTGGGAAGGACAGGCGGGCTCAGTGGTCACGGTGGTAGCGAGCGGCGGCGACGGCGCACTTCAGTGGCTCTCGGTGGAGCTCGAAATCGAGAGGGGCAGAGTGCTAGAACGAGCAGAGAGTGAGGGAGAAGTGAGAGGGGGCTTGAGTGTCTCCAGACGCGGACCAAGGCGAGGGAGGGGGAAGCAGGAGGTGGCTGCAGCGAGCGCGCGCGCGACAGACAGCTGCCTGCCTGCTCTGGCAGGAGGTTGAAGACGCATGTGCCCCAGTGGGCTGGACTGGCACAGTGTTGGGCTGCTACAGGTAAGCCAGGTAAACCTGCACTCTTTTCTTCTTTCTATTTTCTGTTTAGATTTAATTATTTTGACACTTTTTGAAAATCAAAAGATTTCAAACCAGTGCCAGCAATTCCTCTGAATAATTTTATGTTGCACATTGGACATTTCCAAATGCTCATAAAGTATTTCAGGGCTTTTGGGAATATATTCTACATATTATGAATATAATTCCAAATGCAAATACAATAATGATTTAAATTCAGTGCCCAAAATAATTTGCAAAAATGTTCATAAATTTTAGTTTGATATGTAGTTCCTGCCAAAATTCTCAGAACTATTTTTAAGGTACTTTGGATTGAATGAATGCAATTTAAAGGGTTCTTGCCCTTCTTTTAAAATAATTTCTCAGGCTTTGAATATTCCTCAATTCAATTTCTTGAATTAAACATGATGCATGCTCACTGATGCAACTATTACACTCAGATATTCTAGGGTTGTGACAACTCACCCCCACTAAACAAGAATCTCGTCCCGAGATTCAAGCGTAGGGTAAGAGGAAGAGGGGTCACAAAGTAAACACAATCTTCACGATCCAGATTGCATTTTATAAGAACGTTGATTCATTGAATCATCTTGATCTTGACATCTTTGCCTTCGAGAACTTCATCTAACACGATGATGACAGAAAGAAACTCTACTGGAATCGATCTTCTTAAAGATCGAGAAGTTCAAGATCAACCCATGGAATGAGAGACAATAACATGTCTCGGGCTGAGACACAAAACACACATCAGGGTGATGGAAAGGAACAGACGAGGAAGGTTCAATTTGGTAGGCAACAATTCCATGCTTAAGAAGATGGTGAACTAGTTTCAAAGTAGCGAGGAGTTATTTGCCATGATTCCAAAATGGGACACCTTAGGGAAGGTGACTCGTAGAATTATTCTTCAAGTGGCAAAAAGAATTACTTTTGATACAAAGATCATTGAACCTCTTCATACCAGGCTAAGGCAATCCGCAAAAGATCGATTGAAAAAGTTTGAAAGAATGGCATACTCAGACTAGAATGGATGATGTGGACTACCTTGTTGATGACAACGCAATGAGTGATTTTTTTTTATCATCGGAAATGGATGGGACCCATGGTAGGACCACTTTTGGATATGATCCTGAACAACAATTACTGAGAAGGGCAGGCCATGGAGAATTGGCACAATGGCGATGCAAGCTGGGGACAAAATGCAAATGTTGGGAATGTTCCAACCATCATATCTGCCTGAGATTTAGATCCGATTGGTGATAGGATACCTCTGACTCAGCATGTCTGAAAAGAAAAGTTTGCAACACAAATCGACGAGATGATGTTGCTAGATTCTCGGGAAATGGACTATGGTAATAAGCTCCAAAACATAAGCTGGTTCTGCTACACACATGTGAACACGCTGTCCCAGACAAGCATGACCACATAGTAGTCTTACAACAAAACACTATCGAGTTCTGGTTGGGAACCATCATCGAGGATATCGAAATCCTTGCATAAGTCAGATGATTAGGTCTTAAGAAGGAACTTCTTCTCCTTGAACAAATCAATCAGTGGCTTGGTGTGCTAGGGAATACATATGGAGTGGAGGTAATTAATCTACCAAACCATAGAATACATTCACACATGCATAACTGACTTGGGATGATTCCAGAGGAAACAAAAACAAACTTTCTCGAATTCACGACTTGTATCGAATGCACATGAATTAGAGAAAGTCACTTCTTTTATCCAAACATACGCTTCATGAACGGGCACGAAGACAATGTTTACAAAGTTTCCAACACTATCCTGATGTTCAACATGAATCATGGAGAAGATAAAGATGTTGCCTATGGGCTCGACAACAACTCATCAAAATTCCAATGTAGATGGAATTCCACAACTATGTGAGCAAGGTGATAGCATTGATCATACCAAAAGAATATAATGATGCATGCTCGACGAAAACCACGAGTTAGACAACATTATGAACATCATTTGTTCTGATTTGATTTGACGATAGCCCACACTCAAATCAAAGTTTTGGATAAGACAATAGATCCAACAATTGATCACTAGGATCAATCGATGAAGATATCATCCTTCTTCAACACACACACAAAAAAATATCCCTTAGTGATGAACTAAGTCAGACAAGCTTTCATCTTCCAACTCTCCAAGTTGTCGTTTAGCTTAACCAACTAGTTCAGGGTATCCAACACAGATTCTTGGAGAAGGGTGGTTTACAAGAAACCAACTTGATCACGAGCTCAACATAACGATCAAGGAACAACCTGGTGGTACTTCCGGGAAGATATTCAGAATATCACGAACCACCGATATGTTATAAGCTCGAGAACAATCTTGGTTTTTAGGGCAAGATGATATGATCAAAAGAGCGAGGGTTTGACAAAATCCTAACTCATCGATCGAAGAGTGCACCAGGAAAATGGACTAGGTAGCACGATCAATCTTAGAATGATGATTCCATAACCAAAACACTAAGAATGAGATTATCGTCCATTAACCACCAAGCAACATGGTTGCTAGGAGTATTGATTTCACGCATCACAGTTCACTTGTCGGTATCCCGATTATAGTAACACAGGGACCGAGGAATGAACAATGATGGTGAAGAGTATCACTAAATCAAGAATTGATAAGAGGTTGTGCAATTCCCATGACACTCTTGACATAAAGACGGTAATACTCCGGGTAGAACAGAACAAAAGATGGATTGGCATTTTGATCTGTGGAATACAACTAATTTTACCAAATCCTCGAGATGGATAAGGTACTGGAGTTTGTTTCTCCTAGCCATTTTGAATAGACTGGCTCGATGTACCATAAGAATAATACGCATCGATGAACACGAATGCATGATATACTCTTGACTATCAATTGATAGACAAGGGTCGGAATACAGCTACAAAGGGTACAACTCAAGGAAACACACGATTTTCTGTGTTGTGAATGCATGGATTAGCATGTCGAAAAAGTTCAACATATTTCTTTCAGATAACCCATGCCGAAAGGTAGGACTGGCAGAGTCACAACTATCAAATGGAGAACTCATCAAGAGCACTCTTGTTGCGATCTTTTGGTTCAAAAGAACTTCTGCCGAGGATGGTTCATGGTATTTGGAAGAATGATATACCACGGACCTCGAGGACTATCACAAAGGTTGCTAATATCCTAAAGGAATGAGCAAACACTATCAACAGGAATGGACAGAATGAATCATGGTTTCAGGAACCCATGGATAGAATACCTACTGACTAAATGGCATCACGGGATGCTTTCAAGAATGATGGCCAGAATCATCACACTGGGAACACAAAACATGGCTAGGTTACCAGGTGGTTCTCTAACATAGCCTAGTGGCATAATAATAACTTCAACATATATGTCGAGGCAATAGAGTACCTCAACACACCGATTACTGTGGTTAATCTGACCCAAAAGGATATCGGGAACAAGGAGGAAAGATTTGCAAATGCATCAGATTGTTTAGAAACCTTGGTTAACTCGGATAGCAAAATAGCTATAAATACTCAAAATGAGACATCCTGCAAAAGAGATGGGTAGTACCATACTCGACATCATCACTCAAGGTTATGTGACAGTAGTAGTCAACTACACAGGAAGTACTCGAAACTGGAGTATGACTCTGATCAATCAATCATATGAGTTTATGGAATAGTAACTCTTGACCCTAATAGAAGGAAGAGAAAGCCTAGTTCCTTAACCCCGTAGGAAGGATAGGATGGCTCGGATCAGAAGGACATAAGGTATAAGGAGTAAAAAGAGCCTTACGTTCCCTTCCACAATCAATTCCCTTATATAACCAAAGAATTTCTAGACTCAACTTCGACCAGTTTGGCTTGGTAATCCTATAGGCAACCTGCTCTGATACCAATGCTATCGGGACCCCGATCCTAAGTCACACCGATCTAGCATGTAATGAATCATATCACTTTGCGGCCTCACGCACGGTATTCCCACGGCTGCAGCCTTACCTAGGCCGAGACCGTTTGCACCTTTTGGCTCACGTATATAATAGTGTCGCTAGCATCCATATGACAGAGAACCCGGACCGACATGACTAGTCGTAAACCCAAGGTGGCACAAACTTACAGGGACAGGCTTATATGACCCAACAATGCACGTGTCGGTTAGCAGCGAGTGCAACCGGGCTGTAGCAAGCTATCAGGACTCCAATAGACACTGCGTGACATTTCCCCGAAGGGACAGACACAGGAGCAAAGAAGGACACATGCTGGTCAATCCATGTGTTCCAGAGCAGTAGCAAGCTACCATGGCTCAGTGGAAGCACTAGAAGGCATTTCCCCATAAGGAAGGCTACCAAGAATAAACAACTAGGTGTCGGATCCCACACATACCAAGCATTTCAATAACATACACACAATATGCTCGATATGTGTAAATACAACGTGGCATCACAACAAAACTCTACGAATCAAAGTATTTATTTGAAAGGCTCCGAAGAGCCATATATAACATGATATTACAAACATGGGTCACATGACCCAACATACAGAGCATACAAGCAACGGAAGCATAACATGTCTGAGTACAGACAACTATAAATGAAAAAGGCTAAGAAGACTGACTATCTACAAGACCCTCCCAAGGGTACACTACTAGGGAAAAGCCTAGCTGTAGCATGGGTATTTGGTGTATCAGTAGCGCGGGTACACCAAATACCCGCGCTACTGCTAGGCTTTTTCTGATACGGCGCTACAGCTAAAGTTTAGCAGTAGCGCGTTTTGACACGCTCTACTGCTATACCTACTTAGCAGTAGCGCTTTCCATACCAGCACTACTGCTAAGTGCTTTAGAAGTAGCGTTTTCCTGTCCAGCACTAAAGAGCGCTACTACTATATTTTCTCATATCTTTTTTTTTGCTACGTATTTGCGATGTTTTTGTACAGGTTTTATACAGTATTCTAATCATATCATAAATATGCAATATGCTGATCATATCATACACATAATAGTCTCATCATATCCCACAACACAAATTATGTCGTCGCATCATAATCACGATATAGCTATTCAAGTTACATGACATGTCTCATCATACATAATGTAGTACTTCTTGAGGCGTCGGTTCATATCCCTCTCTCGCACTAGCATGAACCTAAACTAACTACTGGCTGTCGCTCAGAAACCAGAAACCAGAAACCGGTACACCTGGGCCTGACACTCCGGCCACTCGTCGTATACTCCTGGAGTAGCACTTCTTCGCCATCGATGATCTATGGACCTGCATCGTCACATGAGTCGATGATATGCAACATATATAGTTGAGCAACAGAAAGAGACATACTTGGCAAAAATAGAAGCAACAAATCATAAGCATAAATAACAAAGTTCATCGTACCCAAAATGCCCTAACTAGAGTGATCTTCGCTAGTTGAGGAGGATGGTTTAATTACATCACAAATAAAGTTTCATCATGCATAACTCAAAGTTTCGTCATAGAGAAAGTATGGACTAAACGGACACATTGTCATATATCGTCAATCACTCCAACATATCGTGCCATCCATCCAAGTCAGGGAGATAGTCCCCGAGCGTAGTCAAAGGCTTCAGGTCGAGACACTGAGCGGCTACGCATGTTCGGACGTCTTCCCGCGACATTTGCCCTTCTTCGTAGAACATCCCTGTTTTTTCGAGGACCTCCATGATGATTTGGGCAAGTTCACGCTGGATGTGATAGAACTCAGCTCAGAGTCGATGATCTGGGATACCTCCTAGGTTCTTTACCCATTGCAGAATATGGGCATCGCCGGATCTAGGTGACATGCGAAGGTTCTGCTGATCCCGTCTGTACTCCAACATGTGGTGGACGACATAGAATCCATCACTGAGAGTACCACTCAGTTGCTGGATGCAGCAGAAGTCGGTCTTATGGCCGAAGGCGGGCGCGCGGTTACTTGACCTCTTGAGCATGATCTCTCCACCCCGTAGGCCGTAGGTAAAGATAGCACTCTCGAGAATAGACTAGATGTGGGTGTAATCCTTTTTCTTCATGTTCTTCGACGAGTCCAAGTAAAGAGCGTGGGAGAATCAGGGGTAAAGGATGATGAGGACGGCGCGCCCGTCACTGCGCAAAATAAGTACACCTCAAATTAGCCTCCACGCATGCAAATGAAATGATTGAAATCGAAGGAAGGATATCCGCGCGGATGACTTACTTGGGATGATAAGGCACGAGAATCGTCTCCTTGTCCTTATTGCCGACCATGAAATCGATGATGTAGTTACTCGCGTATTCACGGTGCTTTCGGCAGACTGCCAAGAAGCCCTCGTGCATGAAGTACAGGTCACGACACAGATACAAGGTATCTGCTTAGTCCTGATGATGTAGTTCATGTACAAGGCAAAAAGGCGGACAAAAGTAAAATCCAGCTTTTTCAAGTGAAACATGTCGAAGATGTAATCGAATCGAAGGAAGAACTTCTCCGCAGGGAATGTGTCGACGTACAACCTATGCTGCGGCATGTTAACCACATAGAGCGGGTATCCTGGATTTTTCGAGGTGATCAGGCTTTTCTCTCTCCGCGGCACATCGTCATGAAGTCTCCTTAGACCGCCGTATATGGCCTCTACTGCTGCCATAGGTTGGATCGGATGACCGGGGATATGCCATTTTGCCGCACCGGGGATAGGTATACGGTCTTGAACCCAAGGCTGCGGAGGCGGCTGGATCATAGAAGCAGCTTTGTTGCCTTTCTTTGATCTCTTCCTATGCTTCTTTGCTACTGGAAGGTCGTCTATAATACGTTCATCCTCCGGCAATTCAGGCATCGACTCATGACGCTCAAACCCTGAGTACTCATACTGCTGAGCCATCAATCCTCCATCATCATAGGCGCTAGTATTGAGATACTGTAGAGTGACATCGGCATTCTCATCGATGGCATCGATATCATGCATTGCTTCTTCGACGGCGGCGATGTCATCAGTGACTAATGGAGCCTCTTCCTCACCCCGCCCGCTATCACCCGGCACGACAGGCGATGCTAATTGGGTAGGTGGGGTGTTGATGTTCATACCTTGCTGAGGTTGTGTGGTCGTGGGTGTGCTCCTGGCCGCCTCCAGACAAAGCAGACTCTTTGGCCACAACAAGACCCATCTCTTGCAATCGCCAAGCCGCTGTGGGGTCTCATCGTCATCTCCCCCTAGTACCAGAGGAGCCAAATTCTCGTGGCTCGGTTTGACACTGGCCACGGAAACCTTGAAGAGGTCAAGGGGGATCGGCTGGCTGTGGAACAATTGTTCCTTTGGCTTCACTATCGTTGCCTTCCCCACGTCCACCTTCTGGCCGCTGATGGTGTACAGTATGGTGCATGGGGTTACGTCGGCCTGCAAAGACATGTCTGCGACGTGAGACATCCAAAAGGTAACGAAAACGGGAGATTATACATATATTGAAGAGGGCCGGTGTGACAGGTACCGTGAGGGCGTCGAGCTCAGCCAAAGATGAAGCACCGCCGAGCACGTCCGAGACGGAGGACGGGCTACTATGAGCAGGTGCGGGAGCCGGTGCAGGAGCAGGTGCGGGAGCAGGTGCTGGTGCAACGCTAGTCGAGCTGCTCCCCAAGAAGTTGGCAAGGGGAAAGTCCGCTGCATCCTTATTTGGATTTTGCTTGGTCCAACTGACGATAGCCGGAACCAAGACACTATACGAAGCTGCAATCTCCTGTTTTGCGGCAGCTACCACTGCTGCGACTGTCTCAACTGATTTCTTATCAACCGCAATCGCAACCTTCTTGTCGATATTTTCTTCATTTAACCTCCATCTTTCCTTTCTCTCCTCCGTGGTCTCACGGTAGTACTTCTTCCACGTGGCACCGTCTCCGACGCCGTGCACGCGTCCATACGACGGCCGAGTGTCCACCGGGAGTCCTTTCAATATGTTCAAGGCCCGGTTGAATGGGGTGTCCCACTTGGGCCTCGCCAACGCCTCAGACGGCGAGTCGCTTTTGGCTGCAATCCTGTGCTGCTCTTTCTGCAAAAGGAACAAGGATCGTTTACAAATATGACAAAACATGTAGTTGAATTGATCAGAAGCTAAAATTACCAGCAGTCTCATGAACTCCGTCGTGACCGCGTCCGTCTCAAAAACCTTCTTGACTGGGTCCCAATTGTAACACCCCAAAAATATTTTTCTAAATATTTGAAAATCTTTCCTTTAAAAATAAAAGTTTTGAAAATCATTTTTGACCATATCACCTTTCTTCAATTTGAAAACCTTTTCAAAATTTAATTGGGTTTCAATTTTCTTGAATATTCTGGTTTGAAAGGTTGAAAATTATATGGATAATTAATTTGGGGGTTCTCAAACAATTATTTTCAGCCAGAAAAGTTTTGGGGACAATTAAATTTTCAAAATACCCGTTTCACCTCCTTTTAGCCCTTCTAAAATCCATCCAACAAATTTTCTTCCACTCCAACTTTATCCCACAAGTTACTCACCTCATCTAGGACAGAATCAAACTCTTTCCTACCCCACAAAAATATTTTTCACCATCTAAATAAATTCCAAGGTTGGAATTCACATATTCCATCATTCCTTTGGTTTACAAAGGGACCACCATTTCTACAAGGATTCCACCTCCACCAAAATTATCCCATCAAATATATGGTACCCACAACCCATTTCTCAAAAAACATGGGGTACCATAGTTCAAAAATTTCAAATTCCACTCAACTCAAATTTGGACCAGATTCAATATTTCTGATCCAAACATATTTTTGATTGATCCGAAAATTCCCAAACTCTGCCAAACTCATTTTTGAGCATCCACACATTACCACAAAAATCCCCACAAAATCCTAAAATCTCTAGCACCTTTTGTCATTTTATCAAACAGCTAATGTGCACACTGTTCATCGCTGTCCAAAATTCAGTTAACTGAATTTGGTTCAGTGGCAAAAACGACGGCACCGTGCACTCCACTCCATCCCCACTCCTTCTCGTCCACGCCTCCTCCCTCGTAACTGCGCCGCCCTGGACCCCTCCTCGTCAGTGCCTCACCGCCGACAGCACAGAAGAAGGCCGGTGCACCTGCCTCCGTCCTCGGCGGCGGCAAGCCGAACTGATCCACGCGGCGCCCGCCATATTCACTCCCTCGCTGACCTCCCCCACCTAACTACTCACCACGCGGCACCTCCTCTGCACTCTCTCCACGCTGATCACACCGCCCTTGGCCCCCTGTCAGTCACCGGAGACGGACGACGTCCGCCGCACCCATACACTGACCTCGCCGTGGATAGAGCCACCGAGCCCGAGCTCATACACGCTGGCGTTTCGGGCAGCTTCCTCCACCCTCACTGACACTCACCGACCACGGCCACCGCCCAAACCGACCTCGCCGACCACCATAACTCCGGCGTGATCTGAACCCCGCCGAACCGCCTCGGATCCCCTATAAAAGACTCCCCCGAACTCCGTTCAGAGCACAAATCAACTCCACCATGTCCCAATCACCCTCCAGAACTCCTCCCCGACCTCGAGGAGGTCTTCTTCCCCCTCTCCGATCACCGCCCCGCCGCCACTATCCCCGACCCTTTCATCATCATCACTCCACCACAACTGCCCAAATCTTGCCAGTAGTCATATACTCCACCAAATCATCGATTCCCCACTTCAATTTCACTTCCCGAGCTCTCTCCGGCGAGACCCCGCACCACCCGAGCCACCGTCCGCCGTCGTCGACCTCGCCGGCGTTCAGGTGCTCTCCGACGACCACCACCACCTCCCTCTGACGTGGCACTCCGCCCTGGTCACGTTCCGACCATCGCCGCCCTCCAAGACCCCGGCGATCACCGTCGGCGAACGCCGTCTCCTCTCTGTTTCCGCGCGCGGGTTCAAATATTTGAACCTGACGGGTGGACCCCACCCTGCGCTTTTCCTTTTCTTTTTTTTCTCTGTCTAAAACGAAGGCGTAATCTCTACTTTTACGCCTTCCACGCTGAAAAGCGTATTTCTAGCCGAAGCGTTTTCTTTATAAAACGCACAGGGACTGGACTTTTTACAGAAAGGACCCTGGTTTTAAAACCTTTATAACCTTTTAACCACAAGTCTAAATGACTTGGTTCTTTTTCTGTTATTCTTATTTTTCTCTCTAGTATTTTTTAGTATTTATTTAAAAATGTTTTTAGACAACTTTTTGCACTGTTGTCAAAAAATTTAATTTAAGTTGAATTTGAATTTTCAGAAAAAGAAGAAGGAAACTTTGCCGAGAATTTTGACGGGTTTTCACCTGACTACTTTGGACAAGGCAAGCATTATTGAACTTGGGATATGGTGATTGCATTTGCATTTGCATGTTTGCATTGGTTGATATTGCACCATATGTGTAGTATGTTGCTAGCACTTGCATGCATGGTCATATCTCTTTTGCTCATAGCTTGCACATCACTCAAGTAGGAGATTCTTCTGACACGGTAAAGTTTTGGAAATACGGGAGAGTGTCTCCGGCCTTGGACGTGCCGGTGGGCACGGGCCATTATGTTTGACACGGTGGTGTCATGTGACTTAAGTGGAATATTCCGGTGATGTTAATTAACACCTCCTGAGTCGGCCTAGATCGAGTCCTGTTCCGTTACTCCTAGCTGGATACCGTGCTGCCACGGGTCCTTCCGCAAGGAAGGTGCGGCTGAGTAAGTTGTTAACCCTTGTCCAGGTACACACCGTACAGAGGGCCACGATGAGGGTTTCCAAAGGCCTTGGACTAAATCCTGTCATCGGGTCAGGGGGCATGGGTATTTCCGGTTGTGACTGAGAGAGGGGCACCCCTTGGAATCCGCGCGTATTAATAGTGATCCCATGCTACTCGAGATTGTTGTCTCCCCGACTTAGAGTTTTTCTGTAATGATGCTTTGGGTGATTCCTGGCATCCGGACGGTTAATCTGGTGTGTACGGGTCAGGTGTGTTTTCAACCCAAAGACCGTAGTGGGAATTAGCCAATGCCACGGTGCTGACTAAAGGAATCCCATACACGTGGGTAAAGAGTACACCCTCTGCAGAGTTAAACCTATTCGAATAGCCGTGTCCTCGGTCAAAGGGCGTAGCTGGGTGGGTCAAGTGTCGGACCCGGTGTCGGTCTCTGGAGGAAATAAATTAAATATGTCTGACTTATTTTTGCAGGATAATTATTGATACCCTGTTGCTACCATGAATATTTTTATGCTTGTTAAATATTATTATGGCTATGCATAATACTGAGGACTAACCCGTTTCTCTCATTTTGTATTCTTCCTGAGTGTCTCAGGGGCTGGCTAGACTACCCCAGGCACTCAATTTTTATTTTCAAGTCCGACCGTGGCGTCACTTGACGCCCGACAGGCATTTCTTTTCAAGACCTCTCGTGGCATCTCTCGAGTTAACAGGCGGTTTATCTCGCCACTACTCTTGTAGACACCCGATTGGCATTTCTCTTCAAGTTCGACCGTGGCGTCACTTGACGCCCGACAGGCATTTCTTTTCAAGACCTCTCGTGGCGTCTCTCGAGTTAACAGGCGGTTTATCTTGCCACTACTCTTGTAGACACCCGACTGGCATTTCCCTTATTTTTCTGAATGTCACTTGGGCTGGCTGGACTACCCGTGGCATTCACTTGCTTTTATTTTCAAAAGACTAGTTATGGCTAACATGTTTTATTTACTTCCGCATCATTTTATAATTATGTCATGACCAGGATTTTAGTCAGCATGAGCATGTCATTATGTTCCTACATGAGCATGTGCATCCATTATATATTTTGTTCATAATGTTTGCGAGTACATTCCAACGTACTCACTGGCTTGTCCCTGGCTATTTACTTGGCCAGACCTGGAGGAGGACGAGCCTGTGGAGGAGGATTGCGCTAGCGAGCCCGATGCTTAGAGGAGTCCCAGTCAGTCAACCTGTGAGATAGGAGTCTACCACTTGTATCATCCGCCGAGCTTCCGCTACACCAATAAAATATTCAAGTCTCACACTAACGCTTGGCTTATGTTATTGTATCTGTATCACCACCACACCACTGTCATATTCCGCCAGTGCCATATATTGGCGAGTTTGTAATAATGTTGTTGAGCCCTCAGACTCAACCTTGTGTAATATTGTTATATTGTACTGGTTATCTGTATCAAGGAAGTCCACCAGTTGTGTTGATCTTGGGGCTGGTGTGACTTAGGGCTTTTTCTATGATTTATCCCAGAAAGGGGCCCGACAGACCTTGGTACCAGAGCCAGGCTGACTGTAGGAAGCCCTAGGCACAATTGCTAGCACTCGAGTCAGTACTGACATTTTTAGCATGCATTTCATGCATTGTAGCAATTTTCCTTGGTCATCATATTATTATGGTATGACTGTTTGGATTTTTGTCTACTGTTGTAGATGTCTGGCGGCAGCTGCCCATCCCAGATTTTCGCCAACAAGCCTGCGGGATTTTCCCGTCTTCTTACCATCATCGCTAGAGATGCGATGAGATCTGCAAGCCGTCCAGAGTACACCGTTTTTCCTGACAGGATCACAGACACTCTGACTATGTACCAGGCTTCGGTATATATTCGGGGTGGAAGTACCTTGTCTTTCCGCAATTACCGTTTTATGGGGAGAGTCATGCCCTCTGAGAGGCATGCTATCCAGATGGCCGCCCGTGAGGCTATTGCTCATCTCAGGGACATCCTGCCAGTCATGCAGACCCGTCCCTATCACTACCTTCCGAGCCATGTTCCTTATACCAACCATTATGCTTTTTCCTGCACCGCAGGAGAAAGGGATGAGGTGATCGAGCCCCTTGTCCAGTATATCATGGCACTAGAGTCGGTCTTCACCGTACTGGTGGACGACCATCTTGCTGCACGAATGGACTTGGCTCGTGTGAGGATCACTCGCAGGAGTGAGTTCCGTTCACCTTCACCACATGCCCCTCGTATTCCGACTCCACCGCACTATTCTCCTACTCAGCCCACGGTTCAGCGCTCATCCCCGAGTGATGAGGCTAGTCGCTTGGCTGCTCCTGTTCAGACCAGAGCTCCACTATCGACGCACACAGTGCCACCTCAGACAGGCATGGCATCAACCTCTACACGACTAGAGACCATTCCAGAGGAGGAGGAGGTTGAGTCTCGAGAGGCACAGCTGGGACTCACCCTCAGTGGAGCTTACAGTGTCTCAGACACTCCGTGAGGACTGATCGAGCGTCAGCACCGTAGTAGTCTTTTTATGATGACGTGGTTGTAAGATATTTATTTTCTGTTTCTTCTTCTTTTCCTTTTTGTAAGATGGCGAGTAATGGACTTGGACCATAGCACGTTGAGAGGATGAAGTAGTATGCTAGTTGAATAAGTGGTCTTGTAGTATACAGTTTCTGCAAGCATCTTGTATAATTAAGTCCTGCGTGTATGATATAACCTGTTGTACTTGCATCCTGGGGGGAGATTTATTTTCAGTCTCTTAAAAAAATTTATTTGTTGCCTTTATAATTTCTTTTCTCATTGGTGTTACACAAATACCCCCAGAAAGAAAATGCATCGCCCCTGGACCCGTTCTATGCCAAATCCGCCAGAGAGCAACCATGGACAGATGGGAAATAATTTTACACAAGGACAGAGTAGTCAACAGGACAGTGACACAACATTTTCACAAGTGTGCCGTCTATACGAGCAAAGCCAGCAACAGCACCAAGAAATGATGCAACATTTAATCAATATGGGAAACCACCAAGGACAAAATCAGAACAGGTCAAAATTATCTGAGCTCCAGAAGACCAATCCTACTGTGTTTTCTCACATCGACAAACCATTGGAGGCAGATAATCAGCTACGTGATATTGAAATAAAATTGGTTATTGCCCAGTGTACGGACCGGGAAAAAGTGTTGTATACCCCATACTACTTTTCTGGTACAGCAGCATCATGGTGGGAAAACTTATGCCACATTCATCCCAACGGAGCCAATATGACATGGGAACAATTCAAGGAAAACTTTCGGGGAGCACATATCCCCAATAGTATCATGAAACTGAAGAAGAGGGAGTATGAGGATCTCAAGCAGCGAGGCACCACGGTGACACAGTACCTGGATCAGTTTACTCAGCTGGCCCGGTACGCCAACGATGAATATATGACAGAAGACAAAAAGATGGAGAAGTTTCTCGATGGACTTATTCCATCTTTAAAGTGCCAACTAGTTGTCCACACCTTTCCTGATTCCAAGACATTGGTGGACAAGGCAATTATACTGGAGAACGAGAATCGTAACATGAATGAGATACGCAAGCGACGTATGAGCCAGTCATCTCAAGTTTGCAACAATAAGCCCCGGAATGAATTGCAGAAGCCCACAACACACCGGCCAGCAACACTACAACCTCGGCCCGCAGCTGTAGCACCACAGCAGAACCGCAGTGCTTTCAACAACAGGACCAAGGATATATCATTCTATCTGGGCATCACCTGTTATGCCTGCGGAGGAGAAGGGCATTACTCCAGGCAATGCCCAAAGCAGGGAAACAATACTACCAAGCCCAACAATAACGGCCGTGGTACAAACACAGCCCCCAAACGCAACAACATCAACCCCAATAACAACCAGAGGAAGGGACAAGTCAACCACGTGACCCTTGAGGAGGCACAAAATGCACCGGATATTGTGTTCGGTACGTTTCCTGTCAACTCAATTAATGCTACAGTTTTATTTGATTCCGGAGCTTCGCATTCTTGCATCTCTAAAAGGTTTGCTTCAGAGAATCAATTTTCCTTTTCGCCTTTGCAAAGTTCCTTGGTTATTCAGTCCCCGGGATCGAAGCAAAACACACAGTGGTACTGCAAGGATGTGAATATTGAGATCAAAGGAATGATGTTTGCAGCCAACCTTATTGTACAAGAGGCAGTCGATCTCGACGTTATTCTGGGAATGGATTGGTTAACCAAAAACAAGGGTTTCATAGACTGCTACAATCGCACAGTAACTCTTACAAGTTGCCAAGGGGAGACAATAAAATTTGGCACAAAGAGGACCTCCGCGTCACAAGGGAAATTAAATCATGTGGATGCAGAAGAATTTAGTAAGGTTCCAGTAGTCTGCGAGTACCCCGTTGTATTCCCTGAGGAGCTACCAGGAATGCCCCCGGACCGTGAGATTGAATTTGTTATTGAATTGGCACCTGGTACGACACCCATTTATAAGAAGCCATACCGAATGGCTCCAACAGAATTAGCTGAGTTGAAGAAACAAATTAAGGAACTAATGGAAAAGGGATATGTTCGACCCAGCTCATCACCATGGGGATCGCCAGTTTTATTTGCTAAGAAAAAGGATGGTACCCTCAGGCTATGTATTGATTACAGGGCTCTCAATATGGTCACCATCAAAAATAAATACCCACTGCCCAGGATAAATGACTTGTTTGAACAGCTAGCAGAAGCCAAGGTATTCTCAAAAATAGATTTGAGGTCAGGCTACCATCAATTAAAAATCCGATCGTCAGATATACCCAAGACTGCATTTACTACCAGATATGGATTGTACGAATTTACAGTGATGCCTTTTGGCTTAACCAACGCTCCTGCTTATTTTGTTCATCTCATGAACAAGGTTTTCTTGAAATATTTGGACAAGTTCGTGGTAATATTTATTGATGACATACTTATTTATTCCAAGACACCCGAAGAACACGAACAACACCTACGAATAGTCCTGGAAGAATTGAGGAAAAACCAACTTTATGCCAAATTCAGCAAATGTGAATTTTGGTTACGAGAAGTTGGCTTCTTAGGACACGTTCTGACACACGATGGGATAGCAGTCAACCCAAGCAAGGTAAAAGCTGTCCAAGAATGGAAACAACCCACCAACGTGACTGACGTCAGGAGGTTTCTGGGTCTGGCAGGTTATTACCGAAGATTCATTGAAGGATTCTCCACCATAGCTAAACCCATGACCCAATTGCTTAAGAAGGATAAGAAGTTTGAATGGACTGAAGCCTATGAGAAAAGTTTCCAAGAATTAAAGAAGAGGTTAACAACAGCCCCCGTTCTGGTTGTGCCCGATGTGCACAAATTTTTTGAGATATACTGTGACGCGTCCAGGAAAGGCCTTGGATGTGTATTGATGCAAGAAGGAAAAGTCGTGGCGTATGCCTCAAGACAGCTACGACGACACGAGGAGAATTATCCTACTCATGATTTGGAACTAGCTGCGGTAATACATGCACTCAAAGAATGGCGACACTTTCTTCTCGGTGAACGATGTGAAATATACACGGACCACAAAAGTCTTAAGTATATTTTCACTCAGTCGAAATTAAACTTGAGACAGCGTCGCTGGCTTGAGATAATAAAGGACTATGATATCGGAATTCATTATCATCCGGGTAAAGAAAATGTTGTGGCAGATGCTCTCAGCCGAAATGCCTGCACCAATAATAATAGTGTGCAATTTTCACAGCATGAGTTCAACTCGGAATTTGCTAGACTCAATATGGTCCTAATCACAGAAGGAACCATTAATCAGCTGGAGATAAAACCAACATTAGAAGATCAGATCAAAGAAGCCCAAAAAGGACACCCAAGTATTGAGGGGATTAAGAGGAAAATGAAGTTGGGCAAGGCGCCCGAGTTTACCGTTGATAGTCAGGGAATTTTATGGTTCGGGAAAAGATTGTGCGTGCCTAATAAGGAAGATTTAAAGTAACAAATTTTAGCAGAAGCCCATACCACCCCATACTCTATTCATCCAGGAGGAACAAAAATGTATAAGGATCTACAAGAAAATTACTGGTGGCACGGGATGAAAAGAGATATAGCCGTATATGTCGCACGTTGTGATTCATGCCAGCGTGTGAAAGCAGAACACCAGAGGCCAGCAGGACTATTACAGCCACTCAGAGTGCCTGAATGGAAATGGGATGTAATAGGGATGGATTTTATCGTCGGATTGGCAAGGTCACGACACGGAAATGATGCTATCTGGGTTATAACAGATTATTTAACCAAGGTGGCACATTTCATACCAGTAAAAACCACATACTCCACACAGAGACTCGCCAGATTATATCTCTCCCGAATTGTTTGCTTACATGGAGTACCCAAGACCATAGTCTCTGATAGAGGCACCCAATTTGTCTCTAGATTTTGGGAGCACCTACAGCAAGCCCTAGGAACTCAACTGACATTCAGCGCAGCATACCACCCGCAAACCGGAGGACAAACTGAGCGGGGAAATCAAATATTGGAGGACATGCTAAGGGCATGTGTGCTCACTTACGGAGTTAGCTGGGAAGACAGTTTGCCATACACAGAATTCTCATATAACAACAGTTATCAAGCCAGTTTAAAAATGTCACCTTTTGAAGTCCTGTACGGACGAAGGTGTCGTACCCCACTCAATTGGTCAGAGACCGGAGACAATCGAATTTTCGGTCCCGAAGTTCTTAAAGAGGCAGAAACAAAAGTGAAGCTTATTCAAGACAGACTGAAAGCGGCTCAGAGCCGTCAAAAGAGCTACTACGATCAAAAGCACCGCCAAATCAGTTTTGAGCCCGATGAATACGTGTATCTCAGAGTATCTCCAACTAGAGGACTACAGAGATTTAAAGTCAAAGGAAAATTGGCACCAAGATTTATTGGACCATTCCATGTAATCGCAAGAAGAGGCAAGGTTGCTTACCAACTAGAGCTACCGGCAGAATTATCAGATCTTCACGATGTGTTTCACGTGTCACAACTCAGAAGATGTGTTAGTAACCCGGACAAGCAAGTGCAACACCAAGACTTGGACCTTCAACCAGACCTCACATATATGGAGCATCCTATAAAGATTTTAGAGGAGTCTGAACGGAGGACCCGGCAGAATGTGATAAAATTTTACAAGGTTCAATGGAGTAATCACACTGAGGAAGAAGCAACATGGGAAAGAGAGGATCACCAGAGGACTGAGTATCCGTACCTGTTTGAGGGACAGCTGAAATCTCGGGGACGAGATTTTTCTTAAGGGGGGTAGGTGTTGTAACACCCCAAAAATATTTTTCTGAATATTTGAAAATCTTTCCTTTAAAAATAAAAGTTTTGAAAATCATTTTTGACCATATCACCTTTCTTCAATTTGAAAACCTTTTCAAAATTTAATTGGGTTTCAATTTTCTTGAATATTCTGGTTTGAAAGGTTTAAAATTATATGGATAATTAATTTGGGGGTTTTCAAACAATTATTTTCAGCCAGAAAAGTTTTGGGGATAATTAAATTTTCAACATGCCCTTTTCACCTCCTTTTAGCCCTTCTAAAATCCATCCAACAAATTTTCTTCCACTCCAACTTTATCCCACAAGTTACTCACCTCATCTAGGACAGAATCCAACTCTTTCCTACCCCACAAAAATATTTTTCACCATCTAAATAAATTCCAAGATTGGAATTCACATATTCCATCATTCCTTTGGTTTACAAAGGGACCACCATTTCTACAAGGATTCCACCTCCACCAAAATTAT